>CM035807.1:65275181-65478749 GCA_020466095.1 Chlorops oryzae | reverse complement strand
GCTGGGCTGCCAGTGTCCGTAAATTGAGTACATCTCTGCAACACACACAAAATTTAACATAGCTCTTGCTCGGAGCTTCTGTTATTCCGCTATAACAGATAACAGCCCTGTGTTTTCTTATGTAAACGCAGTCGTACAGCTTAACAGAACAAGCTTTCAATGTTAACGAATAATTTTGTTATCCTGTGGTTCGAACCCATTCACAGGCCGAAAATTTTTTTTATGTCTTTAAAACTTTTTATTTCCTTTTTTTTAAATTATAATAAATCGAAAAAAGCCTTCCAATATGTTCAATTGTTAGAAAAACTTATTTCTACCAATTTTTGGCCGTAAAACATCCTTTTCAAAATCAATTTTTTCGATTATTTTCTCTAATTTTTTTTTATAAAATAAAATAAACCGTTTTTTAAGGAGCACATAAAAAGCACATAATTCCCACCTAATTAAATATTTTTGAAAAATTCTAAAACGGCTCAATTTTGCAGTGGAAGCTACACCCCCCTTTTCATACAAAATGTTTTCGTCCTTAAAATCTGACAGGGACGAGCACAAAATTTTCTGAGTAAGGACATAAATAGCACATAAAAAGCACTTAATAAGTGGGCCATTTTGAGTGACGCATGAATTTAGCGCGAATATTTTTATTTTTGTTATAACTTCCAAGTTTTTTGTTTGAAATGAATAAAGTTACGTATTTTAAGTTCAAAATTTAATAAATTTGTTATGTTTCTCAAACAAATTTGTTGTAACAGTTATATTTTTCAAGATATAGGCATTTAAATGAAGATTTAACAGGTGGGCCATTTTGAGTGGTAGTCACTGTAGATAGACTTTGGTGATGCGACCTTAACGTCAATCAGTGCTTGGCAGATTATCTTGTCTAATGACAACGAAATCGTCGACCTTTAGATTTGCTTTTGGGAATTTCCACCGATGACGTTTGTGAAGTTCTGTAAGATATTCATGTTTCCAGCGTTCACATAAAAATGAGTTCATAGCTTGAACTCGACGCCACCGATTCACAAAGGATAATGGCTTGTCAGAAAGAGGTGGCTGGGCTGTTGATAGAAAAGGACCTCCGATGAGGAAATGACCGGGAGTGAGCGCTGAGAGGTCCATAGGATCCGAAGAATGAGGGCTTAGAGGCCGAGCGTTTAGACAAGCTTCAATTTTTGCTAAGAGGGTTTGGAATTCTTCGAATGAGTATTTCACGAGTTCAGCAGTTTTGCGTAGGTGGAGTTTGAAAATCTTGACACCCGCTTCCCACAGTCCTCCTATGTGAGGGGCTCCTGCTGGGATGAAGGTCCAAGAGATGCTGTGATGTGCATATTGCGTATTAATGGCGCCGTGAGTTGAGCGAATAAAATCTTCAATATCTTTACGTATAACGTTTTCGGCTCTCACTAAATTTCTTCTATTGTCAGAGAATATTTGCGATGGACATCCTCGACGTGCAATGAAACGAGCAAATGCCGCCAAGAAAGTTTCTTTACCCAGATCTGAGGTTGCCTCTAAATGAATAGCCTTGGTGCTAAAACAAACGAAGATGCACACATAACCCTTTGAACAACGATGTCCGCGGCCGGTATATGGTTTGATATCGAATGGGCCGGCGAAGTCGGTACCCGTAACAGTAAATAGCCTAGAGAAGGTGCTTCGTTCTGCGGGCAATGCGGCTATAAGTTGAGTTTGTTGTTTTTTGCGCTCCACAATGCATTGATGGCAATGATTGATGGTCGATTTGATCAAATTGCGTACGTTAGGAATCCAGAATTCGCAGCATACAAGCCGTAGCATCAAGGCGTTGCCGCCGTGAAGGGAAAAGTTGTGCACGAATTTCACTAAGAGTTTCGTTAGGTGACAGCTGTATGGAAGAATTATAGGATGGCTTTCGTTAAAGCTTAGTGAGTTGGAAGACGTGAGACGTCCATTGACGCGCAAGATCACATCTGAGTCTAAGTATGGATTAAATGGGTGCACCTTACTCTTGACTGGAAGTAATTTTTGGTTTTGTAAAGAGTTGATTTCGGAGGAGTAATAGTGCCGTTGAGTCAGGCTGATGAGACGGGTTTTCACGAATGTGATTTCACTCGGATGAAAATCTTGATGGTCGATAGTGAAAGAGGAGGTAGGTTGCCGAGTTTTATAAAAGAACCGAAAACAATACGCTAAGACACGGAGGACACGCGAGAGACATGAAAATCTTTCTAACACGTCTTCCGTTTCAGAAACAGACGAAAAATTCGTTTTAATAGCCCTCTGTTCCAATTCCGTTGACCATTCGGGGGTTGATGTAGGATATGACCAAGCGATCGCCGATAGAACTTCGTGTTTGAAATAGTATTCCTTATAGCTTATCGGTTGGGGATTGAAGAAAAATTCGTCCGAAATGGCATTCCATTGGATTCCGAGCGCCTTGGTGGTACTGGCTTCTTCTAGAATTAAAAAATCTTGATTTAATAGATGTGTTTGTGGGATGTCTGCTAAAATTTCTGTAGAGTTTGCAGTCCATTTTCGTAAGGAGGAGCCGCCATTGTATAGCGCTTCAGACAGTTGGCGTCTTGATCTTAAGGTGGTCTCTACACCGTGCCCTCCTGCGAGGACGTCATCGACATACATATGATTTTTCAGGATAGATGCTGCCAATGGATGTGAGCTCTCCAGATCGTGAGCTATTTGAAGGAGAGTCCGGATGGTTAAATAGATGGCGCAATTGACGCCGAAGGTTACAGTTCGTAATTCGACGTCTTGAATTGGGTCTACGGGCGACTGTGGGAATAAAATCCGTTGATAGGGCGTATGGGTTGGGTCCACTAGCATCTGCCGATACATTTTCGTGATATCAGCATTGAAGAAGAATTTGAACAAACGCCATCTGATTGTAAGGAATACCAGATCCGTCTGAAGAGAGGGTCCTACGTGGAGAATGTCGTTGAGACTAAGGCCGTTCGACGAAGGCTACGAGGCATTGAAGACGACGCGTAGCCGGGTAGTTAAACTGTCTTCTGTAATGACGGCATGATGAGGCAAGTAGTACACCATGATATTTTCGTTGGGTAAGTGGTTGGATACGAGAAACATATGGCCCAGCCTTGTGTATTCATCTAAAACAGCATCATATTCCGCTTTAAGTGACGGCTTCTAACAGAGTCGAAGCTCATTTCGAATGAACTGGTTGGATGCCTGGTTTCGGGTTGCCCCTAAATGAATGTGATTCGGAAAATCACTTTTGAATGGGAGTTGAACGATATAACGCCCTCCTGCGTTATGGTGCGTAGTCTTCGTATAGTGCGATTCGCACCATTGATCTGCCAAGTCAATTCCGTGGAGAGTGGATTCTTATATATGTATATTTCCGCAATACTTGTGCCTCTTGTTCATGTTTATTCGGTTGAAAACCACTTCTATAATCTCGGCTCTTCGATCTTAATTCGCTGTGTCAAAGGGGAATCCTAACCTCAAAGCACCCATTCAACAACGCATTCTCATTTTCAGCCTCTCATATTTACATACGCATTTACACATTCACACATTTATACTATAAAAGCAAGGCGAAAACGAATGCAGTCGTCAATAGAGTTCGTTCGCACCCTACAATAAGTGCGCATTTATACGTTTGCAAAAACTTAAATATAATTTTGAGGCCCAAAGCATATTGCATACGTGCGCATTTTTAATTCATTCGCGAAATAAATAAAACCGAAAGTAAACTTCTGATTAAACAAAATATAAAAGGGAACTTTTTAATTAAAGCTGCGTCAGCGAAAATTTAGCGATTAATTTTCCTCAAGGTTGGTGGATGGAGGAATAGCACCGGCTCTCAATTTTTGATTCAATAATGGCGGTTGTCGAATCGTTTACGCTTGCTTCTGACACCTTCATTGAGTTCGAAGCAGACTTCATTGACGTCACACAGAGAATCATACTACATATTCGCTAAAAGTACAACGAGATGAAGTAATCTCGATCTGGTTGGAGGTGAAAAGTGCATATCACAAGTGCCTCGTCAGCTTAAGTGCTCTTGAAATACCAGATCTAGCTAGCACTACCGTCCTTAAAACTAAATATAATAGTGCCTACAAGTCTTATGTCCGTTGTCTGGCAAAAATAAGCGAACTGTCTGTTGAAATGACTATGCAACCGTCCAATATGCAGTCATCTACTCAAGATGCCAACGAACTAGTTGCATCGAATATACGTTTACCCCCGTGTGATACCGAGGTTTTAAAAGGAGATAACATTGGTTGGCCCTCTTTTCGCGATATATTTACGGCCGTTTATACCAAGAATTCTAAGCCCACCCGAGTTGGGATATTGTTCCATCTTTTGAAGAAAACTAGTGGAGAAGCGTTGGAGATCGTAAAGAAATCCCCTTTAAACAACGAAGGTTTTGACCAAGCCTGGAAAAATTTGAAGGACCGGTACGAAAATAAACGCATCCTTATCAATAGCCAATTCCAAATTCTTTTTAATTTACCCACGGTGTCGAATGAATCTGGAACCCAACTTAAGGATTTACAACGATTAATTAAAATTTGCCTTGCTGCTCTCCACCAAATAGATGGGAGTGGATGGGACCCTATACTCGTTTTTTTGTGCGCTTCGTAATTGCCAGACGTTTCACTCTCTCTATGGAACAGTCAATAAGCGACAACTCACAAATTCCTGGTTGGAAAGACATGGAAAATTTCCTCACCCAACGTTTTAAGGCCTCAGAAGCGTATTCCGACATCCAAAGTAAGCCTGCCCCTGCTCAAAAAGGAGCACTTTCCTCTACGAAGCCCGCTAAGTTGCAGTCATTTCATACAAACGCCTCATCATCAACAAATGAATGTTAACTTTGTTCAGAAGCACATTCGATTAGAGCGTGCGTAAAATTCCATCAAATGAATGCAAATGATAAGGCTTCCACGGTCGAACGCTTACGGCTGTGTACTAATTGTCTCGCCGCTTCACATGCGCTTAAGGACTGCGAAAGCGCCCACACTTGCCTTAAATGCCATCGGAAACACCATACTCTGCTACACCGAGGCGATTCGAACACGACTAGTGCAGACTCTGCCAATTCATCATCGACACTAACAGCGCAATCTAGTACTGTCTCTCAACCAATTTGCTCACCATCCTCTTTTTCTTCACCCCTTGTAACCTCTGCTCAAAAACAGTCTACTTCTAATCATCCGCTCGAAGGTTGGCACCCTACTCCAGGCAATTTGGCTGGGTCTCAGCCAACTTGTAATAATCATCGATTACACTAGTTTACAAAATTAAAAAAAATAAATGTACAGTTGATCCCGCTCTACTTTTCTAATAGATTTTGGGTCCCTAAATCCGAAAACCTAACGAAAATTTTTTGAATGGTTTGGTTTTTGAGATATGACCATTTGAAATTTTGGCTCTTTTTTTTCAAAAGTAATTTCATTTGATGGATCATATCTCGAGATAGAAACAAACTACCTAGTTAAATGATGTACTAACTTAAAGAATATAAAATTCTAAATCAAAATATGTCCCTTTTTTATGATATTATGGTACAGTGTCAATGTAACATAAGCCAAAAGTTCAAAAAAATATTTTTTTCTATTCAAAATTAAGAAAAAAATATCATGTTTAAATTAAAACAAGTAAAGAAGTTTACATCGGCAAAGCCGATTGCACACATACCTTTTCCTCAGCCTAAAATATGTTAAAACATTACCTTAACGAAAATTCCTGCCGTTTTCGTTGTTCTAGCTTGGATATCTATTTATACCTTATCTGTACTTCGATTTAGCTTCTAAAACTCGAGATTATTATTAAGCACAAAATTTTCGCGGATGGTGAGCATGGTCAAGTTTTAACCGTTAGAGGACATTTTGTCTAGCTGCGAAATCCTCAATTCAAAATAGTGAAAATCAAATTTTCGCGAATTTCGCGGATGGTGGTCCTGATCACATTTTAACCCTTAGAGGAAATTTAGTTTAGCTGCGAAATACTCACTTCAAAATAGTGAAAATCAAATTTTCGCGAATTTCGCGGATGGTGGTCTTGATCAAATTTTAACCCTTAGAGGACATTTCGTTTAGCTGTGAAATACTCAATTCAAAATAGTGAAAATCAGGTTTTCGCGAATTTCGCGGATGGTGGTCTTGATCAAATTTTAACCCTTAGAGGACATTTTGTTTAACTGCGAAATACTCAATTCAAACTAGTGAAAATCAAATTTTCGCGAATTTCGCGGATGGTGGTCTTGATCAAATTTTAACCCTTAGAGGAAATTTAGTTTAGCTGCGAAATACTCACTTCAAAATAGTGAAAATCAAATTTTCGCGAATTTCGCGGATGGTGGTCTTGATCAAATTTTAATTTTTAGAGGACATTTTGTTTAGCTGCGAAATACTCAATTAAAAATAGTGAAAATCAGGTTTTCGCGAATTTCGCGGATGGTGGTCTTGATCAAATTTTAACCCTTAGAGGAAATTTAGTTTAGCTGCGAAATACTCACTTCAAAATAGTGAAAATCAAATTTTTGCGAATTTCGCGGATGATGGTCTTGATCAAATTTTAACCCTTAGAGGAAATTTAGTTTAGCTGCGAAATACTCACTTCAAAATAGTGAAAATCAAATTTTCGCGAATTTCGCGGATGGTGGTCTTGATCAAATTTTAACCCTTAGAGGACATTTTGTTTAGCTGCGAAATACTCAATTCAAAATAGTGAAAATCAATTTTTGCGAATTTCGCGAAATGCGGCCATGGTCAAAATTTATCCATAATGGACGACTTTATTTGGCGGCAAAATACACAATCAGAAGAAGCAAAAAAATAATTTTTGTATTCAGATATGAGAATAAGAGAAAGAGTGTTTTTTTCTATTGTGTAGGATGATGACCATAGTTATAGCGATGTCGCAATTTTTTTTCAGCGAAAGCTTAAGTCTACATAGTAGCTATACACACACCAAATTTCAATAAGCTGGGATGTATAGTAAAAAAGTTATCCAGGAAAAACGTTAAAAATCGTGATTTTTGAAACTTCTGAACCACTTCCCACGACCCAAGAAGGGACTACGAAAAAAATTTGTATGCAGTTTTTCGGACATTTACCTGGTTGAAGTCCATGCCAAATTTCAATATGATATCTTTCATGGCTTAGGAGTAAATTACGAAAAACTAAAGTGTGACCGACAGACAGACAGACAGACAGATAGACAGACAGACAGACAGACAGACAGACAGACAGACAGACAGACAGACAGACAGACAGACAGACAGACAGACAGACAGACAGACAGACAGACAGACAGACAGACAGACAGACAGACAGACAGACAGACAGACAGACAGACAGACAGACAGACAGACAGACAGACAGACAGACAGACAGACAGACAGACAGACAGACAGACAGACAGACAGACAGACAGACAGACAGACAGACAGACAGACAGACAGACAGACAGACAGACAGACAGACAGACAGACAGACAGACAGACAGACAGACAGACAGACAGACAGACAGACAGACAGACAGACAGACAGACAGACAGACAGACAGACAGACAGACAGACAGACATGGCTAGATCGATTCCTCTTGTCACCCTGATCAAGAATATATATATATGTCTATATCTACCGCGACTCCTTTGGTATGTTACATACACCGTGCCAAACTTAATATACCCTTTCCTTCGGAAAAGGTATAAAAAAATTCAAATCCTAAGACTGTAATTTTTTTGAAAAACCACACGTATAAAATGAACCCTTGTGAAGAAAACGTGATACCAACGAATAAAATCTATTGGTTAATATTGAAGTTATGACCATTTATGTGCAACTTTCGTTTACACCAACGAGTATGCTTTAACTTTTTTTAAAATTATGAAAGTCTCTTTATTTATTTTACTCAATAAAGTATGCTTTACATTTTTTAAGCTATGAAAATCAATGAATCAAACGAAAATTAGAAATAGTTTGATGTTTTCTTTTGTCTTTTGTTCTCTTCGCTATTTGATTCGCGTATAAGAAACCAAATATAATCTCCCATCATTCTTTCGTTCCAAAATACTAACATTTGAACAAATCAGAAAATAAAAATCAATGAATATATAAAAAAACATTGTATGAAGCAATACATTGCGCATGCGACTTGTCCCGATATTTTTGCTTATGGGCTTCTTCTTCCTCCAAGCGCTTTGCCTTGCGTTCTTGCTTTTGCGTAAGCATAACAATTAAGCCATCTAAACGTGCTGGTCGGCCCTTTTCTCTTTGGGATAGAAGAAAATGTTTGTCTTTCTCAATTTTCATCGCTTGAAGTGCATCAGTGGCCGCAATGTCAAATATGAAATTTTCAATCTTTTCACAAAATTCTTTTTCACATTGTCGAAACTTTTCACACTGGATGCATCTGTTTTTCGACAAATTTCGACACTTTCTGTGTAGATTCTGAAACTTTTTAACGCAGTTAATTTCGGTAATTGTTGGAATGCTAGCTTTTCGCCAAAAGCAAAGAGTTTCCCGAATTACATATTTTTTTCTGTCTTTTACAGACTTTTTTCCAACCGCGTTTAATAAAAAAAATAATTGCAGAACTTCCTTCATACTCGGCAACTTATCGCCCTCAAGACTAGGCACACATTTTCCCACCAAAAATATTCTACCATTGCATCGCAACTTCCTCATATCTGATGCAGTAGTCATTTTAGCAATCGATACAATAAATATTATACTTATCACTTTTGTTTAATTTGAAAGAAATATGTGTATCTAAATATTTAGGAAAATTCAAAACTTAATCGCATCGTCTTTGACGATTAATGAAAAAAACAAGTGATTTTTGAATCGCAACATGTTGCAGGTTTTATACATAGCTGTAGAGTAATGATTACTAATCGTAGTTATTAGTAATTTGATTACTTTTATTCAAAAGTTGAAGTAATTGATTAAGTACGATTCCTTTCTGTTTGGCCCAATAATCCAAGAATTACGAATACAAATAATCAAATTGGAATCAGCACATAAAAAGCACTTAATTTGGGCAACAAAATTTTTTAATTTCAGGAAAAGGGGGGTGCAGCTGCACGGACCTGAATCAGGATTACTTGCGGTTACGAAAAATAATCAAAAATAATCCAAAAAGTAATCCGACTACTTTTGAAGATTATTTTTGATTATTTTTGATTATTTTTAGGGTTTTTGTCAGTTCAAATAGGAATTTTCAGAAATTTGATTCAAAAACAAATACAAATATATATAATACAAATATTTTACTATGAAAAAAAACGAAAACACACAATGCATGATAAAACAAAGAAGCCATTTTACTCCAAACTGCTATTCGCCTTCATTAAAACTAATTTCATTTTTCTTTCTTGTTCTTGAATAATTTGAACAGGAACAATCCTTTTTCGCTGGATTGAAGGATTGGACGATCCTTACCTTTGTATAATAGAAAGTTTTTAGTTCGTAGCCGTACTCTGTACTTTATTATACTGATTACACTAGCTTACAGCCATTTCGTTCAGGAGATTTCAATGCACTTTTCCCATAGACTTTGGCCTTCTAAACACGAAAAAATTATTGAAAAAAATTTTCATGGAAGCGTTTTTTTTATATTAATTTAAAAAAAAAAGAACTTTTTTTTTGGGAGATATTGTAGAATTTTTGAGCAGAACTCGGCCATGCATCGACCAATTCAAATAAAGTACCAATCAAACTAAAGAAAACCAACGCCTCTAAGACTCTTTCCTACATAGTTTTAATATTGGTAAGGAAACTAAGATTCTGTAGACCTATAAACCTAATAAAAAATATTTTTGTAGCAAAAATACATGTTTCTTTTTCATTTATCGGCATCTAAAAAATAGATTCCAAAAAGACATTTTTTGCTTTACATTTTTGATTTAAAGGTGGGTCCTTACCCAACTAAACAGTATATTACTTTTCAAAATCTATGAATAAATGGCGAAGTTATAACTTTATAAGTGAAGGGAGAAAGCCAATATAAACAATGAAAATAAAAAATTTAAACCATATCGCAAAAATACATTGCATACTCTAAGGCTAAATTTGTCATTCTAATTGCTTATATTGGCTTTATCCCCTCACTTATAAAGTTTTAACTTCGCCATTTATCCATGGATTTTAAAAACTAATATACTGTTTTGTTGGGTAAGGACCCACCTTTAAATCAAAAATGTAAAAAAAAAAATTGTCTTTTTGGAATCTATTTTTTTAGATGTCGATAAATGAAAAAGAAACATGTATTTTTGCTACAAAAATATTTTTTTTTAGGTTTATAGGTCTACAGAATCTTAGTCTCCTTACCAATCTTTAAACTATGTAGGAAAGAGTCAAAAAATCTATAATATCTCCGAAAAAAAAACATTTCTTTTTTTAAAAATTAATATAAAATAAACGCTTCCATAAAAAAATTTTTAAATAATATTTTCGTGTTTAGAAGGCCAAAGTATATAGGAAAAGTGCATTGAGATCTCCTGAACACGCGAAAAATTATTATTTGTAAACTAGTGCTATTACATATTTCTACATTAATAAAGAAAGCTCTTCTCATGTGAAGTCATGGGAAAATTTATATTAGGTTGCAAAAGTTCCTTATACTTACATAATAAAACAAGTTGAGTTGTGTCATAGGACACCAGATAAGAACGAAGTTCATTATGGTATTTATAAATGTTAGTAAATATAATTCGCAGCAAGGTTTTTCGCAAAACTCAATTGTTTTTATTAATCGAAAAATATATGTATACAAGACGGCTGTTTGTTGCTTTCAACTGTTTTTCACAAGCGAAAATTCGATACAGTATATTCTGCTTAGCTGCATTCAATTATTTTCCAGACAATTTTATGCACTCACGTGAAAAACGCACCTACCCGAATTTTTTTGCTGTATTTTTGAGTAAAATATCAGAATGTCTTTAACAACACTTGAATTTTTAAAAGAACGCCGTCCAAATACCAATTTAATTAACAAACAAGTAAGAAAGCTAAAGTCGGTCAAGCCCGACTTTGAAATACCCAGCATCCCGACATTATGAGCGCACTATGTTTTGCTTCTCTATTTGTGGGCGTGGCAGTGGGAGGGCCACATTAATTATTTCCTTACACCTTTCATTCCCCAAAACCAAAATTATGACCTTTAGGAAAGGCGCTCGAATGTCTGCTAACCTGAAGTGGTTTTATGGAGACCAGGAGGTGCAAATTGTTAACAGTTATAAATACCTAGGGGTGACTATAACCTATAACCTGTCTTTCCATAAACACCTTAACGAAAGATTAAAGGCTTCTAAAACGGCAATATGTTCCACGTGGATAAGCTACATTCTCAATCCGCATATTAACATATCTAACAAGATGAAAATCTTTACAGCTACCACACGTTCAATTATGCTCTATGCATCTCAGATTTGGGGCTACAAGGAGTATGATCAGGTCGAATGCTTATTCCGATTTTTTATTAAAAAGGTATTGAATCTGCCCAAAAATACTCCCAAATTACGCCCTTTACCTGGAGTCACGATGCCAAACGCAATTCTCAGTTGCAATTAAAAATCACTTCAATTATATAACTAAGGTTATAAGAATGCCGCCTGATCGCCTCCCTCGAGCACTCGCTTTGGAAATTATTAATAAAAATCTATCCTGGTTTAAGGAGTGGAACCTTCTGTTTTCAAATATCGGTACACCGAACATAGCCGCTTCCTCTTTGCCCTCCTTGAAAAATCACATCAAAAAATGGTTAGAGCTAATAAACAAATATAAATGGGAGCAATTTCGCTCGGCAGCGCACACGTCAACACTCCACGATGAATATTGCAATCTTAATTTCGACATGCCCACATACTTTAGTGATTCAACCTCAACAAGGGCACTAGGTCTCGTATTTAGAGCAAGAACTGGACTCCTTAATATAAATGCACGTGCCTTCAAAAGCAACACGATAGGTCTGTGCTCGTTGTGTAACCTAGATGCTAGCGAAAATACATACCATTTCATCGGAATTTGTCCGGCATATAAGGGTTTTAGGATACAATGCTTCGGTCAATCAGTACTATCTATTTCGGAACTTCACCCCATATTAAATAATAGTAACATCAATGCACTGTACAATTTCCTAAGTCTAGCCTTAAAATATCGTGAGCTATTGATTAATGAATTTGTTTAATTATATTATATTATAAGCATTACTATTGCTAGTCCGGCACACAATTAAAAATTAGTGTCGTAAAGTATTGCTATCATTAAAATGGAAATTAAAATTGTTTTTATGTTATATTATGCAATAAAAAATACAAATACAAAATACAATATTCTGCTTAGCTGCATTCAATTATTTTCCAGACAATTTTATGCACTCACGTGAAAAACGCACCTACCCGAATTTTTTTGCTGTATTTTTGAGTAAAATATCAGAATGTCTTTAACAACACTTGAATTTTTAAAAGAACGCCGTCCAAATACCAATTTAATTAACAAACAAGTAAGAAAGCTAAAGTCGGTCAAGCCTGACTTTGAAATACCCAGCATCACGACATTATGAGCGCACTATGTTTTGCTTCTCTATTTGTGGGCGTGGCAGTGGGAGGGCCACATTAATTATTTCCTTACACCTTTCATTTGCCTTGGTCAACCTATGTTCCGAATTTGAAGCTTCTACGCCTTTTAC
The DNA here is from genome assembly GCA_020466095.1 of Chlorops oryzae. Taxonomy (NCBI): domain Eukaryota; kingdom Metazoa; phylum Arthropoda; class Insecta; order Diptera; family Chloropidae; genus Chlorops; species Chlorops oryzae. The sequence continues at coordinate 65,466,085 of CM035807.1, read as the reverse complement.
TTCACAAGTAACGATAAACCCTTATTTGTGGGCGTGGTTCAAGGAGGACGGCGTCCATTTTCCCCCAGGATATGTCCCTTTTTTGTAGTTTACCAGTACACCAAATATCAATGAAATGTGTTGAGTGGTTCGCCAGTTACAAGCATTTTACTGAAAACACATTAAATTCATTTGTGGGCGTGGCAGTGAGTGGATGTCTTCCATTTTTAGTTAAGATCATACTCGGACCCCGATATACCTGTGTGCCACATTTCGATTTGATTGGTCCAGCCTTTCGGAGGAGATCCGGACACGGACGGACGGACAGACAGACATGTTCAAATCGATTCAATTTTTGATCCTGATCAAGAATATATATATATATATATATGTCTATATCTACGGAGCGTAATTCTGGCTGTTACAAGATACCCTAATATATCCTGCTTACGCTGGGTATAAAAACAAATAAGTAATTTGACCCACTTTCGCTACTTGAACGCATACGCTTATTACAAGTAATCGGACTCACAGGGTTGCATTTAAGTCACACATTTCCTATATTTCTGTCGACCTGTCATCGAAATTTCAACTCTGATTTCCTTTCTTCAAAGTAGTGAGCTCGTTACTTCCTTTCAATTTACTTTAACAGCGTTGAGCCCTCAAAGTGCTAAGTTAGATAAGCAGAATATACTGGAACTGAAAAAGCATACGTGAAAAGGGTTTTCCATCGCAAATGAGATAGTCTAGAAAATGCGAATTTTCATACATAAAGATGTATTAAAGTATCGATATTTTTCACACCGATATTTTCCGCAGCCCCCGGAGTACAGACGATGATTTAATTATGTACGAATTGACATATACTTTGATAGCGCAAAAAAAGTATAAGCTACCTAAAATGCCCTTATATATTTGCAAAAACCTACTAATCGGAGTTATTCTGAAAACGTTCAGTCTGGCAGCACCACATATTGTTTTGTTTTGTTTGAATGCATTTATGCTTGTATGTGGTTGTGTAGTTTCTGAATTTAATAATTAATTGTTTTTTCGGGATATCGTCGGAAATAAGTGTCGCCTAAAAAAGTATAATATCTCGGCCGCATCAGGAAGTCATTTTACGTAAATATATGTTTATTTTTTTTGTTTTTGCAAAGGTTATTATACCCTTTTTTGCGAACTTCAATTTAGGTAACAAGGATTTTATAGCGGTTTTTAACTTTTTCTCGACTAGGTCCCCTGTCGCTATCGTTTCATAAAGAACTTCGTTCTAATAATAAGGTGACCGCAAAATGAATAGAGGCATAGTAAATCAAGGCGAATAGCAGTTTCTTTGTTTTATCATGCATTGTGTGTTTTCGTTCTTTTCCATAGTAAAATATTTGTTTTATATATACAGGAGATTTCCGATTTCACGAGCTCAATGTTGCCAGCACTTCTCGTTAAATCGAATTTCTCGTTAAATTGAGTACGATCATAAAATCATTTTTTTCTTATTGTAAGAGATTAAAATTATAAATTGGGCTTATAAACAATTTTTTATTTCAAAAGTATTATTATACCTAACCAAAAAAAAAAAACAACATAACAACTCTTCATTTTGGTTCATATTAAACATATACCTAACGTCTATGTAAACAGAGTAAAAAAACTTATGAGATCACGTTTTGTTTAAATTATAAAATACATAGGTAATATGGGGCATTCTTTTATAAACCGAACAAAAAAAGGGGGAAAATTAACCTAGGTCTTTTCAATTGCGCGATATTTTTACAGCTTCTAGATATGAAATTATTCAACATGTAGTCCAAAATATTTCTCAGAATGCTTTATTTCCGGAAGACCGTTAGTTTGAAGTTTGCTGGAAACCCGTTTTTTAACAAAAATTCAAAGAAAATTTGATGAATTGAATTGAAAGTTCACTGTCAAAGAGTAATGATGATAAGTAAACAACTGCAGTGTTGCCAGTAGAAAAATGTATTTTTGCGTTAAAAAAGGGGGAGGGGTTTGAGAAATCTTTTGCTTGATTACATGGCGAGTCTGATTTATACCAGACCTGTAGCAATCCAACTTCCCCCGGGTGGGGCAAAGAAATTTCCACAATTTTTTCCTTTTAATTTTCGTAGTTCCTTCCACCTAAGACCAAGAATCATGGCAAAGCCCCTCCTAGCCCCTAGGTTGGTACGCGACTGGTTTCTTCTAACGTATGCTTACGTGGGGGATTAAAAATTGACATCACTGAACAACTGTGCACAATTAAAGCGGTAAGTCCAACAGCGCCTGCGCTTTTTCGATTTCACGCAGGTCACGCAAAACTGAACATTACTTTTCATACATTGACTGCTTGCGGCAGTTGGCGCAGCACACGCGCTTTTAGACTCCTCGCTTAACTATTTCTTGGATTCCTCTTTGTTTTTCTTTATGCTTTTTCACTGATTTCTTATGTTTCTCGCTAAACCGAGTGCACAAAAAATTTTTGTGCCATTTTGCTCGTTATATAAGATACTCAATGGAACGAATTTAAATGCTCGTTAAATGCGAAACTCGCTAACGCGAATACTCGTTAAATCGGAAATCTCCTGTATTTATTTACAAAGCTCTTGCACCTTTAATTTACAACGAATTGAATCGAAAATAAGATTAGAAGATAAGACAATATGCAAAGATTCACTTTTTGTCATCGGTTGAATTAATCGCTCAAAAAAGTCAATTTGACTGTTTTTTTAAGCGATGTTTAGAACTCAATCCACAATTGTTTATTTTATGCGATCAGCAAAAAATTATGTCGCAAGAAAACTTTGCATGTAAGCGAGAATATGTTTGTATATAAAAAACAAAGCAAAAGAAAGAACAAGAAAAAGAAAAAGAAAAATTACTGCTTAAGCAATAATGAATTAATATTGAGCTTCATTGATTTAAATATTGATTATCTAGCAATAATAATGTATAAAAGAAATTAAATTTATTAATAAACCAGAGTCCAATTGAAACCATTGTGTGATCAACTTAGGGACTTGTCTTCGTGTATCAACAGTTTATGTGCTGCTTGGTACAACTTGAATTCTGATATCTGCAGTTCATGTGCTGTACGGTCTTTGAATTCAAGCCGAAATTTTGAAGTAAAAACATTGGTGACCCCGACAAAGAACTTCTTCTGAGTTCTGTCGTCAATAAACAACGAAATTTTAATACATTCGAGTAGTTCGTCGCGAATAAAATCGTTTATTATACCGAAGTTAAAGTTCGCGCAACTCGAGCGGTCTCACTGTCAGCAGTAGTTATATCCTGAAGGATTATCAAAGGCTGGATAGTTGAAAATATAGCAGATCTTTTTTACATATAAAGTAGGACTACTACAAGTGATCAACAGTTCAACAAACAAACTTATTTCATATATACAACGCATAATGGAGGAGTTTAAGCAGCTAAAGGCGGAACAAGAAACTACTACGGAAAACATTAAAACGATCATCCGTAATTACCAAAAAGATTCACCATCGCGAAAGAACAATGCAGACTATTTCCAAGAACTTCTCAACCGAATAAACAGGGCATGGCAGCACTTTGAGCGTGTGGACAACGACATTCGCTTGATGGAGCAAGTTCCACTCGACGATGATTACTTCACAAAAGACAAATATACTCAAACACTGGAGCTGGTGGAGAAATTTAAAGAGCAATTAGAAAAGGCGTTATTGGACTTCAAGGCTTCAGCTCCACATGAGCGGTCAGGAGCAATCCCAAAAACTGTCCCTACGTCAAATGGGACAATTACTGAAAAGGACAACCGGCATTCTACAAATGAAATCGGACCCTTGATACGGAGACAACAGGCAATGATGTCTTCCCTTTCAAGACTGCTTCAAGGCACAGCAGTAAACGAATCTCCAGAACATGGAATTAATGCAATAAGCAAACTCTATGACCACATTCAACAAGCAAACTTTGAAATTCATGAACATGTCAGTGATCCAACACAACAAGGATACGACATGCATGAGTTTATAAATATTGAGAGTGAAGTACATAAAAAACTGGCATCTCTCACCAACTTGATGAAGGAATCCAAGACACCTTCACGAGGGCGACCTGAGATAAAATTGCCCAAAATATCAATACCGAAGTTTGATGGCAATCTCTTGAAATGGCAGACTTTTTCTGATATTTTCAAGCGTACTATTCATGAACAACCACTGCATAACATAGAGAAAATGTGGTATTTAAAAACCAACCTCACTGGAGAAGCAGAGAGGTTGATACGACATCTCAACCTAACAGAAGAAAACTATACATCAGCGTGGACAATTCTAGAAGAACGTTTCAACAATAAACGAGTACTTACTGGATTCATCATTGAAAAGATTTTGGCGCTGAAAAATTTAACACCATACATGAAAGTTTGCTCGCATTACAAAATATAGGTGTCGATACCGATCAATGGAGTCCTCTTCTGCTGCATATTCTGGTTAAAAAATTGGATCGACAAAGCCATATTCTATATGAATCTTCATTACAGTCTCCTAGAGAACTTCAGAGCATACACCATTTCCTAAAATTTTAAGAACTTCGATTTCAAGCTCTGGAAGCCGTTGGGGGTAAGGAAAAGGCGGATTCAGCAACGTCGGCCACAGCAACCAACTCTAAGGCATGCAAGGTATGCAGCAAAGAAGGTCACCCGATCTACTATTGCGGAAAATTCTTAAAGATGTCCCCAGTAGAACGACTTAAATGGACACAAAACCACAAGTTGTGTGTCAACTGCTTTAAAGACGACCATCAATCCAAAGGCTGCTCAGCTAGATCTTGTTCTAAGTGCCCAAAAAAAAATAATATTTTATTACATTTAGAACAATCTAAGTCTTCCAATGACAAAGGTAATGTCACGTCAACAGTGGCTACAGAGCAAAAAGAATCAACTGTAGAAAAAGCAACAGACACACAGGCTACGGTAGCTTTATCCAATCAACCATCAGCTGGGTACAAGTTCGTTCTCCTTGCAACAGCAAAAATAAGATTAACTGCGAATAACGGTCGCGGTTGCGAAGTCCGTGCACTTTTAGACTCTGGATCTCAAATCAACATAATATCCGAGAGGACTGTAAAAAGACTAGCACTGTCTCCCTCAAAATCATCTCTTTGTATTGAAGGAATCGGGCGAAACACCCGACAGTCAACCCAACGAGTGAATGTTGCATTGAATTCACTAAATGGAAAGTATTCAGCACAGCTAGAAGCGTTCATTCTACCTTACATAGTATCTGCACAGCCATCATGCCATATTGACACATCAGAATGGAATCTACCACAAAACATTAAACTCGCAGACCCTGAATTCTTCACACCAGAAAGAGTCGATGTCCTTCTAGGAGCAGAATTTTACACTGATTTACTTCGGCCGCAACAAATAAAATTAAAATCTGGATGTCCTAACCTACAAAATTCAGTATTAGGATGGATAGTTACTGGAAAAGTAGCTGGAGAGCAAGGAAGGTCAACAACATGCGCAGTTTTCAGTGAAGACGAAATTGCAACTTCAACAATGGTGGAAAAAATTCTGGAAAATGGATGATGCAGACGAGGTACAACGACAAATGACAGAATCGGAAAGATTATGCGAAATTCACTTTGTTCAAACTGTGGCAAGGACACACGAAGGCAGATACATGGTTCACCTACCTCGATTGGGAAATGTATCTGCGCTTGGAAATTCATGTCAGCTAGCCCTTCAACGTTTTTTTTCATTGGAAAGACGTCTCAGTAAGGACGAGAACCTAAAAATGCAGTATGTGAACTTTATGAATGAGTATGAGGCACTAGGGCACATGAAGGAAATTCCAAAAGATGAACTATTGACGCCAAGTTTCTTCATACCCCATCATTGTGTGTTGAAGCCAGACAGTACAACAACAAAACTGCGCGTTGTATTTGATGGTTCAGCAAAAACTTCGACGGGGCTCTCACTCAATGATGTTCTGCATGCTGGACCTACCGTTCAGAGTGACATATTCGCAATTCTGCTCAAATTCCGGATGCATCGTATTGCATTTACAGCAGACATTGAAAAGATGTACCGGCAGATTCTGGTTCATGAAGCTGATCAGAATCTTCAAACAATTATCTGGCGAAAACATCCAACTGAATCAATCAAATACTATCACCTAACTACTGTAACGTATGGGACTACTTCAGCACCATATCTAGCAACAAGGTATTTACAACACTTAGCACAATCAAGCATGAGTGAATATCCAATTGGAGCTCCCATTCTGCATGACGATTTCTACGTTGATGATTGCCTTAGTGGAGCCGATCTTTTGAGCACAGCACTGGAAGCAAAGACGCAACTTACGACAATGCTAAGAGAAGCCGGGTTCAATCTAAGGAAGTGGTGTTCAAACCATCCGCAGCTCTTGGCGGGCGAAGCCTTAGACGAAGGGGAAATAAGCCTCGATTTCGACTCAGATTTTGATAAAACACAAAAGGCCTTGGGCGTGATATGGTTGCCTAAAGCTGATCAGCTTTGCGGGAGAGCATCCACAACAATATCCAACAAGACACCAACAAAAAGGTCAGTTTGTTCTGACCTCGGCAAAATATTTGACCCCTTGGGAATATTTGGTCCTGTTATTGTAAAGGCCAAAATATTCACTCAACAGTTATGGCAACTCAAAATATCTTGGGATGAAGAGCTACCAAAAGACTTACAACTTGAATGGAACCAATTTCTAAAAGGAATCACAGGTTTGAACAGCATAAGAGCGCCCAGGCACATTTTTAACCATAAGACGATACAACCAAATAAAACGCAAATTCATACGTTTGTTGACGCATCAGAAAAGGCGTATAGGGCAGCAATTTATGTTCGATCAGTTGCCACAGATGGAACTATAACAGTCAATTTACTGTGTGCAAAATCAAGAGTAGCGCCGATCAAGAAACAAACATTGCCTCGTTTGGAGCTATGTGCGGCTTTATTAGGAGCTGAATTAACTAAAAGAGTAAAGGGTGATCTTAAAAATTTGGATGTTACAACAATCTTTTGGACTGACTCCGAAATTGTTTTAAATTGGATTAAATCATCGGCATCCTCATATTATACATTCGTAGCTAATCGTGTCAGCAAAATTCAACAGCTTTCTTTGCCAACTCAATGGTATCACGTTCCATCAAAGAAAAATCCAGCTGATGTTCTTTCACGGGGAATTTCAACTGAAAAACTTCGAACATATACCATATGGTTTTATGGGCCATAATTTCTCCACGGAAGCCAAACGCAATGGCCTCAACAATCGTCAAGTTCTCTTCAATCGTCAGTTGAATTGGAATTAAAACAGAAACCAATCGTAGCAATCATCAAGGCTCAGAATAGTTCAAGTGAACTACTATACTCCATAAATCATCGGAATTCGTTTCAGTTTTTGCTACGTACAATAGCTTATGTGATCAGATTTGTTCAACTTATGAAGACCAATCATCAAAGAGTAAATCCTCCACATCAGAATGGTCCTGAACGCAAGAAAATACATTCAATCATGCTGCAACCAGAATTAAGTCCTTTAGAATTATATACATCCTTGCAATTCATCGTTAAGACAATTCAACAATCTGAGCTATTAAGTGATATTAATAATCTGAAGGCATGCAAAACTATCGACGCATCAAGCCAACTCAACGGACTAGCACCCTTTTTGGACGATCACAGTGTATTAAGAGTAGGAGGACGGCTTGAAGCAGCATCTATTGCCTATGATGCCAAGCATCCGATGGTTCTCCCATACAATAACCCAATCGTTCGACTATTGTTTAAAGCAAAGCACGAAGAACATAATCATTGTGGGCCTCAAGCGTTATTGTGCATCATAAAACAACAATTTTGGCCAATCAAAGGAAAAATTTTGGCTCGCAACACAGTCCACAAATGTATTCGCTGCACCAGAGCAAAACCTCACTTGATGGAGCAACTCATGGGAAACTTACCAGCTGATCGAGTAACTGCAGCAAGGCCATTCTTTAAGGCTGGCGTCGACTATTGTGGCCCCTTTATGGTACACTATAAGGGAAGAGGAAAAAGACCCTACAAAGCATATTTAGCTGTATTTTGTTGCTTTGCAACAAAGGCTGTTCACCTTGAAATTGTAAGCGATTTGACAACTGAAGCTTTCATAGGTGCCCTCAAGCGTTTCACAGGAAGGAGGGGCAGATGCAAAACGTTATACAGTGACAACGCTACAAATTTTGTCGGAGCAAAAAACCAACTGGAAGAGCTAAAAGATGCAATTTACTCAACAACTGCCCAAACTCAAATCAAAAGGGCTAGCAGTGATCTTGGAATTGAGTTCAAGTTCATACCCCCCAAGGCACCACATTTTGGAGGGCTATGGGAAGCTGCAGTAAAATCTGCAAAACTACTGCTTGTTAAGGCGATGGCCAGCGCATCCTTCACATATGAGGAGTTTGAAACAATAACTATCGGAGTAGAAGCCATACTTAATTCAAGACCGTTAACACCAATGCCATCCAATCCGAACGACTTGACTACAATCACACCCGGTCACTTTATCATCGGCGAACCTTTCACTTCACAAGTAAATCCTAATAGAGCATCCTTAAAAAATACATTAACAGCAAGATGGCAATTGGCGTCAAATACAAATGATGAATTTTGGAAACGGTGGCATGTAGAATATTTACATGAACTGCAATATCGGAACAAGTGGCAACAAAGATGTCAAAATATAAAGGAAGGTGACATGGTGATCCTCAAGGATGAAAACTTACCAACGATGAAATGGCCATTAGGTAGAGTCGTTCATGTGTATAAAGGGGATGATCAACTAATTCGAGTAGCAGATATAAAAACCGAAAATGGCGTGTTTAAACGTCCGTTACAAAAACTCGCACCACTTTTTAACGAAGGAGACTTAAATGAAAATTATGAACTACCACTAAAGCGGCCATCATCAGAAACAAGTCCATCAAAAAGGAAATTAATTTCCACCAGCTCTCTGGTTACAACACTAATAATTTCTCTTCTCTTGATGCCATTAGCCCTTGCCGGATCAGTCAACATAACAAATTTTAATGCAAATCCGGGAATATATTTCGAAGGAATTGGAAACACAAAACTAATAAGTGGCAGTTGGAAAATCTTCCTATACTATGAGCTGAAACCACTCTGGTCCAAAAACAAGATGCTAGACGAAGGAATTCAAACACTTAGAGGATTATGCAATAAATCCTTGGATAAATCTTGCTACGCATTTGCACACCAATTACAACAAACTGCAGAAGAGCTCATTCAGGAAGAAGATCTCATATCACCAACTCGATCAAGAAGAGCAGCGTTAGACATTGTAGGCAATGTTGCCAATGCCCTATTTGGAGTACTGGACTCCAACTATGCTGAACATATGGCGGCAACCATAAACAAGGTCAACAGCAATGAAGAATTCTTACTGCATTTAGTAAAAAATCAAACATCAGTTGTTGATGCCACAATCAACATTTTAAAAGAGGATGCAATCAACACAAGTAAACACATTATAGAGCTTCAAAGGGCAATTGAACAGGAGTTAAACCAATTGGGAGCCGAACACACAAACCTTTACAATTCACAATTAATGATATCGTTGGTAGTTCAACTTTTCATGCTATCATCACATATACACAAAATTCAGGCAGATATAATCAACGCACTCACTCATTCAAACCACGGAAACATTATCCCGACCATATTGACACCTCAGCAATTGAAAAGGGAAACCAGTTGCATAAAAGGACATCTGCCCGTTGGGCGAGCTCTTCCAACAGATGATGATGATCTTTTACACCTATATAAAATCATGAAAATAAAGACAGCAGTTACTGCACATCGTCTGATGTTCAAAATTGATATTCCACTTGTCAATCATCAAAAATTCGAACTTTTTCATCTGATTTCAATTCCCACAGTTATTAACAGCACTATGCTTTCAATCAAACCAACTGCGCAATTTCTAGCAGTCACTAATCATCGAGATGAATATGTCACCTTGAGCACAACCGATTTTTATAAATGTAATGAAATTATTGACGACACTTTCCTCTGCCCAAACATTCAAGCAACAATTCAAAAAAATTCCGGCAGCTATTCTTGCGAAGTAGCCCTTTTTAACAATAGAACCTCATCCAATTGCAAGGTGGAACACCAATTCAATAACATTTCACTCATTCCAACTTGGAAACCGAATAAGTGGATTTTTGCAGCTAGAACTGCAACTGAGCTTACAGCTGTGTGTGGAGACAATGTCCATGAAGTCAACATAAATGGTTCCGGCACACTGTCCATCCAACCTGATTGCGTCATAAAAGGTGCTTTTTTAACAATCCAAGGCCAGGGAATTACTTCAACCATAATGCATTTATCATTTCCCGCATTTGGAAATATAACCTCAGTTGCAGAACCTATGGAATTAAAAAGAGTACTAAATTTTGACATTTATCAAGTAAATAATAAATTGGAACAGCTCACCAAGGTCCAGCAACAGTAACATGCCGACTTCCAGTTTCCTGAAGAAATCCAGCCATCCACACTGCATGATGTAACAAGCTATACTGTGATCGTGCTCAATATATTGATAATTCTCTGCTTGAGTATTTGGAAAATAAAAACTAAATGTCAGCAAAGAGCTATTCGACTTGGAACACCACCAAAACCTACTCCACGCCAGCAAAACACAACAGCTCTCGAAATTGTATAAAGAGTTGAGTAAACAAGATTACTCAACGGAGGGCCAGAATGTTTAGAATTCAATCCACAATTGTTTATTTTATGCGATCAGCAAAAAATTATGTCGCAAGAAAACTTTGCATGTAAGCGAGAATATGTTTGTATATAAAAAACAAAGCAAAAGAAAAGAACAAGAAAAAGAAAAATTACTGCTTAAGCAATAATGAATTAATATTGAGCTTCATTGATTTAAATATTGATTATCTAGCAATAATAATGTATAAAAGAAATGAAATTTATTAATAAACCAGAGTCCAATTGAAACCATTGTGTGATCAACTAAGGGACTTGTCTTCGTGTATCAACAGTTTATGTGCTGCTTGGTACAACTTGAATTCTGATATCTGCAGTTCATGTGCTGTACGGTCTTTGAATTCAAGCCGAAATTTTGAAGTAAAAACAAGCGAATTTACCGATAAACAGTCAGTATGACCGTTTTTAGATTAAACGCTGAGAACAGTACATTTTACTGTAGCTTGTTTTTTCAGTGAAGAAGCCAAAACGGAAACGGTTACATTGAAGACAAAATTGGAGCGGAGCTCAGAAGTTCAAACATACTCTACTAGGTTCGACGAGCAATGTCCAAATGGCAGATTGTTCTCGTATCGTGATCGACAATAAAATTCCATTCAACATGCATGAACGTCTAAGCGCTGCTTCAGTGTTCGTTTTCTTCATTGCGCCGTCTGAAAACTATTTTGCGCAACAAAACGAAAGAAAACAGGCCGAACGGGCTGGCTCTTTTAAATGTTCATCGGGATATAGACATACTAGCAAATGATGTAATCGAAGCTTTGTCAATTTATCCCGAAAACTACATATTATATTTAATATTTCGTTTATTTTTTTTTTTAACTATTATCAATATTATTTTCATTAATGTGAAATTTTGAATTATTAGCGGTACAGATTGTGAAATAATTCAAAACTTATCGGGATTATTTGTGATATATGAAAAAATGAAAATTACACTGTTCTGCAACGAAATCCTCCTTTAAAGTTTATTAGTGCTTCTGTTTGATTTTGTCTCCCGAAAAATTGAAAAATATCCAAAAAATTATATCACGTAAGGATTTCGAGAAAATTCCGTTTCAAATTTTGAGCACCATTGCATCGATTAAATGTTAATCCAAAAAAAAAAAAAATATTCGTATTATTTTTTGAATAATTCGAATTTTTTCATTAATCACAAATAATCCCGATTTTTTTTTTGAATTATAATATTTCGTAATAGTAGACTTTTTATGTGCAGTTGTGTATGCAGATAATCAAATACAGGCACGGCAGAACGCCGTTTACATGGGTATTTTACCCACTCGAAATTTTTCAAGTAAATATTTCAATCTATAGGAATATCACAAAAGTTTTTCAATATTAGTCCAAAAATTAATTTTTGGAGACATTTTGAGATCGAAAAAATAAATTAAGACAATCTGACTTATATAAATATCGGGATTTACTATATTCACCGACTACTTTCAGAAGTTTTAAATATTATTTTTTTTTTAATGAAATGTAAATTTTGGTTATGAAATGTGTAATATGAAATAATATTTTTATTATCTCTTAATGTACTTGATATTGGTATGTCGATTTTGTTGGAACTTTCCATACCACTGAACCACAGCAAAACACACTCTCGATCAACTACCCTCTCGGGTAAACTCTGTTTTGATTGTAAAAAATTATTAAAACTATTAATTAATAAAATCAGCAATGATTGTTTGGTTTGGTTTAAGTTATAAAATTTTCAGCAACTTTTATACGCACACTATGGTGCTTCTTCTTTTGGAGTTCTGTTTCTTACTTTTTTATACTTTTGTTACGACTATCGGTTTCATTGACGTATTGTTTCGAAAGAATGTAAATTGTTACGCAGCAAAAAATTGGAAATATAAAAATCCCCCCCCGTCTGAAAATCCAGGCTACGTGCCTGCTTCATTCCAACTCATTTTTCTCAAATGTGGTTAAAGCTTTTTCAAAAATGTAAAAACTTTTGAATTTCTTAAAGATCATTCTTCAATATTATACCAAAAATAAATGGAAAAACTATAAATGAATTGTGAAAAATTGTGCTCAAAGTCAAAAAATTGAAAAAATTATATAAAATTAAAATTTTTTTTTTTTGTTTAAATGAAAATAACACAACCATTAACAGCCTCTTTTTCAATATCGATATCTTAAATGGCAGGCTAATCAATTATGTGCAGAAAATATTAAATGAAATGTGTAATATGAAATAATATTTTTATTATCTCTTAATGTACTTGATATTGGTATGTCGATTTTGATGGAACTTTCCATACCACTGAACCACAGCAAAACACACTCTCGATCAACTACCCTCTCGGGTAAACTCTGTTTTGATTGTAAAAAAATAATTAAAACTATTAATTAATAAAATCAGCAATGATTGTTTGGTTTGGTTTAAGTTATAAAATTTTCAGCAACTTTTATACGCACACTATGGTGCTTCTTCTTTTGGAGTTCTGTTTCTTACTTTTTTATACTTTTGTTACGACTATCGGTTTCATTGACGTATTGTTTCGAAAGAATGTAAATTGTTACGCAGCAAAAAATTGGAAATATAAAAACCCCCCACGTCTGAAAATCCTGGCTACGTGCCTGCTTCATTCCAACTCATTTTTCTCAAATGTGGTTAAAGCTTTTTAAAAAATGTAAAAACTTTTGTATTTCTTAAAGATCATTCTTCAATATTATACCAAAAATAAATGGAAAAACTATAAATGAATTGTGAAAAATTGTGCTCAAAGTCAAAAAAAATGAAAAAATTATATAAAATTAAAATTTTTTTTTTAGTTTAAATGAAAATAACACAACCATTAACAGCCTCTTTTTCAATATCGATATCTTAAATAGCAGGCTAATCAATTATGTGCAGAAAATATCAAATGAAATGTGTAATATGAAATAATATTTTTATTATCTCTTAATGTACTTGATATTGGTATGTCGATTTTGTTGGAACTTTCCATACCACTGAACCACAGCAAAACACACTCTCGATCAACTACCCTCTCGGGTAAACTCTGTTTTGATTGTAAAAAATTATTAAAACTATTAATTAATAAAATCAGCAATGATTGTTTGGTTTGGTTTAAGTTATAAAATTTTCAGCAACTTTTATACGCACACTATGGTGCTTCTTCTTTTGGAGTTCTGTTTCTTACTTTTTTATACTTTTGTTACGACTATCGGTTTCGTTGACGTATTGTTTCGAAAGAATGTAAATTGTTACGCAGCAAAAAATTGGAAATATAAAAACCCCCCCGTCTGAAAATCCTGGCTACGTGCCTGCTTCATTCCAACTAATTTTTCTCAAATGTGGTTAAAGCTTTTTAAAAAATGTAAAAACATTTGTATTTCTTAAAGATCATTCTTCAATATTATACCAAAAATAAATGGAAAAACTATAAATGAATTGTGAAAAATTGTGCTCAAAGTCAAAAAATTGAAAAAATTATATAAAATTAAAATTTTTTTTTTAGTTTAAATGAAAATAACACAACCATTAACAGCCTCTTTTTCAATATATCTTAAATATATCTTAAATGGCAGGCTAATCAAATTGTGCAGAAAATATCAAATCTCAGAACTGTATCACAAACCGTTTCCACGATATAAAGGTTTTTCTAAATCAACTCAATTTGGATTTTCGTATACGTAACATAACATAACTTTGAATTAAAAAATCCACTTGTTTTTCGTTTCGAAAAGCTATTATGACTAGATTGATTTGAAATATTGGGTCAGGAAAAAATAAAGTTCCGACTAAAATGTGCTTAATTCCATAGTTCCCCATGTTTACTGCCGAGCCCACAGTTTTAGGTCATTATGTGGACCGTTTACTTTGAAAGTGGTGTAACTACAATTTTCAAATTCGAGATATTAAACGGTCTGCATTTCAGTACCTAGTAGGGATGCCAATCCCAGGATCCCGAAAATCCCGAGATCACTGGATGTAAGTCCCGGGATACATTTCTGTTCTTCCACATTCAAACCTAAGCTAACCTAAGCTAACCTAAACTTAACAAAATCCCTTTGTAATGAAGTGACATTTGATCTATGTTAAAGTAGAACACGCATGCAACACTTATTTATGCAAGATAAACAGCTGACTCTATGTTCAGTTAAGCTTGTACCGCGCTGTCCAAATTTGAAGAAAGTCCATATTTATCCGACCATGAGCATTTACAGTAGAACATCATGTAAGTTGCAACTCAAAAAAATTTCTTACGTATTTTCCATGTTTGACTCCATTTCGAAAAACGACGCTACAGTTTATAAGGACTCAATATCGAAAGAGTCAAAAAAAATTAAAGCCGTACCATGAGAAATGGCAAATTATTGGATGTTCCTTTTGAAGTACATATGCGATTCAATTCCGGGATTAGTCTCGAAAATCCCGGGATTTTTTTTTAAGATCCCGAAATCCCGGGATTACAAAAATGACGAAAATTGGCATCCCTAGTACCTAGATTAAAAATCTAGTTACATTGTGCCGTGTTTTACAAGACTCAACTGCGTTAAATGGTGGTCATGGGCAAATTTTTACCGTTAGAGGACATTTTGTCTACTGCACATAGAAAAACGCTTTAATGTTAAATGGTCTGAAGCTATGCTTGCCGATTTCTGTTGGTCGCTTCGTCGCGAAACAAATACAGAAAACATGAAAAGGAAGAGAGCTACGAAGTAAACAAATATCACCAACAGTGCTGTCGTTTTCAATTTTCATTTAGTAGTATAGCTTGCTTTTTTTAGTAGTATTTATGGGAATTTTGTAGTACTTGTAGGAAATCAAATAAAATGGGTTGGAAATATAATATTTAACGAATGCACTTCTCTTAAGAACTATTTCCTGGATGGAACAGGAATGGTACTACGGTATCCGAGTAAATTTTACGAAATTTAAAAAAAAAAAAATATTTAATAGCTGTCTTTTTTCATTTTTAAGAAAAAATTTTCGACGGAGACTTGTAAACTACTATACAGATCTGCATTTTTAGAGATATGTAGTAATATTTCAATTTTACTAGTATAGTAGTAAGGGTGATGAAATTGTAGTAAAATACTACAATTGTAGTAATTCCGACAGCCCTGATCACCAACCAGTAATGAGCGAACTTAACGATTTTTAGGTTTTGTAACATTAAATTTTTTTCAGTTGAAACAATTATAATAAACTTACTTACATTTGATTTTTTTTTAAGTAACAAAGTGCATTTTATTAAACCCGTCATTGAAAAAAAAAATTCGTTTTTCTTGAGGACATTATGTTCTCTCAAAAATCATTACATGGGCCGTCTATTTTAAAATTGGTGCATGTCTATTACCCAGCACCCGCCACCACCCAGCAAAACTGCGAGGTCTGGAGAATGAGTCAGCTTAAAACGAATCAAAAAACTAAATTAACCCATGGCCTTCAATTTTCCTTCAAATTTGCTCAGAACCGGCATTTGAAAAGGGTGATATTTCTCTAACATATAAGAAGTTGAAAGACGTATTATAGCCTCGTGCTCGGAAGTAATCTGAGGTCGAAATTTACCCACGACAATTAATTCTTACCTCGGATAAATAAAAATAAACATATCAAAAATTTCAATTCCAAGCAAGACCATATTTTTTTACAATTAAATGGCTTACCATTTTTACTACTTATTTACACCTAAAAAATTATTTTTCTTTAGTTATCATTCTTTTAATCTAATTTAAACGTTTTTAACGCAGTTGAGTCCTGTAAAACACGGCACAATGTAACTAGATTTTTAATCTAGGTACTGAAATGCAGACCGTTTAATATCTTGAATTTGAAAAATGTAGTTACACCACTTTCAAATTAAACGGTCCACATAATGACCTAAAACTGTGGGCTCGACAGTAAACATGGGGAACTATGGAATTAAGCACATTTTAGTCGGAACTTTATTTTTTCCTGACCCAATATTTCAAATCAATCTAGTCATAATAGCTTTTCGAAACGAAAAACAAGTGGATTTTTTAATTCAAAGTTATGTTATGTTACGTATACGAAAATCCAAATTGAGTTGTTTTAGAAAAACCTTTATATCGTGGAAACGGTTTGTGATACAGTTCTGAGATTTGATATTTTCTGCACATAATTGATTGGCCTGCCATTTAAGATATCGATATTGAAAAAGAGGCTGTTAATGGTTGTGTTATTTTCATTTAGACCAAAACAAAAATTTAAATTTTATATAATTTTTTCAATTTTTTGACTCTGAGCACCATTTTTCACAATTCATTTATAGTTTTTCCATTTATTTTTGGTATAGTATTGAAGAATGATCTTTAAGAAATACAAAAGTTTTTACAATTTTGAAAAAGCTTTAACCACATTTGAGAAAAATGAATTGGAATGAAGCAATGGTGCTAAAAATTTCAAGCGCGATTTTCTCAAAATTCTGACGTGATGGAGTTTTTTTTGATATTTTTCAATTATTCAACAGACCCAAATCTACTAGAGCCACTACTCAAACTCAAAAGGAGGATTTCATTGCCGACCAGTGTAATTAATAATTATAATAACTGTCGATATGACATTGAGTTAGTAGGTCCATGGGGAAACCTAAGATCCGTCAACCTACGACTGATCATTGAGGCACCGCTGAAGCCAAAAAGGAAAAACAGGCTCCATCCGTATGGAGGGGATTCCAAGCTGAAAAAAAATATTCATCGAACGGTATAATTAATGGATTGTTGACCAGGCGCCAATCTGTCTCGCACGGCTCTGCTTTGAGACAAATAGTTCATTTTGCCTTTGAGAGTAAAAAAAAAGACTCTTACTTTGTGTGGGATCGAAACCTCATCAATTGGATTACAAATCAAGCACACAACCCCCTACACTACCGACGGCCTTGTATTGTAAATTTCATAATATAATAATAAAATCAACTGTACTGAAAATTTGAATAAACCACCCGTTACTATGAAATTTTAAATTTTATCTTTAAGCCATATATTACTATATATGTCACTCTCATAGATTTTGGGCGGGAATTTTCGCGCCAGTTAGAAAGAGATGTTACTCGGCAGGTAAAAAAAGAGCGAGAGAGAAATACTTTTGGTGAGTACCTAAGTGAAAAATGCTCATTTTGGTGGGTACCCAAGACCATGGTGGGTACCCAAGACCGTGGTGAAAAGAGCCAAAATGGAAACGGCTCCTGAGTGACATATATAGTTATATATGTGTTTAAGACTGAGTACCTTTTTCTTGTACCAAGTACTTGTTAAATTTAAATAGCACTAGAAGACGGACACTTCCTTCTTCTCCAAAATTGAATAAAAGAGAGAACATAAATTTATCGACGAGAATCTCCTTTTTTGATTAGGACGATTTAGCCTTAACGTCTAACGAGGCTCCTAAAGTGGTGACCCCGACGTGATTTGAACACGCGGATTTGAAACGAAAACGCTTAATCGATAACACAACTTCGCTGACGTCTATGTGCGAAATTGTTTTAAATAATCGTCCATCCATAAGAACCTTCAACGCAAAATCTGCATACGCACAGCTCCTTGAAGAATTTAAGTCAATCACGCAAGTATCCCAACCTTATGCTACCGCCAACACTACGGTCGTGCATCACATAGAGACCCGTGGTCCACCAGTCTCATCACGACCGAGACGACTATCGCCAGACAAATTAGCTGCCGCGAAAGCTGAATTCGATTCGCTCGTTAAACTGGGCATCTGCCGTCCATCGAAGAGCAACTGGGCCAGTCCATTGCACATGGTCAAAAAGGCCGATGGCTCATGGCGACCGTGCGGGGACTATCGCGCACTGAACGCAGTAACGGTACCGGACCGGTACCCCGTCCCATACTTAGCGGATTTCACGAGCAATCTTACAGGAAAAACGATTTTTTCTAAAGTAGATCTGCAAAAGGCCTTCCATCAAGTCCCTGTGCATACAGACGATATACCAAAAACTGCGATAGTCACACCCTTCGGACTTTTCGAATTTGTTTCAATGACTTTTGGCCTTCGAAATGCAGCACAGACCTTTCAAAGAATGATTCATGAAGTCCTACGTGGTATGGATTTTGTTTTTCCATATCTAGATGATATCTGTGTAGCATCGACATCTCCGGAAGAACATTTGTTAAATCTCCGCGAACTCTTCGAGAGGTTAAAGAAACATAATCTTCGTATTAACGTAGCTAAAACGGAATTAGGAAAACCCGAAATTACGTTCCTTGGCCACCTGGTTTCTAAAGAAGGTATCAAACCTTTGCCACAACGCGTAGAAGCCGTCAGTAAGTACAAGCAGCCGGAAACCGTTTCTGAGCTTAAGCGATTCCTCGCCATCATAAATTTTTACCGTCGTTTCATTCCACACGCGCTGGAGGCGCAGGCACCCTTACTTTTAATGTGTAAAGGCAACGTCAAGAACGACCGCACTCCGTTAACCTGGACCGAATCTTCTTCAAAAGCGTTTGAAGAATGCAAGCAGCAACTAGCGAACGCAGCTCTTCTGGCACATCCATCAAAAAACGCCGAGCTATCGCTTTGGGTCGACGCGTCCAACGTTGCTGCAGGCGCAGTTCTCCATCAGGTGGTAAACGGTAACTTAGAGCCGCTTGGCTATTTCTCTAAAAAATTCGATAAAGCTCAAGCACGCTATAGCACATACGATAGAGAGCTTACATCAATGTATTTAGCGGTACGCCATTTTCAATTTATGATGGAAGGACGTACTTGCCATATTTATACAGACCATAAGCCACTAATTTTTGTTTTTCAACAGAGTTTGGAAAAAGCTTCAAATAGACAAGTACGCCAACTCGATTTCATCTCGCAGATCACAACCGATATACGCTATGTCGAAGGACAGAAGAACGTAACAGCTGATCTCCTGTCTAGAATATCTAGCATAAAAGCTGAAGCAATCGACTACGAAAACTTAGCTGATGATCAACTAGTGGACAACGAGCTAAAAAAATTTCGACAAAGCGACGACCATTCCTTGCAACTTAAGCTGTTCTCCATTCCTGGCAGTACGAAGCGCCTATATTGTGATTGTTCCACGGGCAACGTGAGGCCTTTTATCACAAAACCATTTCGAAAAGCAGCCCTTCAATCTACGCATAATTTATCGCACCCAGGACCACGCGGCACCGCCAAATTAATAACGCAGAAATTTATTTGGCCCGGGATCGTTAAGGATAGTAGAGCCTTCGCCAAGGCATGTATGGAGTGTCAAAGGTCAAAGGTTGGTCGCCATACCTTTTCCCCGCTCAAACGATTCGAATCAGGAGATCAACGATTTGCACACATTCATGTTGACGTGGTAGGACCGTTTCATCTTCATAGAGGCAACCGCTACTGCTTTACTATAATTGATCGTTACACGAGATGGCCGGAAGCAGTACCAATCCCTGATATGACCGCACCAACCATCGCCAAGGCTCTTATCGAACACTGGATCTCAAGGTTTGGAGTGCCGGCTGTTATTACATCAGATCAAGGGAGGCAGTTCACATCATCACTCTTCGCCGAGTTGACCAAACTTCTCGGAATCACACATCTAAGAACGACGTCGTATCACCCTCAATCCAATGGCTTAGTAGAAAGGTTCCATAGAACCTTAAAATCAGCAATGTTATGCACCGAAGCCGAGCGATGGTGTGATTCCCTGCCAACCGTGTTATTGGGTCTACGCACTGTTCATAAGCCCGATCTTAAGGCATCACCAGCAGAGTTGACTTACGGAACAACACTTCGCATCCCATCCGAATTTTTCGAGACAAATTTCCATGTCCGACCGCAATCAGAGTTCATCATCGAACTTCAGAAAACTATGAGCTACCTCAGACCAACAGACACGGCATGGCATACGCCAAAGAAAATCTTCATTCATCATGATTTAAAAACTTGCAACGACGTTTTTGTAAGAAATGACTCAGTTCGCCCATCATTCTCGAGACCCTACGACGGCCCTTTTACAGTTCTAGGAAGAAGCGACAAGTTTTTTACGATCCTGTTGAAGGGAAGACCAACGAGAATATCAATTGACCGCCTCAAGCCAGCATATTCACTTAACGAAGACACTCTGCCACCAGAAAACCAGATAAATAAGGACCAACCAATATCAACTAGGTTGAGACCCCGGAGAGTGCAATTCAATTAATTCCAACCAGTCTAAGGGGGGTACTGTGGCAACCTATCGTCAGTGCAGCACTTATTTTAGTTTTAAGACTGAGTACCTTTTTCTTGTACCAAGTACTTGTTAAATTTAAATAGCACTAGAAGACGGACACTTCCTTCTTCTCCAAAATTGAATAAAAGAGAGAACATAAATTTATCGACGAGAATCTCCTTTTTTGATTAGGACGATTTAGCCTTAACGTCTAACGAGGCTCCTAAATATGCTTTAAGCAAACTCGTGGCTCTGGGATGGCGTAGGGGATGCGTGCTATGCTCTTGATCCCAGGGTCCGACGTTCGATTCCTGGCACAGGCGAAACGGAGTGTAGTGTTCCAAGCCTAGCACTGGTTTTTTAAAAAATCGCATGTTAGTGGCACACTACATATTTACCCTGTAGGAAGTTGCATTGAACTGTAAACTTTTACTCTGAGGTGCTCTGAGGTGCCGTTCGAAAATCGACGGTCGCGTTTGAACTGGTGCAGAAGTAGAGGCAACAGGGCCAATTCAGTAAATGTACTATACTACGTTGATAGATGGGCGCTGTCGTAGCTCACAGCGTAGCGCGTGCACCCCGCGACCCGAAGAACCCAGGTTCAAATCCCGGGCCAAGCGAACGCCGATTTTTTTTATTTTTTATTATTAGTAAAAATTGGAGTCCTAAGAGGAATAAAAAAGCAAATCAGACCTGTTAAATAATGATTATTTAATTAATGATTAATTAATCAGATTATTTTTTTCTTATGAGTGAAATAGTGATTAGTTAATGATTATTTTTGTATGACCTATATTAATCAATGATTGCGATTACCAAATAATCACGAAATAATCAGGATTATTTCAGATTAATGAAAAAAATCAGAAAATATCAAAAAATAATCAAAAAAATAATCCCGATTATTTTTAGATTACTTTTGAATATTTTTGATTTTTTTTGATTATTTTTGATTTTTCCTGATTATTTTTGGGTTTTTTGATTTTTTTTGATTATTTTTGATTTGTTCTGATTTTTTTTATTAATTTTAATTACACAGTGCTACAGTGATTTTTCACTTTTCAAGTGACCTAGTGTAAGTTGTAGGTCTTGATGAGTACATCATGAAAATGTGTTTCAAAATTGTCTAACACCCCAACATTTTCAAGTTATTGTTTAAAAACCGTTTTTCCCGTACTCTGCGCACTTAAACGATTGTCACTCCGTCAATTTTTGACCGATTTTCAATTTCAAAAAATATTTCTTTTGAATTAATTTTATGAATAGAAACCACTTACCGATTTTAATGGTTATAGTCTCCAAAAACTTATAATTATTATCTTTTTTTAAAACTGAATTTTGGGTTCCATCCCCTAACTGGCCAAAAAATGACCCTAGTAGGAAAAAATAAATTTTCGAGTCAAATGCCGCAAACCTCAATCTATGACGAGTTTTTGGAGACTATAACCATTAAAATCGGTAAGTGGTTTCTATTCATAAAATTAATTCAAAACAAATATTTTTTGAAACGCATTATTCACTGTTTTCACGTTCCTTTCTTGAGTCTTTGCATGCATACAAACCGAGAGCGACATGAAAAGACTTAAGACATGATGAGAGTCAAATTTTTATGTTTACAAAAAACGTTGTAACTTGAACATTTTTCAACCGATTTTGATAAGCGATAGCATATTTTACTCGAGATACAATGTACTTTGATAATAACTGTAGGAAACTGAATGTTTTTTAGGATTTGTTACATAAAAACAAACTGTAAACAACGTGAAAAAAAATGGGTAAATTTTAGATAACTTTCATAAATATCCAACTTTTTTTGTAGGAAGTATAGATAATTGTATATGTTTCGAAAGCTCAATGTTTCTAGTTTCCAAAACTGTATAGCAATTGGTCATAGGCAAGGACATATGGGCCCCTCGCTGTACTACATTTGATTATATTCACTTTCTAATTGAATAACATCGCAATGTAAAATTCGCCTCTCGAAAGTATTGCCGGTGGTTTGACGACGGGTGGTCCTAACCACAGGTGGCCGGTGAATTCACTTGTCCGGTGCCGGTCCCACGGACTATAGGGAAACTTTGGAAAAACGATGTTATTCAATTACAAATTGAAAATAATTAAAATTAATAAAAAAAAAATTATAACAAATCAAAAATAGTCAAAAAAAAAAAATCAAAAAACCCAAAAATAATCAGGAAAAATCAAAAATAATCAAAAAAAAACTCAAAAATATTCAAAAATAATCTAAAATTAATCGGGATTATTTTTTTGATTATTTTTGATTTTTTATGATTTTTTTCATTAATCTGAAATAGTCCTGATTATTTCACGATTATTTGGTAATCGCAATCATTAATAATCAAAAATTTCAAGAAGTAAAATTAATAATGATTATGGATTAAAAAAAAGAACAATAATTCATGATTATTAATCTTAATCGGGACTTAACAGGTCTGAAGCAAATATATAAAAAAGAAAGGTTTCAAATTGGCAGAAAATGTTGAGCGAATTTGTGCGCAAATTTGTGAGACAGCATTGGTGAAGACATGTTTTTCAACCCAATTATTTGAGTTTTTTCGGAACATGCCATTCTTCCACATTTTTTCGCCTGCAACAGGAATCGAACTCGAGCCCTTCAGATTCCTAAGTGAATACGCTTTCACTACGCCACGGACCTATCTGACTCACGCACAGCATATATCGCACCCTTGCTAATAAATCGGCACAACTAAAAATTTTTTTTAATCAATTTTTTTACATTCAATTGCATTTTTCTGTAAGAAAACGAACTCCCAGAAAATTAGCGCTTATATTGACTGATGCAGTCGATTGAGAGTAATATAAGTTTTAAAAAAATATAATTTTTTCTTAGTTTAATGAGAGATCGAATGATTTTCAAGAAATCCGACATTTCTTATTGTGCCTATTTAGTAGCAAGGGTGCGATATATTAGATTTATGTGTGGGCAAAATTGAATTGTTGAATATGCCACTAGTTAGGTACTACTATCTGTGTCTCTACTAGCGTATTAGTTCTTTTTCCTACACTCGAGAACTACTCGCTAGGGCCCGATTCACCCCACTCTTCCTAAAGGGTAATAAGACAAATACACTCATACAAACACAAGAAAACCTACTTGGTTATCACAATGGGCCGATTAACGGCCTAAGTGGCAGCCACTCCAACCTACCTACCTACCTTAATCAAACTGCATGTGTAGCTTTGTCATTAGAATCGGCAATTATGAATTTGAAAAGTTAAAAAAAAACCGCATCTGCCAGGAATCGAACCCGGGTCCCATCGCGTGTTAGTTAAGCATTTTAACCCCAAGCCACTGACTCATTTTAAAATCCCAATTCAAAACCGTAACTTAAATACCTACTTAAATATTTTTCAATACTTCAAAAATGTAATTATTACTACCCTTCAGGACGTGTCGGGCAAATTTCCTAAAAGCTACTAGTGCTTTCACCAGATTCTAAAGAACTAGTGCAAATGGAGGTACATTTTCGTATAAAGCATATACCTAGCAGCCAAAAAGTATGTGAATTCCGTATTCATTCCATAGTTTAAAAAGACAAACCAGTTTTTTTGCACTTACATTGATATAATCAATCTAGCAAGCTTAAGTCATATCTGGCGATGGCGTAGTTGAAGTGTGCTAGCTTTGTAAACTGGAAGGTCCGAGTTCGAACAGGCAAAAGGAAATGTGGAAAATTGGAGATTTTGGTAATAAAACTTCATGGGCAAAATACGGGGAGCGGGAAGTAAGTTGCCAACCAATAATAAATGAATAAAGTTGCTGTCATCGCGCCTGACAAAACGTCACGCACCAAGCTATTTAAAGAAATTCCTTGTAGAGAATCTTTTTTTAACATTTTTTAAGCATAAAAAGTTTGGTAAAATCTTTTATTTCTCAGTTTTTTTAAATAATGTAAATATTAAATTATCTACTTTTCCAACAAACAAACAAAAACGCTCGCTGGAGCAGGGATCGAACCTGGCGACCTGATTATTTACAAGAATTCATATCAAAATTAAGAAGTTACATTCTTAACCTTTCGGTGTAATGTTAAACTATACAAACAGTGCCGTAGCAACCATAGGGGCAAGAGGGGGCTTTGCCCCCCCACGCATTTTTGTTTTTGCCCATGAATAAAATTGAAAAAATAATTTTGCCCGCCCACGCAAATTGGAAAAAAAATTTTTCCCCCTCACGCAAAACAGAATTGCTACGGCACTGTATACAAAATATATCCAATTGGTTCCCACAGCACCAGAACAGCTATAGTTCAAAAGTGAACTGGTGATTTCCCGCCCTCACGCAATGTTAATTTTTTATAGTGCAATGCATTCGCAGGTGGGCAATTCCATTTGTTGGTACGTTACACTTTTTTTAATTTTGGGCACATAACTTCTTAAGTTTTTTAAACACGATGTCGAGCTTTTCCAGTAAATAAAGATAGGCATGAGTTCTAGAAAATACAATATATAATTTAAAAAAAAAGTCCATGGGGCATCCTGGTAATGCTGATTAAAAGGTGTTGGTACGTTACAAATTTTTCTAGCTGTTTTGAGAGAGCGGCAGATATTGTGAAAACTCTGCTCTCCTACTGAATGTAGTTTTACAAAATTTTTATGAATTATGTAAAAAAGGTTACTTTCGATGATTTGCATTAAAAAACCCAAGAAATATGTGTTGATAAATTTTAAAAAATATTATACGCCTGTTGGTACGTTACGTTGGTATGTTACATAAAAATTTTTGAAATCGAACTGTCATAGAGAGTCAAGCCACGTCAAGTGAGCACCCTTTTTTCAAAGTAGTGATGAAATAATGTTTTAATATTTTATATTAGTTGTATTTATAACCAAATAGAATTTTGAAAGAGGATTTTTAAAAAAATTAGTTGTAACAGTACTTTTTTGGCAATGAAACTTTTCATTTTTCTATTAAAAATTTAAATTCCTATATTTTAAAACTGTTGTTGCGTATAAAGTGTTTGATGCAACTAAATATAATTTTGCATCCAAGTTGGGAGAATGTTATATTTTGAAAATAAATTTACAAAAACAACAACAAATTTTTTTCCTACTTTCTACGAAGCTTTAAAAAATACATATCAAAATTTGCAGCTCTTCTGCATAACAAATTTTTTTCATTTATTTTTAATAAACTGCACTCAATATCTCTTTTTATGAATCTAAAAAAAAATTTCACCGATCAGCTGTAGTTTCTACGCAATAAATGTTTTTCGAACCTCTCGCAGTGCTTAACCAGTGCTTAACCATAGCACAGTACTTATAGTTAAAGCACAATTACAACCACTTGGACCTTTTTGATTTTTTTTATATTTTTTTCGAATTTTAGCTGCAGGTGTTAAGAATATACCATGTAAGTTTGAAAATGGGATATCTATTAGTTTAGGACGTGCAAAGCATTGAACATGCGTACCCAGCAATTTTCCCATAGCAACAACGAAGCAACGAATTATCGTAACTTCAAAATTGTGGTAAATTCGTTATGAAATATTAAAGGTTACGGAGATGAATTATGGGGATTGCAGAAAACAATCGTGATATTCTAGAATATCTTTACAAAATTTTCAAATATTTTTTCCAGTTGCCGAAATATTGGGGGGCATGGCCCATCGAATTAAATTTTTGGAGGGGCAAAAAGTGCCTTTCCTCCCATAGTTGCCGCGCCTGGCAGCAGTTAATTGTAACCAAAATGATCATTGATGCCAGCCATTTGTCTATCAATCAATAACATAAGGAAACCCTTCGAAAAAGATGTTCGTCTTAAACAAGTCCAGAGAGTAGCCACCTGCATTGAATTTCTAAATACAGGTACATATCATACAAAAATGTGTGTAGCGCAAGAAAAGGTCATACTACTTTCTAATTTATTAAAATATTCGTTTATTGCGAGCCAAAAAAAAATAATAATAAACAAGAAAAAATGAGCTATTGAAAATTAATTATATAAATATTAACAAAAGTAAATACAATCAATTAAATTTAGTGCAATTAAGAAAAAATAAAGAGTTTTGAACAAATGGGAATTGTTTTACATTATTTTGAAAAATTATCAAGTGTGTACTCCTAGAACGAGACGTATCAATAAATTTTCGCAATTTTCTTGCTAGAAAATTTATTTGACCTTAAGCTCGGAAAAATGTGTCGTATTTCTACATAAGAAGAAAAATTAATTCTAAAGGCCGATTAAAAATTAAAAAAAAAAAAAATTATTAGATTTATTTTTAAAACAAACCACAACCGCCTTCAAGGATTAATTTATGTCTATAAACTCCACTTAAGCATTTTTCCATTCACTTGTAATTCAAAGATAATTTTTTGTTATTATAGATAATAATTTGTTATTTTACTTGTCAGTGCAAAACTTTTATAACGAAATTCAAAGTTTCTTCAGAAAATAAGTTAAAAGAATCTTAATGAGCACTTCAATTCCCAGCTCTTTCTTGGAAGCTTAACCCATAAATAACCTCTCTTCATCAGCAGATACAGATTCCAATGGTCTTCAGTACAATCGAAGAACTTTCGAAAGCTTAGAAATTTATTGTTTGGAAAGTAGCCAAAAATAATAACCGTAAAAGTATTAAATGAGTCAAAAGTTTCATTTCTGCTATTTCTATACAAAATTTATCATTTTTGCATTTTCGCGTTATAGCATGTCCTCACTATAGGCCCAAATTACGTAATTTGAGCGTTTTCGTAATTTCAGTCTCTGAAATTGACTGACTGAAATTACGAAAACGCTCAAATTACGTAATTTGGGCCCATAGTGAGGACATGCTATTATAGACATTAGGAAATGAAGCAACAAAAAATGAAAACGAGTATATCAGTGCAGTATCTCTACAATGTTCAAGACAATTTAAAAAAAAGAACTACGTTTTCGTTTGAAATTTGTTTTTCACAATTTTACAATAACACGTCCTAAACAAATTTCTTCTCTCTTAAGTTAGTGTTACCATTCGTTCCCGTTTAGGTCTAAAACGTCCCCGAATGCCACAATCCAAACAAAGGTGTTTAATATTTGTTATCAAACATAATAAAAAGTAAAGGACGTCAAGGGTGAAAACATTTAGTAATGCAAGCCAATGTTGTCGGTAGTTGAAACTTTCAATTTTTTCTTTATATAAGTTTATAAGTTAAGGGGACCTTCTGGTCTAGAATTTTTTGAAAATTGATTTTTTTTTTTTTTATAATATTTCGGAAGAATAGACTTTTAAGAATATGCTGGCAAAGTTTCGTTAAGATATTGACAATATTTGTTTTGCTACAGCCTTTGTAGAAGGTGGGGACAGCAGGCAGCGCGCTTGATCAAAGCAACTTGGAACGCGTTTATCTCAAAACTACTTTTTTTGACCTGGTGTGAATGTAAACAAAAAAAAAACCATCGAACCGATTTGTCTGGAATTTTTATATTATATATTATTCATAACATCAATGGCTATGGCCCGAACTAGAATCGAATTTTTATTTCAAGAACTTCATTTTTTTTCATCAAAAAAATGGTCAAAAAAAGGGGAGTTTTTGATGGTTGAAATAAAAAATTGCGCCATTTTGTCAATTAAAAAAAAATTTTTTTTATTCTAGTTCCTGCCATAGCCGCATTCATTCTGTTTAATAACATATTTTTGTTTTTTTTTTTCGATTACCAGAACTGCCAAAATCTTTCACACCACGGAGGTACTTTTTCAAAGAGGATCCACTTCAACGCCATTTTTAAAATACAACAAAAAAAAATTACAACATTTTTTTTTATTTTTTGTCAATAAAGAATATAATAAGCCTGCATACTTAGAAAATCGTTTTTTATTTGGCTTAATACCAAAAAAAAATCATGAAAATACCCTAAATTTTCGTGCTCTCGACCAGAAGGTCCCCTTAACGTTCCTTTATTAAAAAAATAAAATTATTTTAAGTGAAAGTGTTTAAAGTTGATTAATGGTGCTTAAGGTTGTCCGATGCGTTTGGTGTTTTTTTTTTTTTTTTTTTTGTAAATGTCCCCGAATAACGTTTGGGACTTCTGGCAATACTACTTAAATGGGTTAAGACTCTGTTGGTTTTGTTACCCCGCGGTAGGATATACTTATTAATTTTGTACAAATCTTGTAACAGCCAGAACAAGGCTCCGTGCATATATCGAATAACATACTTTTTATGATCTGCATCGAAAACTGACTCGCTTTAGACATTTACGTCTGCCCGCACGTCTGTCCGTCCGTCTGTGGTCGGATCTCCTTCCAAACGGCTGCACCAATTACGTCAAAATTCGGCACATAAGCCGAGTATGAGCAAATAGGCAAAATCCGCTCTAAAATTTACGCTTTTTGTAACATCCAAAGTAATTGGCATAGAAGCCTTCGAAATTCGAAACCTTCGTGCTTTAAGGCCTTAGGCAGAACATAATCGGGTATGTGATTGGTTTCCCTTTCGCGGGAAAGGTAATTCAATATCGAAATTGAACTAATTAATTCCCCTTTTTCCTAGATTGAGAGGGAAATTGAATCACTTTAATAGAGAATGCATATCTCCAGTTAGATCATGAGGTAATTCAAATTCCTCCACAATCTAGAGAAAGGGAAATCACATCAGTTGGGGAATTGAATTCCCCGGGAAAGGGAAAATAATCACATACCCGAATGAGTCAATATTGTCGAGACTTTGGTAATATCAAAATCGGTCTTGACCGACTTTAGCTTTCTTACTTGGTTTTCCTTCTTTTTGTTTTTGTTCAGGTGAACATGCTTTGAATTCGACGGACATGGAGAATGACGATGAATAACTAGTCTCCAAATCACAAATCTTTAAGCCAGCAGCATATTTCGAAGCTTAAAATTTAGTACAGAGCTCAGTTCTACACAACGCAACGCTCAGTGTTCAACGGGCTTTCAGCGAACTCGGTCGAATTCAAACGGAAATACATGTAAGTTGTGCGCGGGCGGACGGAAAAAACGAAGAAATCGTGTTCGCGCAACTTAAGTGGTCTATGAAATTTCGCTTTTAGGTTCTCTAAGTACTCTGAAGAAAAAATAACAAAAGAGAAACCATTATGTTGAAGCTTTCTGGTTTAAAAAAATCACACCAATTGTTTTTGTTTTTCATTTTTGGCAGCTGACAAACAAATATTGTGCTTCAGTCTTTTGCAATGTGCAAACGGTTTCATCTTTTTGTAGTTGAACGCTTCTGCTATAGAGGCGGATATAATTTATAAAATTTAATATGTTAAAATACATACATTCGTGTTGTGAGTGCGATCGAATAAGTTTTATGATTTCTATACATTTCCATCGTGTGCTCATTTTAATTTGAAGTATCAAGCGGTTACAATGTATCAATGAATTTTACAATTCTTCAGCGCAATTGCGATTTGCACTTTGAAAAAATTGTTTTCTACAAAACTGAATTGTGAATAATTATGCTCTTGAATAAAGCACATTTGGAAAAAAAGTATATAACTTTATAATTAAAATATGGTCACACAAAGCTTTTTCAAAAGTTGACAAAAGACCGGAACCTTTCAAACGGATCGAAGTTGTGGAAAGTGTTTCAGTGAAATATTTCCAACTCTTGAGAGTTATTTTTCTGTATTTTTACTATGATAGCATCTTTGCATCACTCTCATTCTCATATTTTCAAAAGATTTGTAATACAGTGAACGCTATCAAGTTTGAGAACTAAGGCTTACCTTAAGATCTAAATATATAAAAATTATCTCACACTTTTAAAGTGAATTTCTTAAGATCACAATGCGAGCGAGAACTGAAAGTGAAATTTTAAAGTCTTCAGTATTGCTCGTTCATAAAGAATAACTGATTTGGTGGAACCCAGCTCAAAATAAATTGCACAATTAATATATTATAAAAGTCTCATCTATTGGCTAATGGAATGGATTCTTGCCATTCTCCGAAGCGATTTTACATTGCGCGCCACTTGAATAGCACATACAAAACATTTTTGTTTGTAGACATATATCTCCTAAACAATATAAGTTAGAGCGTTAAATCTATTTTTGTATTGAAGGTACATCAATCCCTAATTCAATGCAGCTTAAATGTTTGAAATATGTGGAGCGGTAGATTTTTTTTTATTAATTTTTTAAACGAATCAACTCCAAAAAAAGATCATAAAATTTCAGTTTTGAATAGAACACCTTAAAAAAAACGAGTTTTCAACATTTTCTTGTCTGACCTTTATTCATACGTAAATAAAACATAGTTAAAACATTTTCCATAAAAATAGGACATCTTTTAATAATGGGTGGAACCCCCTTTGTTGGTATAAACTCGTACAATGAAGCAACATAAGAAATTGGAATGGTGTTCCAAGCGTTTTTTATGGCGTCAATTAGTTAGGGAACCGTTGAATATTGCCTTATGGTAGTTAGACGCGCATTAACACATGCTTTTTGCCTTATCTTTGCAATGGAGTCGTGCGAGTGTGAAGCGAACCTAAAATAAGTCGCTTGTCTGCCTCATATTTGGCTTCATTTGACAAAAAGGCGGATAAAACTTTTCGTATTTTTGCGATTTTTATACCCAGCATAAGCGGGGTATATTAGTTTTGTGCAAATCTTGTAACAGGGAGAATTAAGCTCCGGAGATATAGAAAAATATATATAGAAATGATCAGGATCAAAAACTAAATCGATTTAGACATGTCCGTCCGTCTGTCTGTCCGTCTGTCCGTCCGTCTGTCCGTCCGTCTGTCCGTCCGTCCGTCCGTCCGTCTGTCCGTCCGTCCGTGGTCGGATCTACTCCGAAACGGCTGAACCAATGAAGTCGAAATTTGGCACACATGTATATCGGGGTCCGAGTATGATCCTAAGTATAAATGGGAGACATCCGCCCACTGCCACGCCCACAAATGACTTTATTGTGTTTTCAGTAAAATGCTTGTAACTTGCGAACCACTCAACACATTTCATTGATATTTGGTGTACTGGTAAACTACGATAAGGGACATATCTTGCCCATAAGCCCACAAATAAGGGATTATCGTTACTTGTGAAGTAAAAGGCGTAGAAGCTTCAAATTCGGAACATAGGTTGACCAAGGCAAATGAAAGGTGTAAGGAAATAATTAATGTGGCCCTCCCACTGCCACGCCCACAAATAGAGAAGCAAAACATAGTGCGCTCATAATGTCGGGACGCTGGGTATTTCAAAGTCGGGCTTGACCGACTTTAGCTTTCTTACTTGTTTTTTTATATTTGCGAAACTTATAGTCCTTTATCCTTGTACGCTTTGATTTTGCACCTTTCGGTCTCATTTAAGCCATGTCCACGACCCATTTAAACTTTATTTTGCCTCAAAAAAACGCTAGCTCATTGATTTATATAAAAACAAGCAGTTTACTTCGAAAGCCACGCAACAATTACTCGATTTAATAAACTATTCTATTCAAGTGGTGCAAAATTTGTGCATGCTTTTCGTCAACACCAAAACAAAATAGCAAAACTTCTTATGATGTTGCACTTCCCGTGCATGAATATTGTGATAAACAAGTAAAGAAGTTTACATCGGCAAAGCCGATTGCACACATACCTTTTCCTCAGCCTAAAATATGTTAAAACATTACCTTAACAAAAATTCCTGCCGTTTTCGTTGTTCTAGCTTGGATATCTATTTATACCTTATCTGTACTTCGATTTAGCTTCTAAAACTCGAGATAATTATTAAGCACAAAATTTTCGCGGATGGTGAGCATGGTCAAGTTTTAACCGTTAGAGGACATTTTGTCTAGCTGCGTAATCCTCAATTCAAAATAGTGAAAATCAAATTTTCGCAAATTTCGCGAATGGTGGTCATGGCCAAATTTTAACCTTAAGTGACGACTTTATTTGGCGGTAAAATACACAATCAGAAGAAGCAAAAAAAAAATCATTTTTGCATACAGATATGAGAATAAGAGAGAGTGTTTTTTTCTAATGTGTAGGATGATCACCATAAATACAGTAGAATCTCGCAAAAGTTACCGCTCGAATGAGTTAAACGCTTGGTTAAGTTAATCGAATTTCAGCGCCCACGTAGCGTTCTAAAAAGTTAATTTTGGCGTTAACTTTTCTGAGCGTAATTTTTTTTCTTTTCCTTTTTTTTCTTTAAATCAACCCTATTTCATGTGTATTACATGGAATAGCGAAGAAAAACAAAAGAAGACAACGCAAATCATAACGATAGCACTTAAAAGTGACAAATTCTATCTAAGCGTGCAACCTTATTGTGAAATAGAAGTTGTGCGCGAGTAGATCTTGTTTATGTAAAATAATTATAAATATGGTTTAAATCAAAATATTTAAATAAAATAAGCATGTTATGTTTGCAAAAATAGATTTTTATGCATGTAGTCGCTATTTCTTTAATTTTTTTAGATTTTGAAAAAAATTTGGAAAAGTTAATAATTCGGAAAAGTTGATTACCCCTGGGACAAATCGATTAACTTTTGCGAGATTCTACTGTATAGCGATGTCGCAATTTTTTTTCAGCGAAAGCTTAAGTCTACATAGTAGCTATACACACACCAAATTTCAATAAGCTGGGATGTATAGTAAAAAAGTTATTCACGGAAAACGTTAAGAATCGTGATTTTTGAAACTTCTGAACCACTTCCCACGACCCAAGAAGGGACTAAGAAAAAAAATTGTATGCAGTTTTTCATTTACCTGGTTCAAGTCCATGCCAAATTTCAATATGATATCTTTCATGGCTTAGGAGTAAATTACGAAAAACTAAAATGTGACCGACAGACAGACAGACATGGCTAGATCGATTCCTCTTGTCACCCTGATCAAGAATATATATATATGTCTATATCTATCGCGACTCCTTTGGTATGTTACATACTCCGTGCCAAACTTAATATACCCTTTCCTTCGGAAAAGGTATAAAAACGAAAAAGAGCTAATTAGAAGTTGTATGCCCACGGGGCTTAAGTCTGAGGCTATAGCGGACCGTCAGAGAAACGGTCATAGCACCACAAAAAATATCTATGGCGTTACGTCCGCATTGCTTTCAGACATAACGCCATATTTAAAAAAATTCCAAAACTACAACATAACTAACTCGGTTGAGAATCCAACTTGCGAAGCGAGAGCCGTTAGGTTCAACATACAGCTATGGTCGTGGATGTTCGTGACATTTTTTCTGTTTCACAGCAGACCCTTGTGAGGCCTTAACCTAACCTTACCGAAATTATAGAAAATCGGTGACATACTTAACATTTTGAATCGTTCAAAAAATCGTTCATTGCAAGTAAGGAAAGCACTTAAACCGGAATAAATTTTGAATGAAAAAAAGATATGTAATTCTATTATTTGGGCAATCAATAAAAAATATATAAAGCAGGCGACCTGGCCACTGACCCATTTTTGGCCATTTGAGTCTCCAAAACTTTGCAATTGAGGCACAGACAATTATCTTATGTTGCGCTGTATGGTATTGGAAAGTTTGAATTGACGCAACGACGACATTTGTTATTTCCAAACATCACTTAGAGGTAAAAGTTTCGTATGAAACATTGGAAAGTGGAAAGTATGAACATTTTAGGTAAATCTGTAGAGATCTGGTTAGTAACCAGTTGTATTTTTCTTACTCCTTATTTTATTATTTAACTTTAATGGTAATATGACCTAAAAAATGCCATATGGTTGGCTAAAGGGGCTGTTTGTAAGAACCCTAGCTGTGTGTCTCCTTATTTTTCTAGAGGTTTTTGAATACATCGCTCATTTACTTCAAGAAGTCAGATCTCAAAAAAATCGATTTCGAGAAAAACGCGTTTAAAGTTTTCAATTCACTTACATTTTGATAAAAACAGGAACACATTATTCTCTTCCCGTAATGAGAGTATATTAAGTATTGATACGAAATTTTAACAAAATGTGAGGCGTGATACATCGAATATTTCTTCATCATTAACTCAAAAATCGTGTATTTTGAGATATGACATTCTTGAAGAAAATGAGCAATAATTTTTTTTTTTTATATTGTAATGAATCCATCACATTCGAAGGAAAACGACGTAAAAAAATATTCATGAACGCAATTAGAAATTGAATGCCGGGTGCTTTGATGGCTAAAATATAATTGACTGCGTCTGATTCTAAGTTAAAATACTCCTAGTTACATAAATAAAAAGTTTCTAAATAATATGAAATTTTCTAACAAGTTCCATTTTAATTGTTTGTTATTTCTTTATGGCCAGACCTGGCACTCGATGTGGCCCGAAATGGGATAAATCTGGACAGAAATGGTACAAAACGACTCAAATTTTTGTTGTTTTATAGTTCGAATGACTGATGTTTGAAAAAATCTATTCCTAAACAACGATAGTTATATTTTTAAAAACTTTACCAATATCGTGGCCTTAAAATCCAACTTTAAGTTATGAAGATCACAAAGCTTACAAAACTCAGAGTCCAAATATATTATTTGAAACTATGCATATAAAACATACCAATTGCAATTTTTGTCACCGGCCATTTCAACATAACAGCTTCGAGCTCTATTCGGAGCACGTCGCGTCGTGCAATACTATTCTAAAGAGTTGGAGCAAAAATTTAAATTCCGAAAATAAATAAAAAACACTACTTAAGACCTTTTATTTCACTTGCAAATCACTTGGAAATCCAGTACGTAGTATGAAAATTCAGTACGTAATATGAAAATCCAGTACGTAGTATGAAAATCCAGTACGTAGTAAAGAAATCCGCTTTAGAAGTTCAATATTTTCTCCCTTTAGAGAGACGTTGCGAAACGAACTAGTCTGGATGCTTTTGTTCGAAACTGGATATTATATTTTCTCGTTAAATGGTCCGAATAAAGTTTTAGTTTAATTAAATCGATCAATTGCAAATAGATTTTCCTTTTAGTTTGCGCTTCATCAGCCCGAATTAAGAGTTCCAAATATTTTGAAGACAGTCAGCAGACAGGAAGCTATTCGCACAAGTACTTCAAGAGTGCCATAACTCAAAATTTGAAATTTAAAGAAAAAACCCAGTTTAACTGATGCAGTCTAGGTGCATTTGTATGACGAAGAGGCTGACATAACTGTTTTTTTGTTCTGATTTCCAATAACAAAAACGTAACTATGAGTGTGCGATTAGGTAGACAGGTGACTTATGAACACATTCGTTGCATTAACCCCAATTTGACAAATTTTGAGTTATGATACTTTTGAAGTAAATGTGCGAGATATAGTCATAATCTAAAAGGTTTTTAAACTAATAAAATTTCAGTTTTCCTCGGTGTTTGTATTCCATAAAATCTAAACTAAATGTAGAATAATCAATACATAAAACACATGTTGATTCCGAAGTCTTAATGAATGTACACTTGGCAGCTAAAGCAATAAAGAGCCAGAAAGACATTCAGAAAATTTGGCCAAAAATCTCACAGAATGTTATTCACTTGCGTAATTGACACAAAACATAAGTGGTTCAATTATTAGCTGTTTGTGATTCAAACGCAATGAGCTTGCTCAAATCAAGAAAAAAAGAACAATGGAATCCCTTAATTTGTAATCTGAAGCTTTCAAAAAATTGGGCAGTTTCGTGCACTACGGGAACAGATCTATTATATGCAGCATTAACATTATAATAGGGAGAATCAAAATTGGCAGAGGGAGCGTAAACACGTTCTTCCTCAGTACGAATCATCTGTTTCATGAATTTAAGTACTGCCGTTTGGTTGGAAATTTTCCCAAATTTTTAAAATAATGACAGAGCAATCTACTGTTGTGCGGTAGCTCAATGGTTTGTAAAACAAAATTGCCAAATATATCGTATATATTGTTATGTTTTTAATAATAGTTTTGGAATAAAGTGAGTTTGGTGTGAGCTCGCAAAGTGCAAAGTCGATTGGATTTTTGGCAGCACTGTTGTTCTTTTGAACATGAAGAAGTGCATTTTTGTTTGAGTACATACTTTTTTATTAGGTATTGCGGCAATTAGCATAAGAAACAAAATCAAAGAAATTATTAAAGCAATGGAAGAGTGCAAGAAAAGAGATTTTTGAATGCCATAGCTGCGGCTTTCCATCATCGATTCCAGCGAAGGAATAGTACAATGATATTAAGTACATAGTACAAATTTCTGGACCACGATCCAAGTTCATATGAAATGAAAACAGCGATTATGGGTGCGATACGTTTCACATTGGTAAACATACAAGCTGTTGGCCGCTTTTTAAGCGATAGTGATAGCTCCGCGCCCCTTGGGCATTTTCAGTGTTTCGTCCATGATGCGGATCACCATCAAACTAATGGTGGCACAACGGCATTACGTAATGCAATTTTTGAAGAAGTAGTCGAAGAGGTAGAGATAGGAAACATGTAAATCTCCTAATAATGTTAAGAATTGAACAGCTTTCTTATGCATTTGCATCTATGAAATTTAACTCACAGTTTAGTCACAGCATAAAAAGTATATAAGCATATAAGGTACATAAAAAACTAAAACTATTTAATAATCCTATTTATTTTACAGAAAGTTAAATCAACACATAAACTCCTTTCATCGGAATGCAGTGGATAATGCATAATCAATAGGAAGTCGCATGTATAAGCCGGTATAAAAAGCTTCCAAAATGAGTGTTAAATGTTTGACACCTTTAAGAAAATTAAAACAACCATCATGTATTAAATATATAGTTTGGAATACTTGCAATATTGGTTCCGGTCTTAAACTTTGGATCTTGTTGGCCTTGTTCTACCAAGTCACTTGCTATGGTAAGTATTACAATCACGAACTATTATAGAACTTTTTATAAAGTGCCAAAATCTGGAAAATAGTTATGCTAATGTGACATATTAAATGCTTGTCAAGCATGTGAGAGTGTGTACTCATTGAGTAAAGTAACATTGTTTAAAAAAAGGATAAACTTGCCACAAAGCCAATTCCGAAAAACGTCGAAAAAGTCTTTCCCAAATTTTAATATATACAGGATATACAGGGATGTCGATAGTTGTCGGAATCGGGATTAAAACCGATCGAACTTTCATACAAATTTAAAAATTTTGTTGTTTTTGGTTTTGAATCGGAACTATTGTCGGTTTTTTATTGCACAGAACCTTTTTGTATCCGTTTTGCTTCGATTTCATGCTCCCTTATGAGGCAACGCAACTTTTCTAGAACATCAGCCAAATTCATTTGTTAGGAGCGCGTTAAATCGCTTTTCATTACGAAGTAGCCCTCTTTCGTGATTTTATTTTGCAGCTGAAAAGGATTAGAAGAAGGTCACACATATTCATCATTCTTTTTTAAAAACATACAATTTAATATAAGGGAAACATAAATGAAATACCGAAAGCAATGAATTTCTATCAATTTAAAATGCTATATGAATGAAGGAATTTCAACGGCATCAAAGTTGTTCGTTTACTCCTTCAAATTGCCTTCAAAATGAATGTTTCTTTAAAAGCTTACCGACTTCAGCAGCTTCTCCTTTGTCTTCTCTGGTATCCAGTTGGCTTCTGCTAGTTTGAACCGTACATCGACTTTTGTGTTTACGCAATTCACATGTCTGTCGAAGGTATAGCAAACATTAAATGGACACGAAACGGGATTTCATTATTCTTGATATTAGCATTACATTATTGGCATTATTGGCTATGAAGTATGAAATAGAACCTTGTAATTATTAAGCCCAATAGTCTTACTTTTTACTCGACTCTTCTATTAAAATTCCTCTCATGAAGAACGGAAAACTTATGTCAACCTAGTTTATGGCCGTGGCATAATTCTGCCGTTTCTGAAAATTGGCTGAAATTTGGTACATATACGTAGAATGACCTCCTGATTTCAAATCTGCAATCCGCTTTTGGCTAGTTTAGGAGATCTCGAACTTCAAAGTTTGTATGAAAATTCAATGTAAACATTGTGAAAACAAACTGACACAGCGCTGCCACTGAGCAATTATTTTCCCTACCAAATATATCTCTAAATCCTACCAAAATCGATTGCAGCCTACCAAAAATTATTGAATGACAAAAAAGCGTTTTATTGCTCACAAATTTCATATATACAATAACAAAAGTCATAAAGTCACATCAAGCGCAGTTTTCCGGTGCATTTGAATGTACTTTGACGTTTTTGTAGCTTGTCATCATGTCAGTAATTTGAATTGGTTTAAATATAACATATGAAAAATAACCAAGCTCAGATTGGTTCTTAAGAATAATTAATTACAAATTGTTTTTTTTTTTTAAATTTATTCTTAATGTCCAAAACTGCTTAAGGTCCAATATTACCAAGCATATTTAAAAAAATTTTAAAAATAAAATCTGATTTTCATTTTCACCAACGAAATTTTTAAAATATTTTTTTAAAAATTTTAAACTACCCCAGCAGGTTGTTTAAGTTTTTTTTAAGATATGGTAACAGCCCTGTTTTGGGCGGTAAAAAAAAAACAGCTGATTACATTCATTCTAAAATTTTACGGAAAAAATCTGCGCAAAACGAAATAAGCAAAGCTTTAAATTTATGGATTCGGATTACAGCGATATGAGACTGATGAAAAATCGCGCGCACACGGCTCCATGCTCTAAAATAATATTTCAATCATTTGTGAATTTGACTGACTACCCTGACAGTGGAGCGTGCTGCTACATTTTGCTATACTTAAAAAAGTTGCATATTGAAAATGAAATTTAAAATAAAAAAAATTTTAATATAATCTTTAAAATTTTTTAAATATGTTTGGTAATATTGGCCGCAAAAATAACGTATAACGTATAAACTATATGCCTGAATTTCATTTGCCATATTCAACCAACAAAAGTGATTATTTTCTTCAAAATATTGAAAGAAGAATTAATCAACCTACTACCCAAGTAGCAAAATAGGGCGCTTCGACCAGCAGTAAGTCGCATCGTCCTATTTTGGTTGAAATAACCCTATTTCGGACTTTTTTCCGGCCTTAAATGCGCCCGTTTAGACGTATGATTAACATCGTTCAACAAATTATCAGATTGCCTTTTCATGTTTCGTTCGTGTCCACACAGCCAAAATTTGCTTCGTTCAACAAAGGCTTCAACATTTTATATTTTGACGTTTCCCTCTTGCGCGTAGGAACGATGTTAGAAATGAAAGAAAATAATATCCTGATGCATGTCTCAAAAAGGATTGATATTCCGAATGTATTGAACGCAAATACAACAATGCAATTTCAAAAACACAAAAACTATTTAATATTGCTTGAATATGTTTTTTTTTATTTGCATATAAATGTATAAATAGGAGAGATTGTAACAGTTATAAGTTTTATTTAAAAAAATCAAAAATAATCCTCATTGCTTGATTTTTATTATTTTCCGTTCAAAAATAATAATCAAATTTCGAATTTAAAATTATTAAAAAGCTAATAAAATGAAAAATATCAAAGGAGATGCTAAAAAAAAAATAAATAAAATTTTTAGCGAAGGCAGTCGAACCTTTCCGCTCGAATGACAAAAATATGTGAAGCAAATGTAAAAATCGGACAGGGGTTGTTGTCAAGTTTCACGTGAGAATATAGGCACAAAGAGAATAGCCGAGTTCGTTCAGCAAAAACCTTCTTCATCTCCCCGCTAGCGTCTCTCCAACAAACTGCGTTGCGCCCGTTTAGACGTGCTTCAACATCGTTCAACAAAACGCAGTTCGTAGGAGGGACGCTAGCGGGGAGAGCAAGATGGTTTTTGTTGAACGTACTCGGCTATTCTCTTTGTGCCTATATTCTTAGCGTGAAGCTTGAAAACAACCCCTGTGCGATTTTTACATTTGCTTCACATATTTTTGTCATTCGAGCGGAAAGGTTCGACTGCCTTCGCTAAAAATTTTATTTATTTTTTTTTAGCATCTCCTTTGATATTTTTCATTTTATTAGCTTTTTAATAATTTTAAATTCGAAATTTGATTATTATTTTTGAACGGAAAATAATAAAAATCAAGCAATGAGGATTATTTTTGATTTTTTTAAATAAAACTTATAACTGGTACAATCTCTCCTATTTTTACATTTAGATGAAAATAAAAAAACATATCCAAGCAATATTAAATAGTTTTTGTTGTTTTGAAATTGTTAAAATTGCATTGTTGTATTTGCGTTCAATACATTCGGAATATCAATCCTTTTTGAGAGATGCATAAGGAATTTATTTTCTTTCATTGCTAACATCGTTCCTACGCGCAAGAGGGAAACGTCGAAATATAAAATGTTGAAGCATTTGTTGAACGAAGCAGTTTTTGGCTGTGTGGACACGAACGAAACATGAAAAAGGAATCTGATAATTTGTTGAACGATGTTGATCATACGTCTAAACGGGCGCGTTCTGTTGAACGATGCTGACGAACGTCTAAACGCGCACAATGAGACCTAACTTTAAAGTCCGTTTAGAAGGTCCAAATTACCCAGCAAACATTTACACTCTTTTTAGACTACTTTTAGACTCTAAATTTTGAGCAAAACAGTCTAAATTGAGCTTCAAAAAGACTCTAAAAAAAGTG
Source organism: Chlorops oryzae (assembly GCA_020466095.1). Classification (NCBI taxonomy): domain Eukaryota; kingdom Metazoa; phylum Arthropoda; class Insecta; order Diptera; family Chloropidae; genus Chlorops; species Chlorops oryzae. The sequence goes on along the minus strand of CM035807.1, from coordinate 65,424,652 downwards.
TGTGTTTGTTTGAAAAGAGACACTCGTTTAGATCCTAAAATAAGAGTGTAAAAAAGTATAATTGAACTGTGTTTTTAGAGTTTTATTATACTCTCTTAAGACTTTTTTTATACTCTTCCCAGGATACATTTAGACACTTTTTAGACTTTTAAAACCGCTTGCACTATTTTTAAAGTTTTTTCATGCTCTTTTTTGAAGGTTGAAAAGAGTGTTTTTGCAGTCTTAATGAGACGTAAATCAACTCTCCTTTTACCACTATTTTTTACCTCTTTTCTTCCTTTCATTGAAATTAAAATCACAATTTTTTAACGTAATTTTTTTATTTTCTTCCAATATCTCGTCTCTTTTCGAAATCCTCAAAGGCACGCTCAGTTTTGAATGGCTTCATCGGCATAAAATTTTCTTGCTTCGAGCCCGCAGCTTGTTTTCTTATGGCTATCAATTCCTGCAGAATCCGCTGCTGCCCTTCTCTATTGATTTCATCTCCACAGTGAGCTCATTCAGCTTCGTACGATTTTCTCTTACATTTTTTTACTATTGTTTCTAATTTACCTGTATGTAGTAACACATATATATAAATATAAATATATATATTCGAAAATCGAATAAAATCAACCTTTTGCCCTAAAATTACAAATTTTTTAAATCGAACATAAGATGGCCAAAACTTGGTAGAATCGAAGTTTTCACCGAAAATAATCGAATTAACTTGAAAAACCGGAAACACTGAAAATTAGTTTCCGACCGAAGGTTCGGCTTCGGATTCGGTAATCAGCATGATCGGCAAATTCTTAATCTTCGGCTTCGGCTGGAAAAAGCCGAATATTGTAGCCGAATATTTTTGCATTTTAATGGAAGTAAAAAAGTCACGATAGATTTTCAATTGCTTCATTGAGACCTTTTACACTAGTGAATTATTGCTGTAAATTCTCACTATGTGGGCGACTAAAGCGAAAGAATTTAGAGAAAATTTGAGCGGTTTTTTTGTGCTTGTCAAATGAATAAAGACTGATTTTGTTTCCTTACTGTCAAACTTTTTGCATTCGTCTCCGGCCTTCGGTCTTCGGCCGAAGTTTTCAACTCTGCCGATTGTTCGGCTTCGGCTTCGACTAAAAATCCACCTTCGGTCGAACACTACTGAAAATGTATGACATGCTCGGCTGTCACACACACAAACATATCGTCTGACTGTATGCTAAAGAAGGAGAAGCAAGATTGTTTCTGAAAAATGCAATACGTGTCTCTTTCTTTTGCAAATACAGTAGAATCTGGATGTAACGAATCCCTGACATAATGAACAGCTGGAAATAGTGAACGCTTTTTTGTTACAGGGACTTTTCTAAATAATCAGGCCTTAAGAGAGGGTAGTGGGAAAAGGGGATTTCCTCCCGGCCTTAACATTCTGAAGGGGCCCACAATTGACATGGGACTTTTTTATTTTGTTCGCACATTTTTGTGAAGGGGCCCCCGAAAATAAAATTTCCCGAGCCCCTTATTTCTCTCTACGGGCTTGTAAATAATGAACAAACCATTCAATCTGGATAATACGAACAATCCGGATACAATGAACAGGACGTACATAAAATAATTCACTATATCCAGATTCCACTGTACTTGTATCTATCGCCGCCATGATTAGAAGAGACATTTCATTTCAGTAACCAAAATATCAGTACATAAGCAAAACAATCAATTTACTCCTTATTTGGAGAGAAAAAAGTTATAGCAATTTCATTGTATATAAAAAAAATATGTATATATGTACGTAAGAAACAAATCCGTAGGTACCTACATTTGCACTTTCTCACCAAAAAATGGTGGCTCGCGCCAAAATTTGACCGAAGTTGCAGCTATAGTTCCATATGCCTACACTCCTACATGTTGAAGACTAATTGCTGTTGTACTTAGTGTTAATTGGTGCATAATTGTTAAAAAAGTTAACAAAAGTTTTGGTTTTCAAATTGAGCCCGATTGTAGTATGGCAACACTACAATAAAACTTAACAAGTAAGAAAGCTAAGGTTGGTCAAGCCCGACTTTGAAATACCCAGCGTCCCGACATTATTTTTGCACTATGTTTTGCCTCTCATTTTGTGGGCGTGGCAGTGGGCTGGCCACATAAATTTTTTTCCTACACCTTTTATATATTGGTCAACCTATGTTGCGAATTTTAAGCTTCTACGCCTTTTTACAAGATTCGCACAAAACTAATATACCCTGCTTACGCTGGGTATAAAAAGAACAAGTGGCAGTGTGCATAAAATGCAAGAAGTAATTCAAGTTCCATAAAAGCAAAAGCACTTTAAAAAACCACATAGAAAATGTGCATAATGACTTCATCATGAAGCCCAAATAAACACAGATATGCACTATCAAGTTTAAAAAATACTACTATATATGTTTTCTGAAAATTCGAATATAATCGAATAAATCGAACTCGCAGTGCCATTTTTCGAATCGAATAGTCGAATGCTTAAAAAATGTTCGAAATTCGAAAAAATCGAATCTAGATTTGCACTACCCGTCCCTAGTTGTCTATCGTTTCCCTGCTGTTTCGGGAGTGTCTGCGTAGAGGTTTCTCTGGTCTCTTTTCCGTCTCTCGCGTTTTCCTGCTTGTTGATCTCCTTCCACGTTAGCTCATACAGCTGTCGGATGCTTTCTATTGCATTCCTCATTGTTTGGTTAATCGATCTTCTTCTTCCCTCCTCCATTAAGTCAACTAGATCCCTTATTTTTTCACCCAACTTTTGTAGCGGCGCTACGGAATTCGCGCTGTCCGACTGCCTGCGTCCATTACCATCACTGGGAGTGATCGCTTCCATCGTGAGTGAGCAGACTTCTACTTCTCTTTCCTCCGTTGGGGATGAGCCTTGTTGTTGCGTGGGCACCATAAGGGTTATTGGTGACCTTGGTGTCAGCTGGCTCCTCTCAAACCGGTCTACTTCCAACATATTTTCTCCTTCCTCCTTATTTGATCATAAATTTTTTTGGTAAATGCGGCCTTTTGACCAAGCCAACTAAAAAAATTCTTACTAAAGATGTTTGTAGATGTTCCAAAACCGCCCTTTTGTCACACCTACTTTTCCAATTTTCCAACCTTAAAACCTTAAAATCAGTTCAAATATAAAATTTCATCGAAATATCTCAAAAAATGCAGGTTTTAGAGCACATTTTATGCACAGACCCTAGTACTGGAGGCAGTGGCGGATCCACGGGGGGTATATCGGGTCCGGACCCCCCCTTGGGAATTTTAGAATCCAAAATTGCTTAGGGGAAAGTGGTCGAATTCCAAACCCCTTAAGAATCTTTTCTATAAATTCAAAACGCTGATACTCAAGATAAGAACTTAACATGCCATCAGCAAGAGAATATCATAACCTTTGTTTTTGCAATATAAATTTTTCATTAGGAATTAACTAAATATAGGTTATTTTAGAAACATTCAGGCCCGATATTACAGTGCATACTTAAGTTAAGGAAGCTTGAAGACTTAAGAACACCTTAAGTGTCAAGCGGTTTAACAGTCAATTTTTATCCAAAACTCACGAAAATTGTTTTCGGCAGGCAAAATTTGAAAACGCCTATATATTTTGTTTATACTTTTTTAAAATTCGTAAAATTAGTGAAATTCCTTTAATAAATTAAATTGAAAACTTATTTAAGGAGCACTTAAAATTTGTACTGTTAAAATGCTTTACAGACTTAAGCTTTACTTAAGTGCTAAGGAGACCTTAAGTATGCACTGTAATATCGGGCCTCAGTATACTATTTTTCAGTGAAAAAGTTCGAATTAATGTTAAATCAATTAGAAAATCATTAGTTGTTTTAAGGCACGAATTATATTTTTATTGAAATCGCTGAGTGCGATTCCTGCGTGAATATTCAGGGTTGGAAGACCATTCAAACGCTCTTGTCTCATTGGGCTTCTTAAGTAAGACTTTAGTCGTCTTAACGTCGAAAATGACCGCCGAATAGCTCAGGCTTGCATTATTTATGTTTCTTTATATTTTTCAAGCTTATTAAGGGTCCTTTTTTGTACATTTGTGCTACTTAAAATGCTCCAACACTTAAATCGTATTTATTTTCATATAAGTAGTGCTATTTTTCTTTTATTAATTAATTAAAAGCTGCAATGATTTTAATAAATTTTTTGATGTACATCAATATCTTGTTGTGTATTTCATCATATGTTAGAAGGCAAGCTTTGAGCAATGTTGTTTTCGTTAAATTCCAGCAACATGAAATATGACCAATTTTTAATGTGTGCTATCTTAAGCTATTAGAGTAGCTCAGTATGATAAGCAATCGAAAATGTTTCCTTGCTGAGAAATAATAAGTCCCGCATCATTATCGCCTTTCTCAGATTGGCATTGGCCCCGTTGAGGACAAGAGAAAAACGTTTCCCAATTTTTCTATGGTAAGTCTATTTCATTTTTGAGATAGAGTTTCACGGCTAAGGTGAAAAAGTTGCCCCTTTTGAAAAAGAGTGGGATTGATAATGGATGTTTTTTTGGTCTAAGAACATTGCTGTAGCTTTGGAATGCGTTATTTTCAATTCAGAAACAGAACATTGATTTCAGAATGCGTTAATTTGATTTCAGATCCGTTAGTTTGAATTCAGAAATATAACATTGATTTCAGAAAGCGTAAATTTGTTTTCAGAAAGCGTTAGTTTGAAATCTGAGGATTAAATTGAATTTGTAATGCGTTATTTTGAATTCAGAAATATAACATTGATTTCAGAATGCGTTAATTTCATTTCAGAAAGCGTAAGTTAAAATTCAGAACAATATATTTTTATATATGTATTTACATTAAATATTTATTTATGTACATAGGTTTATATGCCCACTTGCATATCATGTAAGGCAAGTGCATCTGCCTGGAATGTAGTGCTGTGATGTATGGCCCGTGCGCAGTCTCCTCCGGAAATCGTTAACTTTGCCTCGTCAATGAGCCCTTCCAAGTACTGGAGACGCTGCTCAGAGAGACCAGGTCTTTGGACTTCTGGAATTATCATATGGCCTTTTACAAAGGTCTTTAGTTTGGACCATATTATCTCAATGGGATTCAACATTGGGATTGAGGATTTTTTTTTATTTCTAGCATGCTTATTCTAAATTGAAATTTACGCTTTCTGATATCAAATTTACGCTTTCGGAAATCATTTTAACGCTTTCTGAAATCAATGTTCTGTTTCTGAATTCAAACTTACGCTTTTTGAAATGAAATTAACGCATTCTGAAATCAATGCTCTATTTCTGAATTCAAAATAACGCATTCCAAATTCAATTTTACTCCTCAGATTTCAAATTAACGCTTTCTGAAATCAAATTAACGCTTTCTGAAATCAATGTTATATTTCTGAAATCAAACTTACTTTTCTCAATTTTAACTTACGCTTTCTGAAAACAAATTTACGCTTTCTGAAATCAATGTTATATTTCTGAATTCAAACTAACGGATCTGAAATCAAATTAACACATTCTGAAATCAATGTTCTGTTTCTGAATTCAAAATTACACATTCGGAACTTAATTTTACGATTCTGAATTCAGTTTTATAATTCTTATTTCAAATTTACGCTTTCGGAAATCATTGTTACATTTTCTTAAATCAGACTGAAAAAGGTGTAGTGAAATTGACACTAGTAAAACGGCAGAATAGAACTACTCGCATATCTTTCAGGGAATGTTTCTAAACTTTTAGGAAAATTCAAATCTCTTCGCCTTTGACTTTATAAAAAGAAAAACAAGTGATTTTCCAATTGCAACGTGTTAAATTTTTCGAATTGAATGCTTTCGTAAGAATGGTTATTTCTCTGCGAAAACTTAGGGGAACATTTTCAATTTTGAAGAAATTTGCATACAAGAAATTCCAAAATGTCGGGGCAAACCGTTCACGAAAAATAAGTAAATCCTCATAAAGTTTGTATTTTAAAAGCAATTTGATTTTTTAATGTTGTGCATAGCAGCACATGCCGTCACATTGCAGAGAATTGTTCAATGATAAGAAATTCCAAAACTGCGGTGCTAACCCGAGGGCAAAAAAGGACCTCCCCATAACAAATGTATTTAAGGATGAAGAAGTATAGACGTTATTTTCGGTTGAAGGTTTGAGCGCAACTAGCTTTTGTTGTCCTCGATCGGTAGGACACTCTCTTCTTTTATACATTTTCTTTTCGTTCGGTTACAAAATAAGAGTAGGTGTTTTGAGTGTGATACAATGCAAACAGCAATTTTACAATTGAAGAGTAGTTTGAGTTGAAATAATAATTCAAATCAACAATTCAAAGAGTACAATTCAGAGAGTGATAGGGTTAACAATTCAAATTAATTTAATACGAAAAGAAACAGAAGATTTCATTCAGTATGAAAAGAAAAGAAGAGAAAAGAAGAGAAGAGAAAATAAGAGAAAAGAAGAGAAAAGAAGAGAAAAGAAGAGAAAAGAAGAGAAAAGAAGAGAGTCGAGTGCGTTCATTCCGCCGGACTTCCATTTATTTCAACTTCTTCCATACCAGGGCGAGACCTTGGAAAATTTCGTCCAGAAGGGAGGATGAAGCTGCTTTTACCTCGCCGAGTTTAGTGGTGTTTGAGGCGGTTCGTTGTCGTAGACGTTCTTGGGCCCCTGCCGTTCTCTTTAGCGGAGTGGGCTCGGATACCTCCTTTCGGGCCTCAATCACCTCTCGCAAATCTCGGATCTTTCCCCTGGGCATGACCTTGGCCTTGGCTTTCACGGTGTTTGCTCTGGCCTGTGACATGGGGTGTGCCTTGGGGGTGTCTTGGGGCGTGATTGCAACAAGGTGTGGTTTTGCGCGTTGCAGATCAGACACCTCACTGTTGAAGTACAGGCGTCGATCTGATGGGATTTCGCGAAACAGAAAATACGTAAAGCAAATGCAGACACTGCAACAAAAACAAAACAATTAAACATAACAAAGAACTTATTACAATAACAGAAACACCTATTAAGGCTTTCGATATAGTACAAATTGACACAATACATCCCTTACCAAAATCGGAAAATGGAAATGAATATGCTGTCACTATCCTTTGTGATTTGACAAAATATCTTGTATCAATCCCAATTCCCAGCAAACATGCTAAAATAGTAGCTAAAGAAATTTTCGACAATCTAATTCTTACATATGGTTCTATTAAATTATTCATTACAGACATGGGTACAGTATACAAAAATAATATTATATTTGTGATGAACTATGCAAACTTTTGAAAATTGATCATCGAACCTCCACTCCTTTCCATCATCAAACGCTAGGTTCAGTAGAAAGAATCCACAGAACATTCAATAAATACGTACGTTCCTATATAGCAACAGAAAAAACAGATTGGGATGAATAGAGAAAATATTTTAGCTTTTGTTACAACACTACGCCATCCACAATACATGGCTATTATCCGTTTTAACTAGTTTTTGGTAAGAAACCACCAAAATACGAATTCCTAACACATACGACCATTGAACCACTTTACAACTGCGATGCATACGACAAAGAACTCAAATTAAGACTGCAGTTAGCAAAAGAGAGAGCACACAGAAATAGTATTCTTGTTGTTTCAGTCGTCAAAACTTGACTGTTTTCATTTAAAAAAATATTCGGCTTTTTATACGAATTTTCAGCATTGCGCTTTCCAAAATTATTTAAAAATCATTTGTCCTCACATAAGCGAATGCACTTGTTACAACAACATCGCTTGTGTTGTTGCGGCTAGCAGGACCCGAAAGAGGTTTTAAATGAAGCTTAAGAATGTACGACAGCCAGCATGCATTTTTGGTTTTTATTACATTTCGTTCTTACGCACTCTTATGTTTTTATTTGACTTGCTTTCAGATTATATGCGTGTTGAGCTACCTCTGTTCAATCTGCATGTTTAGTTCAATGTTAATCAGTAGTGTGAATAAAAATTGAGTGCGAGTGTTCACTCAAGACTTTTGAGGGAACACTCAATTTGGGGTGAATAAAATCGAATTTCATTAAACTTAACGAAACCACTCCACTCCTTATTTTTGACATGTGAGAGAGCTCTCAATTTTGAAATGAATTTAGTCGAAATGTACCCTCTGTGTTTGAGTGAGTACTCAAAAAATCTGAGAGAAGTAATTACCTGCCTCAAAGGAGCAAATTAGTTTTATTTGCAAATATGGCGTCAGAAAAGTTGGGCAACTATGCGGACGAGCGCGATAGTTTTCAAATACAAAAAAAAGATCCTGCAATATAAGTGATGAGGAGTTTTTGAATTGGTTGGTGAAGCATCCTGCCTTGTTTGAGAAAAGCGAGACGCCGAAAATGAAAGAAAAACAGAAGGAAACTTTACTACAAATGGGGTAAGAAATAAAAATAAGTTGTGATGTTGAGCTAAGCGTCTCACAAATTAAAAAAAAAATGAAAATATGAGCCGACGGAAACAAAAATCGGATTAAAAGCGAACTGGAGATTTTAAAATAGATTTGAAGCCTTTTGAAAAAAGGATGTTGGATTTAATGGACTATAAAAATAATCCGGTGGTGAGAAAAATACCAGGGGATTATGTTTTTGTTGCGTTCATTGGAAATTGTTCCAGCAGAGTGAGGAAATTTTTACGCATACTTAAACATACCGAAAATTGCATACAATGATGGAAGCAACCAATTGATGTTTCCAATTATTTAATTTTAAAACTAATTACAACTTGTATTATGAATCAATTCCAGGTGCACAAGCAGTCGAACCAGAAGACTCAAATGATCAATTTCACGGTGAAGACGAATTCATCAAAGAATATTTAAATGCGATTCAGGAAAATGAAGAGCCCAAAATAGACAGACCTATTCTACAACTGTCACGTAGTTCAGGAGCTAACAAAAAAGAGTAGAAGTAAGCACTGACCATTCTTTAGCTCTGCAATTACAAATAGAGGTACCAGAGAAGCCCGAAATAGACGAGCGCGGTCTTCCACAATTGTCGCGTAATTCAGAAGCTAAGAAACGAAAAGTAGAAGCAAAGACTGAACATTCATTAGTTCTGCAATTGCAAAAAGAGTTACTGGAGGAGCAAAAAGAACTAAACAAACAGTAAATGGAAATAGATCGTGGGAATATGGAAATCTTAAAATTACAAAAAGAAAAATTAACGTTAGAAATAACTTTCTTAATGGAAAAATCAAAAAAAGCTTCATGTATTAAGATTTTCGTTAATTTATATATTAAAGCCTTGAATTATAAGAGCGATTTCATTTCATCTTGCTTTGCCACTTTTATATGCTGTGTTATTTTGTGGTGATTGTTCAGGAACTGGCGGATCTTCAGAAATTCCTTCGTTATCATCGGTGGGGGGAAATCTGGATCAATTTGAAATTTCGCAACATTGTGCAACACACAGCAAGCTATGACCATCTTAGGAACCCTTTCAGTAGACAATCTTACTCTATTACCCAGTATTGGAAATCTTCTTTTTAATTGTTCAAATACCCGTTAAATTATAAATCTTTCACGAGTATGTAATTTATTGCAAGTTTTTTTTTTTTTTGTATTGGTCAGTGCTTTTCTAAAAGGTGTCATAATTCAGGTTGTCAGACCACAACCCACATCACCGAGCAAAATGGCTCTTGCAGAATTTTCATTAAGAACGCTACATATGGCAGAGTTTAGCCATACGCGTGAGTCGTGCACAGATCCCGGCCACTGAACAGCTACATTTAGTATTTCGTGCATTTACCGTTGCTTGCACATTTAATGAAAAGTAACCTTAGCGATTTATGTATTCATCTTCATGAGAGCTTGGCTTTAATATTTCAATATGCGAGCAATCTTAAGCACCTATTGCGCCTGGAAATTTATATTTTGATTGCCACTCCTCTTTTGCCTGTCGCATTTCCGCAAACGTGGTTGGAAATTCTATCCATTACTTTTCCTTCGCACAAACAGCACCACATACTTTCCACAAAATTCTCGAAACTGTTGTTTTATGAACGCCAATGTCTTCCCCGACTCCAACTTGAAAGCCCGGGTCACCTATTTATCTTAGGAATATTTTCATCCTTTCAACTTTTGGAAGTGCCCCACCACGAGTCTCTCCATCATCCTCGGAAAGGAAATAATTAGTCAACCATTTCACGTTATCGAATTCAAATCGGTACAATGATTTGAAATTACCGCCCGTCATGCCAAAGCGACGAGTACTGTTACTTTTTCTGTTACGCCTTTCTATATTTATAAACATAAGTATTTCAGTTTTTCCAAATTTTTTTTGTTTATTTATTTCATGCAGAAATTGGAAAATTAAAATTGCCATTAATAATCTCATTATGATTGAGTGAGAGCTAGCGTTCGAGGAAAATTTTATTCACCTCAAATCGAGTGTTCACTCTGTACAAAACACTCTTCTCAAGAGAGTCCACTCAGAGTGTTCACTTAAGTTTTATGCACTCTACCCAGTGAGTGAGTGAGTGAGTAAAATATCAACATATTTGTGCTGTGTTTTTTGCCGTAGCCGTAGGCGCTATTAGGATGAGCCATTAAACGAACTGACTTACCAAAACGTATATCTTCGTTCGACAGCTCGAGCACCTGCGAAGACGGATCAGTCTGTTCGACCGATTTGTGTAAGCCGCGCACGATCGCTATGTTATAAACGAAAAACTATAAATAAAAAACAAAGTCATAAATAAAAAATAAAATCATAAATGATTAGCAAACTAGTGTAAATCAAAGTGACACAAAACGTCAAGAAGGCGAAGGCGTCAGATCTTTCGAACAACCGAGTACGGTACCGAGTGCGCGCGCAAGAAAAAAAAGTCCGGCAAAAACCGAAATTTTTAAATCAAAATAAATACGTTTACTCCGTGAAGAAGGCAATCTTTTTTGTAAAATCCAGTCGTTTATTCCGCCACAAAGGCAATTATTTTTTCTAAGTAACTAACCGTTTAATTAAACCTAAGTGTCCAAAGTAAACAATATTAAATTATGTAAAAAATCATAACTGCGATCCCGTCGCGAAATTAATTAATATCAACATCACAGCACAGGAACAACCTGCCGACATCAGAACTTGGCACCGGACCCAATTGCGTCTTTAGTCACACAGGTTCGTCCTCCTGGACCCTCTTTAACATTAACAGTTACAATGATACCTGTTGAATTCAATCCCTGGTGGAAAAGCTAAACTAATACTTGTAGTCTCTCAATTCATGGTGTGCAATAATGGATTTTTGGGACTCTGCATTTATTTTTTCGGACGTTGTGATGAAGCCTTACCCTTTTTCTACCAGGGCAGCTCCAGATGAGAAAACGTTTAACTAATACCTATCAAAGAACAGAATTGTAGTTGAAAACGCATTTAAACAATAAAAGGCACTTTTTAAAAGACCTGGCAATGGGTTGGATAACTATTTATCTAATGTTAATGGCATCCTTAAATGCTGCTGCGTGCTGCATAATATGTTTAACACACACGACAGCAATATTTCGGAAAACTGGCTCGTCGATATAATACAAACCGAGAGACCACAGCCGCAGTGTAATAACACTAGTTTACAGAATTTAAAACTTTCGCGAGAGCAGAGACGAAATGATGGCTTTAAGACTAAATTGGGGTCGCTGATCACGATAATGGCATCCGTTTTTTTTTCCCAAAGAATAGTTTTTGAGATATGGGCAAAAAACGTGTTTTTTGGTTACTTAATGAAATTTTGCCAAATAACTCCAAAACGGCTAGTCTAAATAAAATAAAATTTTTTCAGCATGAAGCAGAAAACTTTCCCCTTTGCAACGATATATCATTTGTTACAATCGGTGTCTTAGTTTTTGAGCTATAGGCATTTGAACTTGAAAAAAGTTGATTTTTTTTGGGTTTTTTTTGAATTTTCAAAATTTCATTTTAACTTTTAAGTAAAAAAAAATTTTTTTTAATTTTTTTCGGTGACTAAAAATGATAAACATATATTTAACGTTATTAGAAAACCAAATTTCTTCCAAATCGGTTGGCAAATAAAGAAGTTATAAGAGATTTTCCAAATTTACTCAAATTTTAGTGCCCTTATATTATGTACAAATTGGATTATTGCTTTCAGTGACGTTGAAGTGGACCGGTTGATTTTAGTACTGGGACGTCTATGAGTAAATTTGGAAAACCTCTTATAACTTCTTTGTTTTCCAACCGATTTGGAAGAAATTTGGTTTTCTAATAACGTTAAATATATGTTTATCATTTTTAGTCACCGAAAAAAATTAAAAAAAATTTTTTTTTACTTAAAAGTTAAAATGAAATTTTGAAAATTCAAAAAAAACCCAAAAAAATCAACTTTTTTCAAGTTCAAATGCCTATAGCTCAAAAACTAAGACACCGATTGTAACAAATGATATATCGTTGCAAAGGGGAAAGTTTTCTGCTTCATGCTGATAAAATTTTATTTTATTTAGACTAGCCGTTTTGGAGTTATTTGGCAAAATTTCATTAAGTAACCAAAAAACACGTTTTTTGCCCATATCTCAAAAAATATTCTTTGGGAAAAAAAAACGGATGCCATTTTCGTGATCAGCGACCCCAATTTAGTCTTAAAACCATCATTTCGTCTCTGCTCTTTTTTTTTGTAAACTAGTGTAATCTGAGCGGTGATAAGAATGCTGCAGAAGAAATTAAACAAGCAATAGCATTTCACTTGTGTATGTATTAAATTTCTCTTTTATCGGGTATGTGATTGGTTTCCCTTTCGCGGGAAAGGTAATTAAATATCGAAATTGAAGTAATACATTCCCCTTTTTACTAGATTGAGAGGGAAATTGAATGCATGAGAATGCATATCGCCAGTTAGATCATGAGGTAATTCAAATTCCTCCACAATCTAGAGAAAGGAAAATTACAACAGTTGGGGAATTGAATTCCCCGGGAAAGGGAAAACAATCACATACCCGTATATGTTTGGTTTATGTTAAAAGTCTTCATTTTATGTTGCATTTTTGCTAAATTTGTCGCATTTCTTTCCAACAATTTTTTTGGTGCGTTGATTTTTTCCCTTGTCATCATATTTGATTTATTGATTTCCTGAAGGATCTCTCCTTGATTACACTGTGGAAGTCGAAAAAAAAAGACAAGGCCGTATTTAACGGTTCCCCCCTCTTTCGGGTGGAGTTTTAAATGCATAAAGCTGTCTTATTTGGTATTTTATCATAACGATGTTTTCGGAGGAATTACTTGGCATGTCTCAGAGTACATTTTTGTGTTAGCCTACCCAACAAACAATATAAACTTACTACAAACTTGCTATAAGCTTACATTTGTAAACATAGCGTTTGGAAAATCTTTATCGTAAGCATTGTAACATGTTTACTTCCAATTACACAAGTTTACAAATAAAGGCCAACTTTTGGACCAGAAAAACTGGATAGCGACCCTATAGGAATTTTTCGTGCTGATTCCGAATCTGGTACCCGTTTTTCTCTATCACGTCAAGTTTTTGAGAAATCGTTAAATAACGGTTTTTGACATTTTTGCCTATAGTCTATGTCAATAATGAGGTCGTAGACCCTATATGCCTTAACCGATTTCAAAGTTTTTGGTACTCATATGAAAGAGGAATGACAACGCAACATATCCTTTATACACAAATTTGGAATTAATTCAGTAACTTGGAAGCTATAGGGCAAAAAACGCGATGCTGATTTCCAATTTTTAGCGATTTTGTTTAAAAACTTGAAATTCAAATGGTTATAATTTCCGAACCAAGGCTGGTATTCCAGGTCTTAATACTTTGAATGAAAGAACAATCAATTGAAAAAGTTTTGAGCCTAAAACAAAAAAAATCCGTTGCGTCGTTCTAATTTTATGAGGATTTTCGCTGAAAATGACAAAAACGAATTTTTTTTTTTGTATATTCTTCGCTCGTTCATATGTATATTTCAGTTCGAATTGTGTATGTTGGTAAAACTGGCTTAAAAAACATAAAACTTAAATTCTATTTTAAACCTATCTTTAAAGCTAAAACCAATTTAAACTTTAAAAATGAACAGAATTTGAACTGAGCCTTTTGTATTGTTTACTATCTGTTTCGCGTATAAGGGACCAGCAATAGTCACTCAACATTCCTTCATCCCAAAAGCCCTTATAATTTTTTTCAATCCTCTGTAGGTCCTGGTGAATTTTCCTACCTCCTTTACACATCAAGCTGGGTCTATTCAAAAATTTCGTAAAGGCGCTGCAGCGAGATGGACCAGCCTTCCAATATTTGATTAAATTTTTTCCGAAAATTTCCTATGCCAAAATTAAAGAAGGTGTTTTTATTGGACCAGACATCAGAAAAATCATGCGTGATGAACACTTTTCGAAACATCTGTCACCTATAGAAGCAGCTGCTTGGTCATCATTTAAAGACGTTGTGGGAAATTTTTTGGGAAATAAAAAAAGCGACAACTACATAAAAATAGTTGGAGGACTATTGAAAAATTATCGAAAAATGGGAGTTCGGATGTCACTAAAAATACATTTTCTCCACTCACATTTGGATTTCTTCCTAGAAAACTTGGGCAAAACTAGCGACGAACAAGGAGAGCGCATTCACCAGGACCTACAGAGAATTGAAAAAAAATTTTAAGGGCTTTTGGGATGAAGGAATGTTGAGTGACTATTGCTGGTCCCTTATACGCGAAACAGATAGTAAACAATACAAAAGGCTCAGTTCAAATTCTGTTCATTTTTAAAGTTTAAATTGGTTTTAGCTTTAAAGATAGGTTTAAAATAGAATTTAAGTTTTATGTTTTTTAAGCCAGTTTTACCAACATACACAATTCGAACTGAAATATACATATGAACGAGCGAAGAATATACCAAAAATAAAAATTCGTTTTTGTCATTTTCAGCGAAAATCCTCATTAAATTAGAACGACGCAACGGATTATTTTTGTTTTAGGCTCAAAACTTTTTCAATTGATTGTTCTTTCATTCAAAGTATTAAGACCTGGAATACCAGCCTTGGTTCGGAAATTATAACCATTTGAATTTCAAGTTTTTAAACAAAATCGCTAAAAATTGGAAATCAGCATCGCGTTTTTTGCCCTATAGCTTCCAAGTTACTGAATCAATTCCAAATTTGTGTATAAAGGATATGTTGCGTTGTCATTCCTCTTTCATATGAGTACCAAAAACTTTGAAATCAGTTAAGGCATATAGGGTCTACGACCTCATTATTGACATAGACTATAGGTAAAAATGTCAAAAACCGTTATTTAACGATTTCTCAAAAACTTGACGTGATAGAGAAAAACGGGTACCAGATTCGGAATCAGCACGAAAAATTCCTATAGGGTCGCTATCCAGTTTCTCTGGTCCAAAACCTTGTATACCTGTGTTATTGGATAAGCAAAAGTGATCCCTTATTCTACAATTGTATTAATGTTTGGAAAACATTTGGAAATAAACTTGGTAATAAACATATAATAAAGAAGGTCGAAAGCTTGTGATAAACTTGTAACTTCATTTGTTTCCAAATAAGAATAAAATGTTATCCCGAAGAAAATAAAAAGATAGCTACAACGAATAGTTTTTAAAGTTTTTAATTTTTAAAATAAAGAATATATACATTTGTATTTTTTTTATTTTTATTTTCTTGATTTAACCTTTTCGGCTTGTATTCAGGTGTCTGCTTTTGGCGGTTTTAGCAAACTGGAAGAATGATTTGCTTTCGTGGGCAAAATGTTCTTCTTCCAACCCACGCTTGATTGTTGCATCTATTCAAAAGATAAAAAAAAACATATAATTCATAAACCTTAAAACTTTACATGTGTTGCTATCTCTTACTTTTTATTGCAAAAGTTATATTCATGGCTTGAATACTTTTTTTTTTCGGCCGTTCCTTTCCAGGAAAATTTTTCCGCCAAGGAGTCAGTGTAAATTTTGCGCCAGCAGTTTTTACAAAGCGTCCACCATTGTTGGAAACAACTTTTAAATTATTTTCCTGAAAAATTAATTTAAATTTAGTTAAATGATATGAAGTTTATGGACTTATATTTATAAGGCATCTTACCTCCTAAATTTCCTCGAAAAAATGATGCTTGCTAGCAACAGCTTCAAACGACAATAAATAGAAGACGAAAAGAATTTGGAAGCAAAACAAAAATATAACTGTTTTCTCTGTCGACTAGGCAACAGAGCTTACGAAACCATTGCAAATTTTTTTTTTTACAAATGTGCTACAAAGCGATTATAAATACATTACGAAATGTTTGGAAAACGCAATTTTCGCAAACTAGTTTGGAAAATATTGAATAGAATGTTTGGAAAACAATTATTTGTAAGTGTGCTTACATTAATGTTTATTGGGTAGAATACCAAATTTCAACTCATAGATAGATATGGGCCAAAAAGTGGTCTAAAAAGTTTTAGAAAAAATTTTGCATGAAGGTGTACCGATAACTCAAATAACTAATGATGCAATTCGTTTCTTCGTGCCCGAAAGAGAGGAAACCCGTTTAATGCGGTCTTGCCTTTTAAAATTTTTGAAACAGTGTTTTTGAACTTTCTTTTTTTCCACGCCACAACTGGAGCCCGATTGGGTCATCGAGTCGGAATAGCTGTTCAAATACTCAATGGAACCTTACCCTTCCAGCCATTCCAGTGGATGAGATGCTGTCGAGTTTTCGAAAACTGAAATAGTTAAGAAAAAAAAATAAAAATCTATTACGTTTTGAAACACAAATAAATTAATGTTTGAGAATTCAAAACTTATATCAAGAATTATGCTTTCTCGAGTGGAATGTCTCCCGAAAAAGTTCTCAATAATCTTATACCTGTTCGTTTAAAACGTTTACTTCCTCCAAAATAAATACATTAGAACAACTCAAAATTTTGACGGCGCACCACCCGAGGGCCCAACGCATATTTTCTCTTCACTGTAAGCACACTGTTGTTCATGTGTTCTGATAACATCGGCACACAAAAAAAAAAAAAAGTTCTGAACTCGGAAAGAGAGGTACACTCCGTTATGTTTTTTGGGGTGCAGAACACGAATCTGAAGTCAGATTGTTTCCACCACCCCCAGTTTTCGCCCCACCATCCCCAGGAACCCCCCAAAGGGTCAAATTTTTATAATGGGTTACTTCCTAATTTTGACGTACAACACGTATCCGTTTTTGTTCAAATGAACGATGAAGCTGGTTTCGAGAACGTGCGGTTACATTTTTATTTGTTGCCTCCTGTAACCAGCCGCCGATACTGGAATATCCCTCCCCTGCACCGTAAACCTTTCCTTACCTACTTCCGCCATGAAAATCCATATAACAAATTACATAACAAAACTTTGCTTGAGTTTTTTGTCATATGAAACAAAGTTTAGGCGTATATAAATATTTTGCTACAATTCTCATTACCTTTGTGCGGATTTACATATAAGAAGAAACAAAATTATCCAAAATTTGAAACCATATATTTATGTATATATTTATGTATAATGTTTTGCCATAAAATTGTCGTCCTTCAACTGAATTTACAGACACCGATTTTTTAAAAACCATTTTCCTACTTTCGTAACTAGGACACCTCCGCGTGGTGAAGGCGGGCAACGGAAAATTCCGCCGAAGTTCCTAGGTTAAAAAAATATGCCTTCATGGCGGATGTAGGTAAGGAAAGGTTTACGATGCAGGGGAGGGATACCCCAGTATCGGCGGCTGGTCAGGGTGTGCAAGCGGGCCCGCAGGCGTCGTTATCCAGCGACCGCAGCTCTTCTTTGGTGGGGAACTTGCCCTCGGAAGAGTTAAGAGTTACAAGATACACGCATTTTTGCTCGAAAGATAAAGATATCTTTTGTTTTGTCTGTGGTAGTTTTGAAGTTATCAAAAATCGTAAAAAGATATCCGAAGCAAACAAGGAGGTCTTCTTCAAATGCTTTAATTTGCCAATATTAGACGACATTCAGACATGGACTCCTAAAATCATATGCTCTGCTTGTTATTGTATTATATGATGAACCGCTATGAAAAAAGTCAAAATGTAGAAGATCTTAAATTCACAGTACCTACAATATGGCAGAAACCTAAGACAAAAGCAGACTGTTACTTTTGCAACACAAATGTAACGGGCTTTAATTCAAGCAATAAAGCCAAAATAAAATATGCAAACGTTGCTTCCGTAACAAGACCCACAGTTGCTAGGAAATCAATAAATAAGTCCTCAAATCTAAATACCCTCCTGAACACTTCCTTAAATGATGACAAGAGAATGGAAATTGATGCTGAGAGGGGGAATCCCATGGAAATTGATAAAAATGGGTCTGATGACAGTGACGCCGATAACAGTGACTCTGATTTCAACGATTGCAGTGAATGAAAAGCTCCCCGGCGTTTTGATCAAAAATCTCTCAACGATTTTATTAGAAGGATCGGGGTCCCAAAGGATATGGCAGAGTATATTGCTGCAGAGTTCAAAGAGCGTGGGTTTCTTGAAAAAGGAACCATATCTTCTTTCTACAGAAATAGAGAGAAAGAGTTTAGGAAATTTTATACTAAAAGCGAGGATCATTCGTTGGTTTACTGTACCGACGTTCAAGGCCTGATGAATGAATTGAAACCGAACGTGTATGTCCCTAACGAATGGAGGCTGTTTAAAGACTCATCCGTGCGAAGCTTAAAAGCAGTATTACTACACAATGGTAATGTGTATGCAAGTGTCCCAGTTGCCCATTCCACAAAGCTGAAAGAGGAATACGGAGCTTTACAATATGTCTTAGATAAAATTAAGTACAAGGATCATAAGTGGCAAATTTGCGGTGATCTTAAAATTATAACTTTATTACTAGGGAAGCAGTCTGGATTTACAAAGCATTCATGCTTTCTGTGCTTGTGGAATAGCAGAGATCGTGAAAATCATTATATAAAGAAAAAATGGGAAAAAAGAGAGTCTTTTGATGTAGGAAAACTAAACATCATCAGAAAGAAACTATGAAACTGAAAGAAGTTATATTTGATGGACCTGAAATTGGTTAAATGTTTCGGGATAAAAATTTCACATCAAATATGACGAAAACAGAAAAAGTAGCTTGGCTTAGTTTTCGTGATGTTTCCCAAAAGTTTTTGACATTAAGATCAAACAATCAAAGCCCTCAATATAAGACCATTGCACTGTTTTGCAAAATGACCTTTTTTTGGCCGAAAGTCGTAAAATGAAGATGTCCAAATAATGTTTTTCTTTTTGTTTACGAATAGTAGAAACTTCAAATATGATAAAAATACCAAAAACTTTGTTGTAGCTTGATTTACCGTTGACCTATAGGCAATCAAAGTAGGCATTTGCTGAAGAAACGTGTTCTTAGTTTTTTGTTTGTAAAATACACAACTTTTGAGGAACGGAAAACTCGCATTTACAATATAAAAACGGAAATCGAAAAAATGAGTCAGACTCTTAACGGTAAGTGTTTCGGCCATTTGTATTGCAAAAATGATGAAAGTTTTTGGTTTCGGCTTAAATGGTGTGTTTTTAAAAAGACTTAAAATGCTAACATTTTAAGCGATATCTCATGTTTGATGGAAAAAAAGTTATGTTGGTTAACTTTGGATCACCAAAACTCCGATACCATTAAAAAGTGCATGAAATTCTGAATCTTACTGCGCAAATGTGTTTTGCCTAAATTGGCCTAATAGCGTATAATTTTTGATTTTTTAAAGGCACCCTTCGCTTCAGCAACGCAGAGTTGTTTTCTGTTTGGCACGGACATGTGCGAGCTGCGTTCACAGTAAGAAGAAATGCAGTTACCGAGCTTATTACAGCTTCTGCGTCGGGTAGTGGTGTTCCAAATCCACATATGGAGCATTTGGTGTTGAAAACGGGAAGTTTCTGTAAAAATATTGGGAAGAGGTTGCAAAGCGTTCATCGGGACATTGGAGCTTTTAGAAATAAGTGTGGTGATTGGCTTAAGGAGGAAACATTTTTTTTGAGCAAGGGTAAAGATTCCAAAAAAATAACAGGCCGACCTGCCCTGCCTTTCCGATCTAAATCTGAAAGAAGCAAAAGGAAAATTGCCTCGAATTTGTGTGCAGAAAACTTAAATGAAACGAACTTATTAGTCAATGCAGCAAGTATGTCAGCGCGCAAGCAAGGTTAAAAAGATTTGGCCGCGGTCTTGAAAAAATCTGTGGCTACTCCAACTAGGGCATCTAAAATCCGTCGGGTTATAGAGACCGAAAATAAGCCGAACTGTATGTCGGTTAGTGAGGCGCACGCATTTATAATGGAAAATATTTTTACGGTACAACAATATACAAGTATATATGAGGAAAGCAAAAAGCGTAATTGTCCCATATATCCATCATATAGGAAAATTTTAGCCTATAAAAAGCAATGCAGGCCCGATGGAATAAGTGTGAGTGAAACAGTCGCAAAAGTATCGTTGCAGTCCCTTTTAAATAACACCGTGGATCGAATTATTTCCATAGACAAGGAAGCTATAACAGCAGAGCTACTGACAAATGAGATTGAAGAAAATGAAGTAACATTGATGCTAAGTTACGGCTTTGACAGTAGCACTGGACATTCAAATTTTAAGCAAATCTATACTGATGAAGGTACTTATGAAGATTTTGATTCATCACTATTCGCAACAACTCTTATTCCTTTACGTTTGATTGGCACAAGTGGGAAAATTTTGTGGGAAAACCCCACCCCGCAGTCAATGAGATTTTGCAGGCCCCTCAAGCTGGAATTTGTGAAAGAAACCAAAGAAGTTGTTCTTAACGAAGATATCAACATTAAAAGCGAAATAAATAATTTGCAGAAGTTTGTTTTTCAAATTGCGGAAAACGTGACAATAACTGTAACATTTCAATTGTATTTGACTTTAATTGATGGCAAAGTTTTGAATATCTTGACTGGCACAAAATCTTTTCAAGCGTGCCCTATTTGTGGAGCTCTTCCTGGGGATTTTTTGAACGTAAGAGACTTTTCTTCAGAAATATTTAACCCAAAAGAAGAAAATTTAAAATATGGAGCCCACTTCACTGCAGAATACGCTTTTTTGAATTTGTTTTAGGAATCAGCTACAAGCTGCAAATTAAGAAGTGGAAAGCAATGAACCAGGTTGACAAAGAAGCTGTTGCAGAACGAAAAAAATCTATACAGCATGCATTTATGGAAAAAATGGGCTTGCGAGTGCACAAGCCAAAGTCAGGAGGATTTGGTGGTAGCAATGATGGTAACACTGCTCGACGTGCTTTTGAAAATGGGAATTTGTTTTCTGAAATAACTGGTGTAGATTTTGACCTTATTCGCAAGTTATAAACCATTTTAATTGCTTTATCGTGCCAACTGCAGCTAGATTTGGAGAAATTTCAAACTTTGTGTTTTGAAACAGCTCACTTGTTCATGGAAGCGTATCCTTGGTTACCTATGACTCCAACAGTACATAAATTACTAATACATTCCAAGCAAATTATGCAAAAGGCATTGCTTCCTATTGGAGTTCTAAGTGAGGAGGCAGCTGAAGCACGACATAAATATTATAAATCTGATCGATTGCACCACGCGAGGAAAGATAGTCGAGAACACAATCTCGAAGATATTTTTAATCGTGCGATTGATTCATCTGATCCTCTTATATCTAGTTTATACCTAGAAAAACGGTCACGACAAAAAAGAAAAATTAAGCTTCCGAAGGAAGTATTGTCGATATTGAAATGTGAAGCTCAAATCGAAGAGAGTAATGGCGAACAATCTGATGCAGAAAGCTTTGGGGAGGTTTGAAGAAATAATACTGGGTAGCGACCCGTTTTGTATTCCACATAATTTTTTTTGTTAAAATAACTAACAATATAAATAACAAAATAACAAATTACCATCTTCTTTTTATTAAGTGTTTTTAAATGTAAGTCTGTTAATTCAAACGAAGTTTTAGTATCAAATATGGCAACTTCTACAAACTCCAAATCGTCAAACCCAAAACCCCTGCATCATAGACTAACGAAGATTTCATTAGATTTTAGAAAAAAAGGCCGCCATATTGGATCCGCCATTTTGTTTTTTAAAAATCTGACTTCAGATTCGGAATCAGCGAGTCTTAAAACCCCCTAGACCACATATTAACGAAGACTTAATTAGATTTTAGGAAAAAAGGCCGCCATATTGGATCTGCCATTTTGTTTTTTTTATAAATCTGACTTCAGATTCGGAATCAGCGAGTCTTAAGACCCCCTAGACAACATATTAACGAACACTTATATAGATTTTAGAAAAAAAGGCCGCCATTTTGTTTTTTGAAAATCTGACTTCAGATTCGGAATCAGCGAAAAAAGTCCTTCGACTTTTGGCCAAAAAAGGCATTTTGCAACATAGTGCATTGTAGAAAAGATGGTTAACGATTTTCACAAGTTGGGATGCCTCATGAACTTAAAGCTTCATTTTTTAGATTCAAATATTGATATACGATATACGATCTGGCAACCCTTGTCGAAGACTGACGTATATAGTTTCGCGCTCCGTAAACAATAATAAATAAAAACAAAAAGTAAATATTGAGCAACCTGCATTAATTTGAGCAAAGCTCAAAAGTATTCTCCAAGGAGGACTGCAGTGTTTTTGTGCCGCTCCACCAGTAAATTGTGTGTTTGAAACACAAAATAAAGATAAGTGTAGTGAATATATAATACAAACGGACATCCGTATATTATTTGTTGTCGTCCAACTTCTAGAAACGACAGAAAGAGACAATCGGTCTCTGCAGCTGCTGCAGCAGCTAGCTGCTCTGCCCGAAAGTGATGCCAATCGGACACAGTCCACCATCCAATAGCTGCGACACGAACCAGTTAAAAGCTGGGCTTAATCAACATCCCGGTAGGGAACATTTACTAATTCCCAGTAGGGAAATTACACAAAATGGTGACAATCTGGACCAGTCTACAAGTGAACAGCCAGGTATAAGCCAATTCAAAAATATTAAAATCCAGTTCGAAAGAAAGAGATCGAACTCTACCAGTGGAATAATCTCTCTAAGCGTTAAGAAAAATAGCCCTAACAACACTCCTAAGAGTATTTTATCAAATTCGCCTTTGGACGCTCTTTCTAGAGATGTAATTGAACTTAATTCGTCCAAACAAAGTCCAATAGTTGCTGAAATGAATAAAGAGCAAAACAAGCAGCAGGCGGTGCTAATCGGTATGCACCGTTATATTTATATTACGAAGAGGAAGAGAAGCCCTTCCGGAAAAAATGACAACAGGGCCAAACTTAATAAAATGGAAGCTCCTGCTTCTCAAGAAACACTAATTGGTAATCGGTTCGCTCCACTTGCTGCAATTTCTGATGAAAATTCAACAGAAAATCAATCAAAAAAAGTATTTAAACCGCCCCCAATCTATTTACGCGAGCGGAGCTCGAATGCACTTGTTGCCAAATTAGCTAATTTATTAGGAAATAGCAACTTTTACGTAGTTCCTTTAACTAGGGGTAATATCCATGAAACTAAAATTCAAACAAACACGGAAGACAGTTACCGAAAAGTTGTAAAAGAGTTTGAAGGAGCGAATAAAAATTTTTACACATACCAGCTGAAGAGCAGCAAAGGCATTACAGTAGTGATCAAAGGTATTGAAGCAGATGTTGACACAAACGAAATAAAGAGTGCGCTAGAAGA
Source organism: Chlorops oryzae (assembly GCA_020466095.1). Taxonomy (NCBI): domain Eukaryota; kingdom Metazoa; phylum Arthropoda; class Insecta; order Diptera; family Chloropidae; genus Chlorops; species Chlorops oryzae. The sequence goes on along the minus strand of CM035807.1, from coordinate 65,401,053 downwards.
GAATGGTTTTCACGCAAGATCGGTTATAAATATATTTAACAAAGCCAAAATTCCTCAGCCTATGTTTAAAATTGATCTGTTGCCGGACAACTTAAAGCTTAAAAAAAACGAAATCTATCCGATATACAATTTGCAATTCCTGTTGCATCGTAAAATAACGGTAGAAGAGCCACATAAAAGAAATGGTCCCATACAATGTGCCAACTTCCAAGAATTTGGACACACAAAATCGTATTGTACATTGCGCACCGTGTGTGTAATATGTGGCGAGCTTCATCACAGCTCAGTCTGTGATAAAAAATCAAAAAATGATCGCAATTTACTTAAAAGTAGTAACTGCGATGGAAATCATTCTGCAAATTTCAGAGGTTGTCTAGTTTATCAAGATCTGAAAAAACGAATCAACATTAAAAAGGAATCAGCTCGTAATCCTACAAAAAATATTACTGTTTCGGTACCATTCTCCTCTCACAACCTTAATTTGAACCCCGTTACTCCAGGAGTTTCTTATGCAAATGCACTAAAACCCGCGATCCCTATTAGTGCTCCTACTAACAACAACAGTAGTCTTGAGATAATGATATTTACTCTAACTCAAAGTTTGTCCCAATTTATGCAAACAATGCAAAGCTCACTCGACAGAATTGTGCAAATTCAAACACAATTAATGACAGCACTTTTGGCTAAAATATGAATTTCCTAAAAATTTGTGCCTGGCATTCGAACGGGTTACCCAAGCATAAGCTAGAAATTCAGAATTTCTTAAATCAGGAAGAAGTTGACGTTATGCTTCTCTCTGAAACACATTTAACAAACAAAAATTTCTTCTCAATCCCTGGGTATGTATTTTATCAAACCAACCACCCAGATGGCAAGGCGCATGGAGGAACAGGTATACTTATTCGTAGAAGAATACAACATTTTATTCTAGATTCTTACAGTTATGATTTCCTTCAGGCAACAACGCTTTACGTAATAGTGAGAGGTAAAAATCTGGTTTTATCGGCGATTTATTGCCCACCTCGTTTAAGCATAGCCGAAAAAATGTTCTTAGACTTCTTTAAGACATTAGGTGATAAGTTCCTAGCAGCAGGAGACTATAATGCAAAGCACATTTTCTGGGGTTCCAGAACGTGCAATCCTAAGGGTCAGCAATTATAGAAGGCAATTGTCAATAAAACAATTCTCTAAACTTTGTATCTCCAAAACAGCCAACTTATTGGCCAACAGATCTCCAAAAAATTCCAGACCTCTTAGATTTCGGAATAACTAAAGGTATTGCAAGAGAGCTTATTTCTGCAAAAGCAACAACCGACCTCTCCTCAGATCATTCCCCAGTTGTATTCGTTTTGAACAAATATCCGGAACCAGTAGAACGCCCACCCAGCTTAACAGATGCAGGCACAAATTGGTTAAAATTCAAAAAGCACATAAGTGCGCATATTCATACTAACTATAAAATTGAATGCATTGATCATATTGACGATGCCGTAACTGTTTTTAACTCTAATTTGGCATCAGCAGCACAAAAATAGACTCCTCATACTAAATATGGAACAAAACACGCCTTCTCTAATAGGGAAATTGAAAATCTCGTTGCAGAAAAACGAAGATTCAGGCGCGAGTGGCAGCGGGTTCGTTCTCCGTTGGCCAAAAACAAGCTAAAACAATTAGAAAAAAAGCTAAGAGCAAGTTTAAATAGGGAGAAAGAATGTAAAACCCGAAAGTTTGTCGAGTACCTTACGCCCAGAGGCTCAAATCGTAGTTCTTTGTGGTTGGCTAGCCGCTCTATGAAGACCCCAGTACAGAGTGAAACACCCGTTCGGTGTCTCAACAGTGGATGGGCGCGCTCAGATGAAGAGAAAGTTATGGTTTTTGCTTTGCACCTCAATAAGGTATTCCAACCGAATCCGAGCAATGCTGAACATGTTCTCCCAACTTTGTCCGAAAACACTCGTAGAATTTCCATACAAATCAGTTCAAGAGATATGGTCGGTATCATAAAAAAAAAAACTTGTCTGCAAAAAAGCCCCGGGACATGATCTTGTCACTCCAAAAATGTTAAAAAATATACCATTCGTAGCAGTACAGTTTTCAACAGTCTTATTTAATGCAATTATTGAATTCAGCTACTTCCCAAAATATTGGAAACGGTCGGTTATTAAAATGGGTCCTAAGCCAGGAAAAGATCCTACTCAAACATCCTCTTATAGACCAATTAGCCTCCTGCCTTGTCTCTCAAATTTATTCGAAAAGTTACTCATAGCTAAATTAACACCTTATCTGCAAGAGCAGAACATTATCCCTACACATCAATTCGGGTTTAGAAAACAACACGGTACTATTGAACAGGTAAATCGGATTACAAATGAAATAAGACTTGCCTATGAAAATCGGGAGTACTGCTCTGCAGTATTCCTTGATGTGCAACAAGCGTTCGATAAAGTTTGGCATGACGGACTGTTATACAAAATCAGAAGATTACTTCCCTTTAATTTTCACGCGATCTTTGAGTCATACTTAAAACATAGAACGTATCAAGTAAGACATAACTCATTTATTACAAAAACCTTTCAAATAAACGCGGGAGTCCCCCAAGGGAGTGTTGTTGGGCCTTTTCTTTACCTTGTATACACAGCAGATATTCCAAATAACGATAGAATATTGATTTCAACATTTGCTGATGACACAGCGGTACTTAGTCGGCACAAGAACATAAGTATCGCAACTTTTTAGCTCCAAGATCACTTGAGCGAAATCCAAAGCTGGTTATCTAAATGGCGTAGCAAAATTAATGAGCCTAAATGTCAACACATTAATTTCACGCTCAATAGAAAAGCTTCTCCAGACATTTTCCTTAATAATGTACGCATCCCACAATGTGAGGAAGTCACATATCTCGGTATTCATTTGGACAAAAGACTGACATGGCGTAAGCATATTAAAGCCAAGAGAACCCAAATGAAGCTTAAAGCCAATATCCTGCACTGGTTAATATATATCCGCTCTCATCTAAAGCTTGAATATAAAATCCTTCTATACAACCAAGTTATAAAACCAATATGGACGTATGGTTTACAATTGTATGGAAATGCCAGCTCTTCGAATATAGAAATCCTGCAAAGAGCACAGTCCAAGATCCTAAGGACTATAACAGGAGCTCCTTGGTTTGTTTCGAATGAACGGATCCATAAAGAGCTCAACGTAGAACTGGTTAAAACAGAGTTCACCAATATCAAAGAGAAATACTTCAATAAATTGCGCAGACATGTAAATCCACTTGCCCGTGGATTATCGAACACATCGTACTCTTCGAGATTGAAAAGAAATGACCGGCCAGCAATTATAAATCGTTCTACAACAGCAAGTGCAATCCATGCACATCCATAAACTCAGCTTTCCTAGCTGATCGTCTACTCGGTGGGTGCACTCCATGCACCCTTGCAATCCACGCACATCCATAAACTCAGCTTTCCTAGCTGATCGTATACTCGGTGGGTGCACTCCATGCACCTTTGCAATCCACGCACAGCCTAGCTGCTTAAAATCTTCTTTCCCGCACCGTCAATATTTTACGTGTTTCTTCACACATCAGCAAAGCCCAGTTTTCGGTATCCGAGGCCCGCAATGAACTTATTACTAAGTCATAAACTTTTCAATTAAGAAAATGCTTTGTGATTTGTAATATTGTCCAATTAGGTGTTAAATTTAAAAACTTATTGCTAGACTCCTATATTAGAGGAGTGATCCAATAAATAATAAAACGTTTAAAAAAAAAAAATATTGATTACTTTCCTGAAAATGTTACTGATTATAGCGAAGAACAAGGTGAACGTTTTCACCAAGATTTACGGGAAATGGAAAGAAGGTATCAGTGTAGATGGGACGTTAATATGCTAGCAGACTATTGCTGGATGATTAAACGGGAGGAAACAAATAAAAATGTAACCGCACGTTCTCGAAACCAGCTTCATCGTTCATTTGAACAAAAACGGACACGTTATGTACGTCAAAATTAGGAAGTAACCCATTATAAAAATTTGACCCTTTGGGGGGTTCCTGGGGATGGTGGGGCAAAAACTGGGGGTGGTGGAAACAATCTAACTTCAGATTCGTGTTCTGCACCCCAAAAAACATAACGGAGGGTACCTCTCTTTCCGAGTTCAGAACTATTTTTTTTTGTGTGTGCCGGGGGTAGGGTGGGAGGGGTATGGCGTGAGGGGTGTATTAGTGATGAGGGGTGTAGAAGCATAATAGAGTGCGGTGGGTAAATTTAAAGCTCAGATTCGCTTTGCGCACATCAAAAAACTTCATATGGGATATGTCATTTCATTTTCTATGTATTCGATTAATTTCACCCACCGGGGGAGGGGTGCTGTAGAGCTTTTAGCCAAAATTCAGGGTCGTGGATAAATTTTGACCTCAGATTTGTCTTTAGACCACCAAAAAACTTAAGGGGGGTACTTGATTCGATTTCTTATATATTAAAAAAATTTCACCCTTTGGGGGGTTGATGGGTGGCTGGGGCGAAAACTGGGGGTGATGGAAAAAATCTGACTTCAGATTCATGTTCTGCACCCCAAAAAACATAACGGAGGGTACCTCTCTTTCCGAGTTCAGAACTTTTTGTTTTTTGTGTGCCGGTGTAACCTTAATGTTTTTTATTAAATTTTTGAATTCTTCAGGTGAGACATTAAACCCCTCGATGCAATCGTTTCCTGCATTTACAAGTACACCTGGCACTTTTTACTCTGCCATAACTCCGTGAGTTAGGATCCAGAATGTTTATAAATAACTGATTTTTTAAACCTGTATTTTTTAAAGCTAAATTTAGTATCAAAGATATTTTCTTACCGGGATAAACTTTTGAGCCCGCTTCGCCGAGGGGTTAGCGTCAAATTTTTGTGTGGAAATTCCGTACTCAATCCTGGGATTAAGGAGTTAACATCGATATGTGAGCAAATCCCCTATGTAAAACTGTAGCATTATTTACAAAATCTACACAAAAGCAATTTACAATTCAACTCATTTCAAATTGCATAAATTAACGGAAAGAAATGGAAAATCATCTTTCTATGACAATAAATTCTATGATTGGCCAAAAATTGTATTATTATATATTAAGCAGCAACACTGTGCGCCAGCTTAAGATTATACTTAAGATTATAATATTAAAATTTCGTTCTAATATCATCAAGTTTGTTTAACTTTGCATTCATTGTATTTTTTTAGGTAAAATATATAGTCAAACAGAGAAGCAGCGATATGATGGATGGTACAATAATCTAGCACACCCCACCTGGGGTTCAGTAGGTGAGCAATTTTAAAAATATTCAAATAACTTTAGTTTACAGTCATCCTGTACAACGAACGGAAAATCCCTTTTGGTCAGCTTGAAAATCTTATCGAAGGTTAATGGGATAGAATTATTACCATGATACAATCATCTTCACTTTATAGCTTAGGTGTTTTTAGATTCAAGTCAAAGCAAAGTATTGAGGTGTACAAATCAATGAAGATTATGTTCCAAAAATTTAGTTTTCGTATGTTTAATTTTATTTATTGTTCGTAGATTAAAGACATATTAAAATTTTACTATATTTAAATTTTTAGATTTCAAGAATAAATGTTTAAACGATCTAGAGAAATTTAGCACGACGCACAGTGGTTTATTTGCGGAAAAAATGAATTTTTTTAAGTACCTTATTCCAATGTTTGATGTTTTTATCTGACTTAAGCATTGTTTCAATAAGAAGAAAACATGATATTTTTTTCCGAAAAGGAAATTTTTATCCTCAATAAAGTTATTGAAAGTCAGAAAACATTTTTTTACCTAAAACCATGAAAATATTGGTAATATAAAGCAACATTTTTTTCTTATTATATTGTTTTGATGGCTGCTTTTGTTGGTTTTATATGAAAAAGTAGTATTTTATTGTCAAAATATAAAAAAATTAAATCAATCCATGAAGAATTTTTGAAGTTATGAGCAATGTAACAGGCAGCTTTCTAAACATAAATTTTTTGCCTTTTATGGTCAAAAACTAAGTTACCTTTGTTTACCTTTGTGCTCTACGTATATAAAAATGAAAGGTCGAGATGTCATTTTTCAATATCTGAAAGAAATTTTTGCCGACAGCTGCCTACCAGTGAGTTATTCCAATTTAAATGAAAAAATACTTGCAAAAAAAAATGTTTAAAAAATGGGGCATACTTTTAGGGGGCTGTTGGCATTAGAATTATGAATGGTATCTTATGCCTGTGACGGTTCATAAGATTTTAATACATGGGCAACGAATGATGGACGCCGCAGTTCTTCCAATAGGAATGCTATCTGAAGAAGCCGAAGAGGCCCGAAACAAGGATTACCGAAAATACAGACTGATGTTTTCCAGGAAATGTGACAGAGTCTCTTCGAATGAAGACGTTACTTTTATAAGACGTCAACCCTCTAAAAATACCTTGGAATTAGATCCGGTCGTAATTGAAATGATAGCCGAATAAATTAAAAAATGTATTTCTTATTTGCAATAGTTTCAAGAAGTTGTTCACATTTTGGGAATGGTGGTGGGGAATTTAATCGTATTTAAGGTTTGTGTATAATTTTATTACAATCCGAGCAAAAATATAAGTTTTATATGCAAAAAGATTTTGGTGGTGTATGGGAGGTGGGAGGTGGGAGGTGGGGTGACCGATATGGATGAAATTTTAAAATTTTCTTATTTTCACCTATAGCAATGGGTGTACCAAAATTCATTGCTCTACAACAACTCCTTCTATTTTCTTCAACGAATGGCTGGTTTCGTTTTTCTCTATTAATTATTTGAAAGCAGTAATTCCAAAAGCTAAGCTCCCCAGGGGGAAGGTTTGGAAGTCATTCTTTTTTCTTTCAATATAAATTCAGTTTTATAACAATAAATGAATTGATTGATAGAGAAGCATAACATACGTCTAGGTAATGCATAACCGTTACTCTAAAGAACGTGTTTCGAAGCGCAAGAAATATATATTCAAGTTAAAACAAGTAAGAAAGCTAAAGTCGGTCAAGCCCGACTTTGAAATACGCGACATTATTGGCGCACTATTTTTTTCCTCTCCATTTGTGGGCGTGGCAGTGGGCGGGCAACATAAACTTTTTCCTACACCTTTCATTCGCCTTGGTCAACCTATGTTGCGAATTTGAAGCTTCTACGCCTTTAACTTCGGAAGTTACAAAAAATCCCAATTTGTGGGCGTAGCAGTGGGTGGGCCACATTAATTTTTTTCCTACACCCTTTATTGGAGCTACAGATGCATCGAAAAGGTTCATATCAAGATAGTTGGAAGTAACGGAATGTAACCTGAAGGTTCAAAGTATCGTAGAGGGCAAATGGGCACATTGAAAGACACTCGGCTCAGAAGGATAGACGAGTTGATGTTCCCAGATAAGAGCTTTTGTAAAAACATTATGTTGTCAACACGGCGATGGCTTTCTAAAGATGGTAGTCCGATAAACTTAAGGCGAGATTCATAAGAGGGGAGTCTTCTCGACGGATCACCAAGAATATTTCTCAATGCAAACAGCAAAAATTGCTTTTGAACTGACTCTATTTGGTCAGCATAAACTGAGTATTGCGAATTCCAAACGGGAGAGGCATATTCCAGTGATGGACGAACAACAGGTACATAAAGAATTTTTGTTATGTAAGGATCATTAAATTCCTTAGCCCAACGTTTTATGAAGCCCAACATTGCCTTCGCTTTATTAACAATTGTATTCACGTGGTTTGAAAATCCAGGCTTATGATCCATTATCACTCCAAAATCCCGGTATTCCTACACAGTATCAATATCATTGTTATCAATCTGATATGAGATTGGAAGAGGTTGTCTTCTAAAGTATGTCATGGCCTTGCACTTATTCACATTCAGTTTCAGCCAGTTTTCATGACACCAATGGCTAAAGCTATCAAGATCGTGCTGAATTACGGTCTGAGCGGAGATGTGATTATATGAATGCCAGATTTTGACATCATCAGCAAACATAAAGATTCTGCAATGACTTACAATCGACGGAAGATCATTAACGAAGGTGATGAATAAAAGTGGACCCAAATGGCTCCCCTGTGGTACTACCGATGAAACCTCAATAGGTCTTGATAGTACACTCTTAAAATTTACTCGTTGCGTTCGACCACTCAGGTATGACTTAATCCATTTGATTAACAGATCAGGAAAACCAAGCGCGTTCATTTTTACCAAAAGAATTTCATGATTTACGGTGTTGAAAGCTTTACTAAAATCTGTGTAGATAACGTCGGTTTGGAGGCCATGAGCAGAACCATCAATAACCATTGAGGTGAATTCCAGCAGATTTGTCACTGATGACCTTCCTTTTACAAAACCGTGCTGAGCTGAGGTGATGAAAGAATTTAGGTTGTTACTTATTCGGTCCGTTATTATGTGCTCAAATATTTTTGGAATAGCACTCAATTTGGCTATACCTCTATAATTGCTTACACAAGATCTAGGTCCACTCTTGTGTATATGAATAATAAATGACTCCTTCGTTGATACATTAAATATATAATACAGAGGAAGAGAGACTTCATGAGCGCATTTTTTCAATATAATGCTACGTATTTCGTCGGGTCCTGGGCTCGAGTACTCTTTAACTGAGATTAAATATTTGAACACAATTTCCGTATCAATGATAGGTATAGGAAAAGAAAAGCCTCCTGATCCAGCGGAAGATCCATTTGGCGTAGAAATGTCAATGATCGAATTGGAGTAGACCGATTTAAAAAATTCAGCGAAAAGGTTAAAGGGGAACTTAAAAAGTTAGGAAGCATTATACAGGGTGTTTCGCGTAAGGATGTTTATCCGAAAGGAAGTGATAGGTGGATTCAACACCGACCAAAAATCGTATGGGATGGGGGGTCGCAAATGTATCCCTTAGAAGTTATAGGGCCTTAATGTTTTGAAGCAGTCAGTCGAGAAAAAAAATTCTACCACGATAATGGTTTATCGTGGCAATCAAATTGTTCATCGAAGTCACAGAAAAAAAAAAGTTGAATCGAAACAAAACGAATCAACAGGAACATCCGAAATTTTGGTTAATGACGAAGATAATGTCGATTCAGGGAGGGAGCGTGATGATCGAATCGAAAATATTGAAGAAAATTTGGCCGTCATGACACAAGACGAAGAAGTGACACCAATGATGGAGAATTACTCGAAGACGTGTCTGAATATGTTCCTGAAATCTTGGTTTTCGATATTCAGAGCGAATAGCCAATCTGGAAAGCAGCGAGTAATTATGGATCCTACGGCGGTTGAAGAAGCACTCTCGATGGAAAATTCAAAATGTTGGTTTCATGCAACGCAAGAGGAATATTCGTCATTGCTTGAAAACAGAACATGTTAATTAGTGGATAAACCAGCAAATAGTTCTATATTGAAATGTAAATGGGTTTTAAAAAAAAAATTCAATGAAACCGGTGATGTCATAAAGTATAAAGCTCGCCTTGTCGCAAAAGGGTATACCCAAAAGGAGGGTATTGATTATCAAGAAAGATTTTCTCCAGTTGCCCGGTACACGTCAATAAGATATCTTCTGGCCTTATATGCAAAACACAACTTCAAAATTCGTCAACTAGCTATCGTAACAGCTTTTTTAAATGGTGATTTAAAGGAAACTGTATACATGCAACATCCTGAAGGTTTTGAGGATAATACTGATGGAATATGCACGCTTCGAAAGTCGCTCTACGGACTGAAGCAGGCAAGTAGGAGCTGGAACGAGAAGTTTAACTTCGTACTCACACGCTTCGGACTGAAAAGATGCGAAACCGATCAATGTATTTATCATTATGTAAAAAAGGAAATCATGTTCATCGTGGCGATCTATGTTGACGACGTTCTGGTGTTTTCAAACAGTGAAAGAATGGAGCGGAAACTGGTACATGAGCTATCGACCTGTTTTCGTGTAAAAGATCTTGTAGAGGCATCATCAGTCTTAGGTGTGAAGATCACTCGCAACATAGAAGATGGTACGATTGCAATTGATCAGGCGAGGAATTTAACCAAAATTTTACATCGCTTCGGTATGAGTGAGTGTAATCCAGTTGACACTTTAATCGATGTTAAGCAAACAATATAATCAAAGATGTCATCAGGCTCAAATGAAGAAGGTGTTTCAAAAGTGAAATACCAATCAGCGATTGGGTCGCTATTATATGCAGCCCAATTCACACGTCCAGATATTTGCTTTGCTGGCAACATTTTGATCCGCTACTCCACTTATCCGAAGAATGGACACTGGAGTGCAATAAAACGAATATTAAGGTATATTAAAGGCACCATTAATAAAAAACTTGCATATTTCAGAGATGGTAGTGAACTTAAAGGTTATTGTGATGCTGATTGGGCATCCGATATTGATGAGCGTAAATCCACCACTGGATATGTATTTATTTTACAAAACGGCGCAATATCTTGGGCTTCTTAGCTGCAGACTACATTGCCCCTGTCATCCACTGAAGCGGAGTTAATGGCTATGGTTGCAGCTATCCAGAAAAGCATCTGGTTAAAGCGTTTTACGCGTGAGCTGCTAAGCACAACCTCAGTGTGCCAACTTCTATGCGATAACAAAAGTACCATTCACATCGCGACCAACAACTGCTACTCTGCTAGAACAAAGCATGTTGAAGTAAAAAACCGATTCATCCAGGAAAAAGTCAATAGTAGTGAGGTGCATCTGTCTTACGTATCCACTCAGGAGAACATTGCTGACATATTGACGAAAGGAGTTCGTAATCCAAAACTCAAAATTCTTTAGGAAAAATTTGGAATATATTATGGGTCCTCATGCAACACATTTACACCGTGTAAACTGAGTGAAGTAAGTAAAACTGTCAAAATTGCATACAAAATTTGAAGGTTTTACGAACTTCACTCAGCTTACACGGTGTTAATGCGTTGCATGAGGAGCCTTATTAATTTTTTTTTTATAAAAATTTTTTTTGTGCAGTGAAATTGAAATGATACACTTTTTTTTTTTAAATTGAAATTGAAATGTCATATTTTTTTATTAGATATATTATATATTCAATGATGTCTATATAACATCGTTTAGGGAGGGTGTTAGAATGTAAGACATAAATGCAAACGAAGTATAACATAGCGAAACATATGTACTCTGATTATAAGAACTGTCAAATGATTTACAAAGGAGAAACAAAAGGAAAAAACGTCAGTTCCTCTTTGAACACACAAACGAAACGATTGATTAACTTGGCGCTGTGCTTTCTACTGAAGATTCTTGAACGAATCATAGAAACATGGATTAGGGAAGGCCTAGACCACGAATTCTTGTCTAAAGATCAACACGCTTACACTAAAGGAAACTCAACAGAAAACGCTTTGCATTCAGTTGTTGGCTCCATGGAAAGAGCGCTAAAATTCAAGCAGTACGCAATGGGAGCTTTTCTGGACATTGAGGGTGCCTTTGACAATGTGACAATAGAAGCCATTACAAAGGAACTCACTGCCGCAGGAATTAACTTACCACTCAGCTCCTAGAAAAGCAATATCCTAGAGCAACGACTTATCACCGTGGCTTGTGGATGCTGTTAGATTACGAAGAAAACCAGCAAATGTACGCCGTAAGCGGGGTGCTCTTCCCGATGCTGTGGAACCTGGTGATGAACAGGTTGCTAAGTCACTTGAAGGATGGGGTCTTCAACGCTTCGGCGTATGCTGATGACCTGGTGATTCAAATCGCAGGCAGATGCATTCATACTGTGAGAGATCTAATCAAGGCAGCGCTAGGCGTGATCAAGACCTGGACTGGTACAGTAGGTATCTCGCTTAATCCGCAAAAAAACAGAGCAAGTGCTCTTGACTAAGAAGTAAAAGGTCCCAGATTTTGACGAAATAAGATTGAAAGACTCCATACTTAAAATCAAAACTGACCGTCAATATCTGGGAATAATCCTAGATACTAGACTATCCTGGAAACGTTGAGCCCATTGCTCGTGCACTGGATTTATACTGCCTTTGTCAGTTCTTTCCTGACGTACGGAGCAGAAGTCTGATGGACGTCTTTAAGCAAACTAAGCTCTGCACGACTGGCAGGAAGGGTACAGCAGCTTGCCATGATAAGCATCACCGCAGCGCTGAAACCAACCCCGACTAAATCGCTTGAAACAATCCTGTTTCTCCCTCTCATAGACCTGGAGGTCACGTATGCTTAACTAAACTTAAACTGCCGGTTCGAAACAATAATCGACAAGGGAATTGTTGGGCGAGTAACTGACGACCATATCAGCACTAACTTCTTCACAAATGAAACAAAACTGTCCCTAGGAGTGGGAGCAAAGGTAACCTGCCACGAACTAGGCATTGAACAATCCTTCAAACTACCCGATAAATGTACAGTCTTTCAAGCAGAAATGTTTGCTTCAAAAGCAGCAGCAGAGTTAGCGGACTTGAATGAGACACAAGGCAGGTCAGATTAAATCCATATATACCGTCTAGCTGCGATCAAAGCGCTGACTTCTGGGGATATCAGATCCAAATAAAAATCTTAAATGAAGGAATGCCTTTAACAATCTGAGTGTAAACAGAAAGGTCAGATTTTTCTGGGTCCGAGGACACACCGGGATTGACGGCAACAAAAAAGTTGATTCTCTGCCAAAGAACGGGTCCTTCTTACAGTAATAAATATCACGAAAACAACGCTACCTATGATTGTTTTTAAGAACAACATAGAAGAGCAACTGCTTAATACAGCCAAGAGAAGATGGAACAGTACCAGCACCTGCAAAGAATGAAGGTGGCTCTGGCCCACCTTCAACAAAAACTACACTGACTATATTCTTACACTCTCTCGTACAGACTGCAGATCTAATTGAAGTATTATAACCGGTCACAGTCTCCTACGCGCTCATGCGCTTAAGCTGAATCTGGCAGACTCCAATGAGTGAAGAAGATGCTCTGAACCTGGGGCACGAGAAACAGTCGAGCACATCTTTTGTCACTGCCCAGGTTTTGCCAGAACGAGACTTCAACTATTCGGAAAACCTAGACTCGTCGACTCAGAGTGTATGACGGAGTATAACCTGCCTACTCTCCGTAATTTCGCGAAGATGACTGGCATGTTGCGGTAATCATACGTCATCAAAACCGAAATTCAAAGACACCTTGTTTCAAAAATTTACACTGGCATGGCAACGGAACCGTTGGTTATATGTTTGGTCTTACTGACCATCCAGTTCAACCTAACGTAACCTAACCTAACCTGTCGAGTGCACATCGACACCAGTTTTTATATGCTCCCCGATTAGTGCATGGCCCAGAGTGAGAGCGTTGAGGTCATTTGGGTCAGATGGAATTGGAGTTAACGGACGTGAGTTTAGCACTGCTTCAATCTCAACAATAACAGCTTCGAGCTCTTCGTAAGTGAGGCAGGTGACACATTCTTGAACAAAAAATGCTTTGCTGATTTGACAGCAGCTTCCCACAAGCCCAAAAATGTGGTGATCTTGGTGGAATAAAATAAACTCGATTCCTTTTATGCTGAATTGATTCCTTGGCCTTCTTGGTGTAGATAACGTCATTCAATTGCTCGAGCTGATTTCTTGCGCCAACGAAATTTGTTACATTATCACAATAAAGTGATTGACAATGACCACAGCGAACAATAAATCGTTTCAACGCTCCAATGAATGTATCCGTCGTAAGGTCTGTTACTAGTGCTAAGTGAACAGTTTTCGTCGCGAAGCAGCAGAACACTGCGAGGTTTGCCTTTTGCGGTCTTTTGCCTCGAGTTTTGAAATTTACCAAAAAGCGTCCGCAAAAGTCCACACCAGAATCTAGAAATGGTCGAGCCAACTCTACTCCTGGCACTGGTAAGTTTCCTTTTTTGTGTGCGTAAAAAGCAGGTCTTGCTCGAGTACAACTCACACAAGGCTGCACTACTGACCTTACTAAGCTTTTTCCTTTCAGCGGCAAAAACTTCTGTCTTAGGTGTGCTAACAGGGCCTGTGGGCCGCAATGATAGTTTTCCTTGGGAATTTTTTCTATAAGAAGAGTGACTAGTGGGTCGTTGTGTGGCAAAATCATTTGGTGACTTCCATCAAATAGTTGGAAGGATGAATTTTTTCTTCCACCCACTCGTATAATACTTTCTTCGTCTAGAAACGGTGTCAACGTGCTTAAGAAGTGCGATTTTAGAAGAATTTGTCTTTGGACAATAAATAGACTATTTCCGAAAAATCCAATAATTGAATCTGACGAGTGATAACTTTTAACACTGCATCCAACTCGAGTGTTGACAGGCTTAGAAATTCTAAACGGGATCCTTTCAAAATTTTTGCGTGTTTTTTAAAACGGATCACGTACGCAATTGTCCTTTGTAAGTGAAGGCATGAATTTCTCGATGGAATCGAGTACACCCAACAAGCTTCTCCTGACTTATGAGCTGCCTTAGTTGCCTAATTTACAAGAATTGGTGTGAAGTTATCCGGGAATATTTTTTTAGGCCATGTGTCTTCCATCTAATATAACAATAGTGGACCATAAAACCACATTTGGCGATTTCGTTACTCATTTGGTCTAAGTCCTCTCGACAACATGTCAGCAGGATTCTGATTTGACGGCAGGTGACGCAACTGATTTGCGAATGAAGTCTGCCGAATTTTTATAATCCTGTGTGCAGCAAATGGAGTAAGAGTCCCTGGATAATCATTTATCCAAGAAAGCACAATTTGAGAGTCACTCCAATAGAATGTAGGTTCGATGAGAAGTCTTAGATCGTTTTTGACCCTTGCAGTCAGCTCAGCTGCAAGCAGAGCTGCACAAAGCTCTACGCTTGGAATGGTTTGCAGCTGTAAGGGGGCCACATGCGATTTGGAGTGTAAGAGATTAATCCTGACGGCTCGATCCTTTTGGACCGTTCAAAAGTATACTGCGGCTCCGTACTCTCTTTCTCTCTCTGAAGCATCAGCAAAGGCATGCAGGTCCAAACGTTTACAGTTTTGTGCTCCTAATATGTATCTTGGAATTGTTAATTACTCCAATTAGGGAAGCTCGTTTCTGAGTTTATCCCATTGCTTTTGAAGTGCCGTTGGAAGTATTGCGTCCCATTCATATTTAGGTTGCCACAATTGTTGAATGAAAATTTTTGCAGTAAAAATTATGGATCCTAGGGGATCATAAATTCGTGCGACGTCCGAGATAACATTTATCTTGGTGTTTGATGGTTTCTTCTAAATGCTGGCCCTTATTCCCAGAGAGTCTGTTTTTGCTCGCCATGTTACCCCTAAAGTTTTCGGTTTTTGGTCTTCCTGTGAGTCGAAGTCCAATACAAATTTGAGGCAATGTCCTGCAAAAACTTTGAATGGTTTGCACACCGCTTTTTCAACTTCATTCCGGAACTTTGAAATATGGTTGTCAGCTGCTGCTGAATCTTAATGGCTTCTCGGATTGTACTAGCACCTATTAGCCCATCATTAAAGTAAAAATTGGTTTAAAATGCAGATGCTGCTTCTGGAAATTGGTGCATGTTGTCATCAGCCAATTGGTTTAAGCATCTAGTAGGTAGATAAGATGCTGCACGGGTACCATAAGGAACTGTATTAAGCTTATAAACTTTCCCTTGGGCTAATGGACTTTCACGCCACAGTATAAGTTGGAGTTACGGTCATCTGGATGCACCCATATAACCCTAAACATTTTTTTGACATCCGTTTTCAGTACATATTTATATGTCCTGAATCTTAGCAGGATTGAAAACAGTTCACTCTGCACAGTAAGACCAGTGTGCATCATGTCATTAAGTGATGGGCTTCCACTTCTGTGGGCTGAAGCATCAAAAACGACTCTTAATTTTGTGCTGGTACTGTCTGGCCTCAGTACGTAGTGATGTGGGATATAGGACTTTCGCTGCTTTATTTCTCACGGCTTAGCTTCGGTCATTTGTCCCAATGCTTTATATTATTTCATAAGCGAATTGTAGAGAGACTGCAGACTGGTGCTCCTTGAGGGGTAATTTTACAGTAAATCTTCCATCTCGCGATCTGGTTGTATATTGAATAAAAATCGATTCACAATGCACGTCGTCCTATGAGTCCAGAGTCGAGTTGTCTTCCCGAAACCCTTCTTACTTCCAAAAATTGAAAAACATGTTCTAATTCGGATGTAGAGCATATCCCACAAACCGCATTAGATAAATTGGAAATTCCAACACTGCCAGCGACCACCCAACCAAATACCGTGTTTTGTAATATGGGCAAACCGTCACCAAGTTTTATGTTTCCTTTTGTGAATAAATCTAAGAATATTTCGGTTACTAGAAAGCGATCGATGCGGCCTGGTTTGTTGAATTCCGAATCAGCTAAGGTTAGGTGCTTAGGAATTTTCCAATGTGCTATTTCAATGCGATATGCCGGTTAATTGAAGACAATATTGGGTATGACATGAACATTCACTTTGGCCGTAAATCCATTGAATTAAGATTGCATCTTGACCACTGCGCGATGGCGAATCGCGGTATCCTTTTGACCAATGCCTTGCAATTGTGGCATAGAAAGTGTTGTGGCTATTCTGAGCTTTCATTTTAAATTTTCTGCGATCAGATTTACTTGCGATCCAGAATTGCACTGCACTGTGTCGTCATTGTCGTTTATGAGGATGATTTTTACAGTTCCCAATAAATCTAAGTGTTCTCCATGAGCTGTTTGTTTAGTCAAAAGGCTAACTGCATTAGGCGTGGCTGACTTCTTTTTTTTCTGGTTTGTTTTCTTCCGGATAAAGAAGGGGTTTGTACCTTCTTTTGCATTTTGTGCAATGAACTGATTAACAGTTATTAAATTTATGTCCTGGCTTTAAGCAGTTAGCGCACAAGTGATAAGTTTAACTAGCTGCGACTTTTGTTTGATAGCAGCCTTTTTAAAATTGTTTCATTCATAAACCGTGTGCCGCTCTTTTTTACACACGAGAAATCTACCATCTGTACTTACTGTTGGGGCGCATGTGCGCTTAATGGATTTTTGGGCATTACTCCTTACTCCTAATGCTTCAAATCTACGTTCTTAAAACTTTAAGACTTTATCCAGCGTTAAAATTCTTTTGCTGTCGTCAATGCTTTGCTCTTATGCTTTCTGTGTATCTTAATCCATTTCCGCATTACCACATGAGAAATAATAGTATCCCAATGCTGAATTGGCATTCCTTGAGTTTTCAAATCGTGCAGGCATTCCTTGGTCATGTCATCAAAGAATTTCATCGATGATGGAGACTCGATTTTAACAGTGGGTTGTGACAAAAGCGTATTTGGTAGTGTTGATACAAGCAGACGTTTGTTATCATATCTGCTTGTGAGTATGCTCCGTGCAGCAGCATAATTGCTTCCAATCGATGGTAGGTGTTTGAATAAGTTTTTTGGTTCACCAACTAATGATTTTGAAAGCTACCGCATCCGTTGAGAATCGATCATGGACGACTGATGAATGTTTTCTACAAAAAGGTCATTAAATGCGACCCATTGCATGTAATCGCCATTGAACTTTGGCAATGATATCCTTGGCAGCATAGCATTGACTGCAGAATTGTCATGTGATCTTGGTGCGATTGTATTCGCCTGTAGCGGTGCAATTTTTATGTGATCCTGGAGTTCAACTAATGCGGCCTCAACCTAAGATTCCATCTCATAATAGGATTGTAATGTGTATTCCTCTATTTGGTTGTCATCGGTTGACTCCCACAGAGTGCCGTTATTTTGCTATAACTCTGCCATACGTTTAAACAGAATCGCTGCTTTGATTGTGTAGAACGAATGAGGATGCTGTTTATTTCGAGCTGAGTTAATTTCTTCAATATTTCTTTCCAAGGCCCAAATGTGTGCTTTTTGATTACGAAGGCGTTTCCTCGTAGCGTACTCTTTCCTTTGTTGCTGTTTAAATTGTTCTTCTTGCGTTGATCTTGCTTTTGCAGACGCTTCGGTACCTTCTGCCAGCTTCACTGCCCTTTTCTTCATTCGTTTGATGTAATCTATAGCCATTTTATTGATTCCTGCGTAGTATGAACTTCCAAAATAATTATCATCAAGCAGCTCTTCGTCAAGAGCATTATTTATTGAATGATTTTTGTAAAGCTGCAATGTTAATTCTTGCAACTCCTGAGTTTTAGTGGTATAAAGTTGAGAAGTGCGGCGCTCTTTCTGAGATTTTCTAAAGTTTTCAATGAACTGCCTTATGTCGTCCCCCGGCTGATAGTGGCGCTTTACAATTGTTTCAAAAGTTATGGCTGAATTTTCCCTTGTACGATGCAATCTTGTGTTTTTTATACACCAACTGCCCAAATCTGTTGATTTCAGTGTGTCCTTGCGACACCGCACTCCCAAAATCGAAAAATGATTAAAGTGTGTACTTGCGACACTGAACTTCTAAAATTGTACGTTGATTAGAGTGTGTCCTTGCGATACAGACAGTGCCGGATTAAGGTAGGGCTAGCTGGGGCTATAGCCCCGGGCCCCAACTTGCAACGGGCCCCGAGGGTCCAACTAAAATATCATCAAAATATTTCCAAAAAATTTTTTTGGATAAAATCGCTTTAAAGTTTAAAAATTAATGAAATATAAAATTAAATTACATACTTATATGATATATTAATAAAATTTTTGACTTATAGCACTTTCAAAATCAAGGGCCCATATATAAACTATTTCCTTTTTTATGGTTCATTCCTTTGAAAGAATTTATATTGTTCTATTTCTATAATTGACTTTAGCAGCTACAGTAGTTTCGCTATATAAGAAACTCCCACTTATATAAGAAAAACCCGCTTTTAAGAAAGGAATCTCAGGGCCCCAAGTCCATTTATATTAAGCTCTGTACAAAAATGTTTGTATATAAGAAACTCGTATTTAAGAAAAACCTGCCTTTAAAAAACTGTTTACCAAAACCAAAAACTCTTTTAGTATGGAAAACATTTTTATACAAGAAAATTGGGTTTTATAAAAAATTTAACACCGCAAATTTCAAATATTGGTAGTTTATATAAGAAAAAATTTTCTTACAAACGGTTTTTTTTTTAAGAAAGAATGTTCTTATAAACGGGTTTTTATATAAGAAAAAACCGGATATAAGAATGAACTTTCTTGGAAAAATCGACTTTCTTATATAGCAAAACGACTGTATTCTTTATTTAAAACAACTGCACCAAATATAGAATCTGGGGTCCCATCACTACATAAGCCCCGGGCCTCAGGACACTTTAATCCGCCGCTGGATACAGAACTCCCAAAATCGTCCTTTGATGGTACGTTTATGAATGTAACCTTACGACACCGAACGCCCACGCTTTTGGGATATGTAAACGAGATTTAATTCGCGGCGTACTGCCCTAGCATACGAATTGAAATTTTTCGCGTTTAGAAGGATAACGTGATGTGCCCAGCTGAAAACGTCTGGGGTCACCAATATTAATTACCACCTTTAATGGTGTTAGGCCCGTAGTGCATGTCCTACGACCTATCGTTGCTTGAGGGATTTTAAATGTTCACAATTACGTAAAGAAGATAACTTTCACTTGAACTATGGTCTCTCGTTGAGATTAATTGCTAGCACTTTAACTTGAATCAAGGTAAAAATAATTAATCTTTACTTTTTAGGTGTCCAAAATATTTTTTTATTTATATACTATTTTATTGCTAACTTTACATTTATTGGAGACAGAAGAAAGAAGCAAACAAATTCAAATTATCCAAAGCTTGAAGCAAAAATCAAATCAAATTTGCCAATTGCAGTTCATTACTCCTAATTGACATCTCAGCAATTTTGTCGTCAAGTCGGTACAGTCCAAGTTTTACCTAGCTATGTGTGGTTTTTCTTTTTTTTTTGTGCATATTTGTGCGTATGTAAGTCAAACGATTTCGTGCACTTCTAACGCGCTCTTGCTTAATGCATGCATGCTCTTATGAGTGAATCCTACAAGCGAACAGCAATTTTTGGCCTTCTGTTAATTCTTAACAGGTGGTAAGGTTGAGAGCCAAATGCACATCCGAGGCGTATTACCCATACCGTTATGAATCTGAACATCGACCCTTGCTGCTTATAAATACTGTATATTGTAACCAAAGTCCTCAACATCGATCGTTTAATCCTTGAGGATTTGCCTGACGCATTTGTCATCCAGCGACGGTATAGCAACGTGACAAAAGCCGATAACCTTGAAACTTGGTGCACATCCAGCCCTGAGATTTATTCAGTTGATGACGACACGGCAGATGAAGCTGAAAGGTCAGGAGAGGCCGAGCTGTAACCGATTATATTGCAACCGATACTCGGCCAGTAAAACTATCGCGCTAAGAAGTTATCGAGCAATCCTATAGTATAATAAGAACAATAGGAGAAGCCTACTAAGAGGAGTGAAGTGCAGAGTTCGCGATTTAACAACCATTTGAAAAAAATTTCTCGGAAGCTTGCATTAATTTTTTTTAAGAAGTGTATTTTGAGTTATATTTTTATGTTTGTTGAATAAATATTTTCTTAAGGTGCATCGCGCGTTGATTTTAATGTCTACTTGACATAAGCAAAAATGAAATTTTAAGGGTCACAATAAAACAATATTCTTAAGGAATGATACAGTGATGATTCGATTTTATTCGAAGCCGGGCAAAATAAGCTGGTGTAAGCGAAAGGTGTTAAAGAGAATCGGAATGCTAACATACTTAGTAGAGACCGAATTGAATAAAATTTGGAAAAGACACGCAAATCAACTCATACCGCGTTATTCTCAAGACATCGTTGAGTTAATCCCAAACGAAATAACAAATCAAGAACAGGAAAGGCAAAAGAATTAGGGAATAATAAATCACGGAAGTGAATTTGACAGCGCATCAAATGCAGAGAGTAGCTTAAACATAAGCCTGGGAAATCGCTACAATCTTCAAAGTCGAAATAAGGACTGTCCCAGAAAAACTGCCCTTTTGTTTTTAGGCAATTAATAAAAAATTTTTAGCTCTAACGCAACACATTTAGAACCAACATAAAGTAAAAATATTGCAGATAAAAAAAATATAATCGAAGTAAAATTAAAGAGCTACTCAAAAGATGTCATCTCAACAAGAAGAAAAGCGAAAATAAATTATTTGCTAATACGTGGAAAATCCAAACACCACGTACAAAAATATCGCTAAAAAAAAGTTGGCATGTGCGTAAAAACTGTCGGAAGGACCGCAAAATGATACAAGCGGCTTACTCTGTTACGAAAAACACCAGGTTAAGGTTGAAAAAGTGGTCCGGGGAACCAAGCCCCAAAGGCTAAGCGGCTGTTTACTCAGGATCCAGGCACTACAGTTCGTGATATGGCAAAAAACCGGTAACATCGAAGTCAAATGTATTACAGATTAAACAATTAAGAAAGCTAAAGTCGGTTAAGCCCGATTTTGAAATACCCAGCGTCCCGACATTATTGGCGCAATATGTTACGAAAAATCTCCATTTGTGGGCGTGGAAGTGGGAGGTCTACATAAATTTTTTCCTGCACCTTTCGTTCACCTTGGTGAACCTATGTTCCGAGTTTGAAGCTTCTACGCCTTTTGCTTCGGAAGCAACGAAAAATCTCCATTTGTGGGCTTGGCAGTGGGCGGGCCAAATAAATTTTTCCCTCCACCTTTAATTTGCCTTGGTCAACCTGCGTTGTGAATTTGACGTTTCTACGCCTTTTACTTCACACGTTACCATAAACCCTTATTTGTGGGCGTGGCTCGAGGAGGACGGCGTGATTTTTTGCAGGATATGTGCCTTTACGTAGTTAAGCAGTACACCAAATATCAAAGAAATGTGTTGAGTGGTTCGCAAGTTACAAGCATTTTACTGAAAACTTATTAAATTCATTTATGGGCGTGGAAGTGAGCGGATGTCTACCATTTTTACTTTAAATCATACTCGAATCGCGATATACCTGTGTGCCAAATTTCGACTTGGTTGGTCCAGCCGTTTCGGAGGAGATCTGAACACAGACACACGGACAGACAGACAGACGGACGGACAGACAGACAGACGGACGGACAGACAGAAAGATGGACGGACCGACAGACGGACAGACGGACATGTCTAAATCGATTCAGTTTTTGATCCTGATCAAGAATATATAGATATGTCTTTATCTACGGAGCTTAGTTCTGGCTGTTACAAGGTTCGCACAAAACTTATATACCCTGCTTACGCTGGGTATAAAAATGTTACATCCTTAGGAGCTATAAATTACAATAAGTACTCGATAGGGCAGAAGAAAAAGACGCAGCAGCCAAGAGGAGGGCTCGAAAACTGAATCGCGATACCTGCCCAAATTCGTCTGCGTGATCATGGATGATGAAATGGACCTTTTTGCAAGCAGTTACCTGGACAGGGTTATTATACTGCCGTTAAAACAGGTCGAGTAGCCTCTGAATTAACCACAGAAAAATATACCAAATTTTCACAGGAATATATGGATTGGCATGCCATTTGGAAATGTGGCCTTCGAAGTAAGAAATTTGTGACAGATCGCACGATCAACACTGAAAATGACATCACTGCGTATCTGGAGTGGCATTTTCTGCCATTAATATGTCAGCACCCGGGTTCAGTACTATTTTTGCCGGATCAAGCAACATCTCAGTATGCCCATTAATATGATGGATTGGTACCAATCCAACAATGTCGCTGTTGTAACAAGAGAATCAAATCCTCTGAATTGCCCCGAACTTCGCCCAATCGAAGGATATTGGGCTTTAATGAAAAGAAATCTTAAAAATACAGAACAAATTTTGAAAACTTCGAAATATTTCGACATAAATGGCTTCGGGCATGCACTAAAATCAACGAAAGATCGGTAAAAAAAACCTAATAAAGGACCTTAATCAAACAGTTCGAAATTTTATTTGTTTTTTTTTTTTCAGTGTAACTAAAAGTTTGGTTTATTTTGTAATATTCCTTAAATCATAAACTGCAAAAGTTAAAAAAAAAAACATGAATGGTTATGTGCAATAAAAATAGAACAAAAGGACAGTTATTTCTGGGATAGCCTTAATGAGGACCTAGCATTGAGCTACCGTCTATCTATTTATGCATTTACAATCGAAGCCTGATTAATTTTACTAATTTGAAATAACCGAAATTTATGTAGTAGCATAAGATTAAGCGTGAAGATTGTAATGTAGGAATTTGTACAGCAGTGTGTTCGCACTATAAGAACATCGCTAAATCCGAAATGTGTTAATAGTATTATTAAAATTATTACAAATAGTTATAGAAATAAGCTAGGTTAAGAGCTAAATATGAATAAAGAGTCAGTCGGTGAAATCACGCCAAGTTGTTACAATACCCTTTGTCGTTTTTGACAGTCAGCTGTTTTGCGCATCTTTGCCATTGTATATTTATCGCGCGAAAATTTTTACAGCGTTACCCATACTGTAATACTTGGTCCACACTCGAGCAAGCCTGTACAACGAATGGCTATTTATAAGTGAAAAGAAATGTCAACATAAAAGGATTGTCATGCCTGATTCTTACAGAAAATAGTGAAATGTGTCTTATTTTGTCTAATATGAGTAGCCGGTACAGTTTAACAAAAATGAAAAGTCAAAAGTTTTACCTAAAAGAGTCTTAAAGAAAATGTATATGAACTTAGCGAAACACTTTTTCAATTTGAATTTCTAAACTATCCTATAATTAGCCGTTAATTAACCGTTAATTAATCGTGAAAGAAAAAAATTTACCGCTCTTTTAGTTTTTTTTTTATGCGATGTTTCGCTAAGTTCATATGAACTTAGCGGAACAAAAATTTTAAAAATATGTTTTTTGTTTCCACTTATAGCTCAATCGATGCTGTGAATTAACCGTTAATTAATCGTGAAAGAAAAAAATTTACCGCTCATCTAGTTTTTTTTTTATGCGATGTTTCGCTAAGTTCATATGAACTTAGCGGAACAAAAATTTTAAAAATATGTTTTTTGTTTCCACTTATAGCTTAATCGATGCTGTGAATTAACCGTTAATTAATCGTGAAAGAAAAAAATTTACCGCTCATCTAGTTTTTTTTTTATGCGATGTTTCGCTGAGTTCGTATGATTTTAGCGGAACAAAAATTTTAAAAATATGTTTTTTGTTTCCACTTATAGCTCAATCGATGCTGTGAATTAACCGTTAATTAATCGTGAAAGAAAAAAATTTACCGCTCATCTAGTTTTTTTTTATGCGATGTTTCGCTAAGTTCATATGAACTTAGCGGAACAAAAATTTTAAAAATATGTTTTTTGTTTCCACTTATAGCTTAATCGATGCTGTGAATTAACCGTAAATTAATCGTGAAAGAAAAAAACTTACCGCTCATCTAGTTTTTTTTTTATGCGATGTTTCGCTGAGTTCGTATGATTTTAGCGGAACAAAAATTTTAAAAATATGTTTTTTGTTTCCACTTATAGCTCAATCGATGCTGTGAATTAACCGTTAATTAATCGTGAAAGAAAAAAATTTACCGCTCATCTAGTTTTTTTTTTATGCGATGTTTCGCTAATGTGGCAGCGGACTAAGCAAGCATAAACAGTAGACATGACGTTAAAAACGACTTTTTGGAATTTCTTAGGTGGGGTGGTCTCATATTGTAGGGTTCCTCGAAAAACTTTATGGGCCAAAATTTTTTTTCTGTAGGACGACGCTTAGACGTGCCCCACGGGGGTCAAAGTTCACAAAAACCCCGCCAAATCTTACTAATGTCGCCATAACTCTGTAAGGGAGGTCAGAAAGTGGGTAATATGTGAGAGCGACCCCCATTAATTTTTCCCCCGTAACATTTTATCTCAACAAACTTTTCCCCTATCTCCCCTCCTTAAGGGGGCTCCCATATAAAAGTACCCTTTTTATAAAATTGGTGCAAACCACGCACCAATGGCATAAATGGGTTAAAATGTATAACTAATCTCAACTATTATTTTATTTTACACATTTCACCCAAATATACTTACCCCCTATCTCCCCTCCTTAGGGGGGCCCCCATACAAAATTACCTTCATTTTATCAAATTTTCATTAAAAATAGCCGTCAATAGAGTCAAACCCCTCCTAGAGAGATGATATGTATGACCGACCCCCATTATTTTTTTACCCAAAACATTTTCTTCCAACATACCTATCCTCTATCTCCCCTCCTTAGGGGGGTCTCCATACAAGATTATAGTCCGGGAGCTAGCACGTGTTTTACCCTCCTCATAAGCGCCGCTTTCCCGGGGTCGGTCCAAAAGAGGTGAGGACCGGTCGCGTTTTCATACGTTCAACTCACCCGTTTTTCCACAGCGTTGTCATTGAAAAACAACCGGTCCATTTTCAAAGCTTTAAGGGTCGGTTGTGGGTGGGTCCATATGGCCTTAAATGAGGGTGAGTTTTTTTTTTTTTAAATATTTATTTTAATATGAAAAATGAAAAAAAATTTTTTTCTTATTTTGTTTATTTTGCCTTTTTTGTTTTTTAATCCTTTTTGTTACACAATATTATATAATTTCCTTTTTGATTTGCCCGCGTCGGCCGAGCCTCGAACCGCAGAACTCTGGGTTGCTAAATTGGTGTCTTAACCATTACGCTAAACAAGCAAGTTTAATGCTTTGATCAAAACGCTGACTTGAGTGTTTGGTTGCTCAAGTTTTTGGGAAACGTGCGTAAAGAATTTTTCGTTTTCACAGAAAAAAAAATTCTTGAAAAATAAATATTAAAAAACAAATAACATGTAAAAAACGACTTTTTTTTTCAAGTTAAAAAAAAAATTAAATATGAACATAAAAAAATCTTAGGTTATTGAAAAAAAAAAAATTCTTTCTAAAACGAGCAAGGGCTTGAACTCCCACCCTCTCGGTTGCGAAGCGAGAGTCTTAACCATCAAGCTAACTTGCCTTTGGTAGCACAACGATCAGATTGAGGACTTAAAACAGACAACAATAAGTACAAGTTTATACGAACTCACCCCACCTACGCTCATTTTTGGACTAGACGAGGGTGAGTCCAATTGAGACTCACCCCGGGTCGGTCGCAGTGCATATCATTTTCAGGTCGGTCCTATATGGACTCACCCAGGTCTGGTCCATTTTACACCCAAAACATTTCATTACTGCAGGGATGCTACACACATCCATACGTACACAAGCTGAGGCGATACGTTGCTGGCTTTACTTGGAATTTGTTCAGAATTTTTTAACTTTGATCGACTTGCGGGGCCATTAAACGTTATCGGATCCAAACCAAACTTAAAACTTGGTTCATTGATACCAGAAACTAATATAATCTGCTCTGCGTTTTTAGGAAAACCATTTAAATTATGTCACATCTTTACAGCTCGTGTCTTAAGTCTTTGCGCTATTTATAACAGAAGTGTCTGCGAACAGACTTCAGTTGCAAACTTGTCCATTCGCTTGGCACCGCGGACTTTATCGTCCTGGCAGCAAGACTTCGCCACCTCCCACAGGTGACAGCAAATGATTTTTCGCTTAGTTAGCCATTTACCTACCACTCAGCAAAATTTCAACCGCGGCGCAGATCGCGCTTTTTTGGCCATTTTTTCACCCATTGGGGGTCGATTTTCGCCCCTTATGCCACCTCTCTGAGGTGGCAGCAAACGATTTTTGTGATGTACGACTAAAACCCCGTCTTTAAAGATACATTTGGAATGCGGCGCTTATGAGGAGGGTAAAACACGTGCTAGCTCCCGGACTATAATCTTGTATGGAGACCCCCCTAAGGAGGGGAGATAGAGGATAGGTATGTTGGAAGAAAATGTTTAGGGTAAAAAAATAATGGGGGTCGGTCATACATATCATCTCTCTAGGAGGGGTTTGACTCTATTGACGGCCATTTTTAATGAAAATTTGATAAAATGAAGGTAATTTTGTATGGGGGCCCCCCTAAGGAGGGGAGATAGGGGGTAAGTATATTTGTGTAAAATGTGTAAAATAAAAAAATAGTTGAGATTAGTTATACATTTTAACCCATTTATGCCATTGGTGCGTGGTTTGCACCAATTTTATAAAAAGGGTACTTTTATATGGGAGCCCCCTTAAGGAGGGGAGATAGGGGAAAAGTTTGTTGAGATAAAATGTTACGGGGGAAAAATTAATGGGGGTCGCTCTCACATTTACCCACTTTCTGACCTCCCTTACAGAGTTATGGCGACATTAGTAAGATTTGGCGGGGTTTTTTTTAACTTTGACCCCCGTGGGGCACGTCTAAGCGTCGTCCTACAGAAAAAAATTTTGGCCCATAAAGTTTTTCGAGGAACCCTACAATATGAGACCACCCCACCTAAGAAATTCCAAAAAGTCGTTTTTAACGTCATGTCTACTGTTTATGCTTGCTTAGTCCGCTGCCACATTAGCGAAACATCGCTTAAAAAAAAAACTAGATGCGCGGTAAATTTTTTTCTTTCACGATTAATTAACGGTTAATTCACAGCATCGATTAAGCTATAAGTGGAAACAAAAAACATATTTTTAAAATTTTTGTTCCGCTAAGTTCATATGAACTTAGCGAAACATCGCATAAAAAAAAAACTAGATGAGCGGTAAATTTTTTTCTTTCACGATTAATTAACGGTTAATTCACAGCATCGATTGAGCTATAAGTGGAAACAAAAAACATATTTTTAAAATTTTTGTTCCGCTAAGTTCATATGAACTTAGCGAAACATCGCATAAAAAAAAAACTAAAAGAGCGGTAAATTTTTTTCTTTCACGATTAATTAACGGTTAATTAACGGCTAATTATAGGATAGTTTAGAAATTCAAATTGAAAAAGTGTTTCGCTAAGTTCATATACATTTAAAGAAAGATCCCTTAAAAAATTCATATTGAGGCTTCGAAGTTAAGATGATTGCGGCGCTTAGTTCTAGCTGATAAATATCCGCACAAAACGAAGGTATAATGGGTACAAACACCAAGGCTGCTCTTACAGCGAAGCTAAAGCTGAAGCGTAGGCTCTCGTGTGTTTGTTGTAATTTGGTGTTGCAAATTTACACCAAACACATTCAAAAATCAAGTATAAAATTTTCCATTTTAGCGAGCCCAGCTTTTAGTAAAAAGTGGAATAGGATGAAAAGTTATAAATTTTTTTTTTTAATATTTCAAATGTTTGCCATCCTTTCGAAGTATTTGAATTTAAATAATTTCAGACAGTCACTTGGTGCGAAAAGCGCCACCCTCATACACCGACGGCGTTTATGCAATGGCGGGGTTGAACCGACCATCCACTCGTCGGCTTAGTCGGCTGTTCATGAATGGTCGGGATGGATTAGGTTCAAAGCACAATCGCACTGCTATGTTGGCCTTCTTTGGGCAAGTGGTTGCGAATGAAATTGTGATGGCATCTGAATCGGGATGCCCCATTGAAGTTCATCGCATCGATATCGAAAAATGTGATGAAATGTACGATAAAGAATGTCGTGGTGATAAGTACATACCTTTTCATAGAGCGGCATATGATCGCAACACGGGGCAAAGTCCAAACGCGCCACGAGAGCAGGTGTGTTATCCGCAAATATGTATACAAACACCAAAAAAATCTCAACTTCTACTTTAACAGATCAATCAAATGACAGCTTGGATTGATGGTAGTTTCATATACAGTACCTCAGAAGCATGGCTTAATGCTTTGCGTTCGTTTCACAATGGAACGTTGCTCACTGACAAAACTGGGAAAATGCCTGTTAGGAATACAATGCGCGTCCCTTTATTCAATAACCCAATACCAAATGTGATGAAAATGCTAAGCCCCGAGCGCTTGTTTTGTAAGTATATAATATATTTAAAGAAGAGAATCTTTGAGTTTAATTTCGCTTGTTTTGCTGTAGTACTGGGTGATCCACGCACGAACCAAAACCCTGCTATTCTCAGTTTTGCCATACTGTTCTTACGCTGGCACAATACGTTAGCGCAGCGGGTGAAGCATACACACCCTGACTGGAGTGATGAAGATATATTTCAACGAGCTCGGCATATAGTAATTGCCAGTGTACAAAATATTATATTATACGAATACCTTCCTGCATTTTTGGGTACAAAACTGCCACCTTATAAGCACTACAAGCTAGACGTGCATCCGGGGGTCGACCACGTTTTTCAAGCCGCCGCTTTTAGATTCGGTCACACCATGATACCACCTGGCATTTATCGTCGGGACTCTAAATGCAATTTCCGTAAGACTCCCATGGGTTACCCAGCAATACGTCTGTGCTCTACGTGGTGGGACTCTAGTGTAAGATCTATCATTATAAACTAAAATACTTGCTAGACATTGTATTGTTACCGTACTCATTGCTTCTTGTTAAGGGCTTTTTTACGGACACAACTCTTGAAGAAGTGCTTTTGGGTATGGCGTCCCAAATTTCTGAGCGCGAAGACCCTGTATTGTGCTCAGATATACGTGATAAGCTTTTTGGCCCTATGGAGTTCTCGCGACGCGACCTCGGCGCATTAAATATAATGAGAGGCCGCGATAATGGACTGCCAGACTATAATACAGCACGCGACTCCTTTGGACTTCAACGTCGAAAGCAATGGAAGGAAATTAATCCGGAGTTATTTGAATCAAACCCAGAACTTCTTAAGTAAGTTGAAATTTTCAGTTCTTGGACTTATTGATAGGTATCTATGATGTATTCAAAATATTTTTTTATCAGTTTAAAAAATTTCAAGGCTATTAACTAGATCTTTCTTGATATTTTTTCCAAAGTTTTCTACAAAAAATTGTTGGACGTATTTGCTTGTTTTTGCCTATAAATAGACCTATAAATATTTTTATCAAAAATTCACTAATTTAACTCTCTAGAATTTGTTCCATCTTATATTTATTTTACTTGACAATAATTTTTCAGGTCCCATATATATATTTTTAGAGAAGATATAAAACGAAAAGTCAAAAGCATACCATGGCGTTTTGAACAAGTGGTAAGGAGGACCTAGAGGAGATTGCAGTTACTTAAGCGTATCAGAAAATCACATGGGAAGAAACTTTGCACCATATAATGTTCCCCAAATGTATATAAACACATTCTTTTGGCGGGTGCTTTGAGGGCAGCCTGGCAGATTAGTAAAAAAAAAAAATTGTGAGTGGTTGAAAAGATTGTGTTTACCAGAAAGTTTTAAATTGAATTACATATTTGGGAATATATTTTTTTGGGGGCGTTTCAGGGATCCGTTTTTGGGGGTTGTGTTTAGGTAAGAAGGTATAGCCGCGTATAGTTTTTATGGAATCACAATGTAAATAATGAAAAAACTGACAGCAAAGTAATAAAAGCGCTGCCAGACCATTTTTTGAGAAAATCTACCAATCTGATAGATATATTTTTTACGTGTATAAAAAAATCTACCAATTCGTAGATTTAAATTGTAAATGTTTGGAAAATGGAAATACATGCGTTTTTATAAACAAAAGCTGCTACATGAAGAAAACTTCTTGCACAAAATAAATTTGCCAAATTGTTACTATTTGCTAGAAATTTGTGGTTAAATATAGCGAATATGAAAACAGAATAAAAAAGTTAGGAAGGAAAGCTATGAAATAGGATGTGAAATAATCAAAAAGCATTTATTATACCCAGCGTAAGCGGGGTATATTAGTTTTGTGCGAATCTTGTAACAGGGAGAACTAAGCTCCGGAGATATAGACATATATATATAGAAATGATCAGGATCAAAATTTGAATCGATTTAGACATGTCCGTCTGTCCGTCCGTCCGTCTGTCCGTCCGTCCGTGGTCGGATCTCCTCCGAAACGGCTGGACCAATCAAGTCGAAATTTGGCTCACAGGTATATGGGGATCCGAGTATGATCCTAAGTAAAAATTGGAGACATTCGCTGACTGCCACGCCCACAAATGAATATAATGTGTTTTCAGTAAAATGCTTGTAACTTGCGAACCACTCAACACATTCTATTGATATTTGGTGTACTGATAAAATACAAAAAGGCACATATCCTGGAAAAAAATGGACGCCGCTCTCCGTGAGCCACGCCCACAAATAAGCACACAAATAAGGGCTTATCGTAACTTGTGAAATAAAAGGAATAGAAGGTTCAAATTCGCAGCATAGGTTGACCACGGCGAATGAAAGGTATAGGAAAAAAATTTATATGGCCCGCCCACTTCCACGCCCACAAATGGAGATTTTTCGTAACTTCCGAATTAATAGGCGTAGACGCTTCAAATTCGTAACATAGGTTGACCAAGGCAAACGAAAGGTGTAGGGAAAAAATTTAACTGGCCCGCCCGCTGCCACGCCCACAAATGAAGATTTTTCGTAACTTCCGAAGTAAATGGCGTAGAAGCTTCGAATTCGCAACATAGGTTCACCAAGGCGAATGAAAGGTGTAGGTAAAAATTTTATGTGGTCGAATTCGCAACATAGGTTCACCAAGGCAAATGAAAGTTGTAGGTAAAAATTTTATGTAGCCCGCCCACTGCCACGCCCAAAAATGAAGATTTTTCGTAACTTCCGAAGTAAAAGGCGTAGAAGCTTAAAATTCGCAACATAGGTTGACCAAGGCGAATGAAAGGTGTAGGGAAATAATTTATGTGGTCCTCCCACTGCCACGCCCACAAATAGAGAAGAAAAACATAGTGCACTCATAATGTCGGGACGCTGGGTATTTAAAAGTCGGGCTTGACCGACTTTAGCTTTCTTATTTGTTTTTACTATAAAATGAAGCGAAAAATATAGAACTTTACAAGTGATTTTTCTAAATTTTTGAGTAAATGAAAAATTTTAGATCTGTAGTCTCTTCGGTCAAATCTTGGTTGCCCTGAAAAGAACCGCTTTATAAAACGCATTGGTCCTAAGAAGAACCATTTAATACGTTGTGGAGACGGACTCGGTTGAATCGCTTTCGCCCTCGTCTTCTTTATCGAAATCGCTCAAATCAAAATCCTCCAAAACCTGACGCTCCCTCACAATTTCATATAATTAGCGAGCAATTTTGACAATTTCTGCTTGGGGGACGTTTTTCTGGGGTCAACCTTCCCACAAAAACATTTATTTTCCCAAATACCATTGCAAGAATGGCTTCCTTCACATACACTTTGGAAAAACCGTTTTTGCATAACGCCACATTGATCGTGTTTGTGTGCGCCTGGTCTCTGAGTACTTAAATGGCACGCTGTTGTTCACCGTCAAATGCTGGCAACCTTCAGGTTCCAAGTAGTCGTATGCCTTCAAAGTACAATTGGTTAAAATACTGCAGATTATTGCTTAATTTTACCACTTACTTTTCACCCGCCGGAAATTATTGTGGTGCCGGTCTCAATCCAATACTTTATGACTGACATAAGAGTCGACGTGTCACGTTTCTGAACTGGTACCATAACACCAATGACACTCTGGCGTTCGATTCTAACAAATACTCACTGACCCTCCACACGATGTCCATTTTTGCTATTTCCAGCGCCAAATCTTGGATTCATCTATTTCCACAGTTTTTCCAACACCTCCTAAAGATATTTGAAATTCAACAATAGCAGAGGTCGACAAAAAAAAAAGTCATGCCCTTTAAAGGAGACTATGTGATCCTTATGCCTGTCGCTACGCTGAACACGAATCTGAAGTCCATTTGCTTTTTGAACGACACATTATTTTTAACAGCGAAAATAACCTTAAAATTCATGATATTAAAAAGTTGGTATTCAGTCGGTGTAAATTTTGCTGAACTTCAATTTTTTTTTTTTTTGCGAGAATTCACTTTTGAAGTGTCTCGAGTGTTTTCAAAGTTAAACGAAATTTTTCCAAGCAATTAAAGACCAAGAAATATAACCTCAAAAATACCACACATAGAAAATAGCGCATCACTTTGCTAAAAGTAATTTCCATTTTGAATGATTTGATGGGATTGCACATATTGAAGAGTTCGTATTGTTTGTAGTATATGTCCGCTCCAATTATAGGGCAGAGTAGGGAATTTCGAACCATGGGGTAATCGAACCACTTACATAGTTCTTGTTTGTCCAGTGGATAATGTATAATTCATGCTCCTCAGTGGGTTTTTAGTAAAAATCACAATAATTGTTTGTAATTTTTATTTGGTTTATAAAAATGGTAATATAAGATGTGTATACATTTTATATCCCACGCCGTAATGGCATGCAGAAGAAGGAGATTTATAACGAAGCATGGGTTCAGAACCCCAGTTTCGGCGGCTGGTTAGGGTGAGCAAGAGGACCCGCAGGCGTCGTCATCATGCAACCGCAACTTTTCAGAGGTAGGCAACTTGGCTTTTGAGACGTGTAATGTTACAAGCAGTGATGAGTGCTTTGGCAGTGTGAGTAAAATAGAATGTTCAAAGAACAAACAATTCTTCTGTATTATGTGGGGTGAGTATAATCCCAAGAATAACCTGGAAGCATTCTCAGGTAAAATAAAACAAAAAATTACACCAAATGTTTTAAAATAAGCGATGACCCCGCAAACAACTCTTGGGCCCCAAAAGTCATTTGTACTACTTGCAGAGCCCGATTAAGAGATTGGGTTTGTGGTTATCAAAGACAGACCTTTTCTTCGCCTAAAATTTGCCGTGCCCCTGAAAATCACGATAGCGATTGCTTCTTCTCCGCGAACATGCGAAAACGAGTGAAATGGAATAGTAGAAAATGGGATGATCACTTTGAATGTGCCCACATGAGACCAAAATCCCAATCAAAGATCAACCAATCTGAACTGAATAACTTGGTGAGAGATTTGAGCCTGTCTAAGGAACAATCAGAACTGCTGGCTTCACGACTCAAAGACAAAAAAGCCTTGAACAAGGCGTAAAAGGCACGAATTTCAGGAAAAGAGACGATCTTTTGCGAAAATACTTTAACAGGGAAAACTCCTTCGTTTATTTTAAAGATGCGGACAAACTATTCAGCGAGTTCGAGATCGGACATGACCCTAATCAGTGGCGCTTAAATATTGATTCTGCAACGAGGAGCTTGAAAGCAGTTCTACTACATAACGGCAGTGATTTTGCAGCCATTTCTTTGGGGCATTCGACGATATTGAGTAAAAATTATTCCAATATGGTGTACTTACTCCCTAAAATTTATAACAAAAAATATAACTGGAGAATATGTACGGATTTGAAAGTCGTAACACTTCTATTGGGACAACAAAGTGGTTTCGCAAGATATCGGTGCTGCCTTTGTGATTGGGAGATCAGAGCGCGTGAAAAACATTATAAAACGAAAGTGTGGAAATCGCGTGATAGTTTGGTTTTGGGGAGAAAAAATTTTGTTCAAAGCAATTTGATGGAACCGACAGAAATACTATTGCAACCGCTCCATATAAAACTAGGATTAATAAAGCACCTCGTCAAAGCCCGTAAGAAAAGAAGTAGTGACTCCTTTCAATACCCAAAACTTGCCGAAGCTAAAATCATCGAGGGGATTTTAAATGGTCCACAAATAAAGGAACTCATTAAGGATGCAGAATTCCCGAGCAAGATGGACGGAGATGAGGTGAAGGCGTGAAGGAATTTTGTTGATGTTTGTGAGAAGTTTCCTGGAACCAAATTACAAAAAAGTTGTGGAGGAATTGTTCAACAACTTTTAAGTTTAAGGGTGTTTGGTGGACCTCAATGTTCACTTTTTGGATTCCCATTTAGAGAATTTTTTAGAAAATCCAGGAGATTAGAGTGAGGAGCAGTGGGAAAGGTTACATGAGGACATCAAAGAAATGAAGACACCCCTTCAATGTTTATGGGACATCAACATATTGGCAGATTAATGCTGGACTCTGAAAAGGGATACTTTCGTGCAACATAAAAGAAATGCCTTGAGAAAGAATTTCAAAAAAGATGTAGACCCCATTAACAAGAATGAATTGGACAAATGTCAACTACTAAGTGGTTCGATATCCCTCATGGTTCGAAATTCCAAATTCTGCTCTATTATTGGAGCCGAGAAATACTACAAACAATACACTCAAAAAATTCCGTCGTAGAATCTATGATATCGGACGTAGAATCTATTATATCCGCAATTGATATAGGTCCAATTGCAGGATATCATAGATTCTACGGCAGCTTTGCAGTAGTTTCTACGATGAGGAATGTCATTGATTTCAACGATATATAACGTAGATTTAACGATATTCCATCTTAGGAACTATAATGTTATTTCATAGGAACTACGATACCAAATCATAGTAACTACGATTTCAAATCTTGAAGTACATTTCGAGAACTTCTTAATTTTGATATAAATTCTTGTCGGCGGGTTCGATCCCTGCTCCAGCGAACGTATTTTTTTTTTTTTTTTGAAAAGTAGGTAATCTAACATTAACATTATTTAAAAAACTGAGAATTTAAAGATTTTACGAAAATTTGAATGGTTCAAAATTTTTTTTATTTTTTTTTTTAAACATTTTATTATTTATTGGATCACTCCTCTAATATAGGAGTCTAGCAATAAGTTTTTAAATCTTACACCTTATTTGGACAATATTACAAATCACAAAGCATTTTCTTAATTGAAAAGTTTATGACTTAGTAATAAGTTCATTGCGGGCCTCGGATACCGAAAACTGGGCTTTGCTGATGTGTGAAGAAACACGTAACATATTGACGGTGCGGAAACGAAGATTTTAAGCAGCTAGGCTGTGCGTGGATTGCAAGGGTGCATGGAGTGCACCCACCGAGTAGACGATCAGCTAGGAAAGCTGAGTTTATGGATGTGCGTGGATTGCAAGGGTGCATGGAGTGCACCCACCGAGTAGACGATCAGCTAGGAAAGCTGAGTTTATGGATGTGCATGGATTGCACCTGCTGTTGTAGAACGATTTATAATTGCTGGCCGGTCATTTCTTTTCAATCTCGAAGAGTACGATGTGTTCGATAATCCACGGGCAAGTGAATTTACATGTCTGCGCAATTTATTGAAGTATTTCTCTTTGATATTGGTGAACTCTGTTTTAACCAGTTCTACGTTGAGCTCTTTATGGATCCGTTCATTCGAAACAAACCAAGGAGCTCCTGTTATAGTCCTTAGGATCTTGGACTGTGCTCTTTGCAGGATTTCTATATTCGAAGAGCTGGCATTTCCATACAATTGTAAACCATACGTCCATATTGGTTTTATAACTTGGTTGTATAGAAGGATTTTATATTCAAGCTTTAGAGGAGAGCGGCTATTTATTAACCAGTGCAGGCTGTTGGCTTTAAGCTTCATTTGGGTTCTCTTGGCTTCAATATGCTTACGCCATGTCAGTCTTTTGTCCAAATGAATACCGAGATATGTGACTTCCTCACATTGTGGGATGCGTACATTATTAAGGAAAATGTCTGGAGAAGCTTTTCTATTGAGCGTGAAATTAATGTGTTGACATTTAGGCTCATTAATTTTGCTACGCCATTTAGATAACCAGCTTTGGATTTCGCTCAAGTGATCTTGAAGCTGAGAAGTTGCGATACTTATGTTCTTGTGCCGACTAAGTACCGCTGTGTCATCAGCAAATGTTGAAATCAATATTCTATCGTTATTTGGAATATCTGCTGTGTATACAAGGTAAAGAAAAGGCCCAACAACACTCCCTTGGGGGACTCCCGCGTTTATTTGAAAGGTTTTTGTAATAAATGAGTTATGTCTTACTTGATACGTTCTATGTTTTAAGTATGACTCAAAGATCGCGTGAAAATTAAAGGGAAGTAATCTTCTGATTTTGTATAACAGTCCGTCATGCCAAACTTTATCGAACGCTTGTTGCACATCAAGGAATACTGCAGAGCAGTACTCCCGATTTTCATAGGCAAGTCTTATTTCATTTGTAATCCGATTTACCTGTTCAATAGTACCGTGTTGTTTTCTAAACCCGAATTGATGTGTAGGGATAATGTTCTGCTCTTGCAGATAAGGTGTTAATTTAGCTATGAGTAACTTTTCGAATAACTTTGAGAGACAAGGCAGGAGGCTAATTGGTCTATAAGAGGATGTTTGGGTAGGATCTTTTCCTGGCTTAGGACCCATTTTAATAACCGACCATTTCCAATATTTTGGGAAGTAGCTGAATTCAATAATTGCATTAAATAAGACTGTTGAAAACTGTACTGCTACGAATGGTATATTTTTTAACATTTTTGGAGTGACAAGATCATGTCCCGGGGCTTTTTTGCAGACCAGTTCATTTTTTATGATACCGAACTGATTTGGTTGGAAATTCTACGAGTGTTTTCGGACAAAGTTGGGAGAACATGCTCAGCATTGCTCGGATTCGGTTGGAAAACCTTATTGAGGTGCACAGCAAAAACCATAGCTTTCTCTTCATCTGAGCGCGCCCATCCACTGTTGAGACACCGAACGGGTGTTCCACTCTGTACTGGGGTCTTCATAGAGCGGCTTGCCAACCACAAGAAACTACGATTTGAGCCTCTGGGCGTAAGGTTCTCGACAAAGTTGCGGGTTTTGCATTCTTTCTCCCTATTAAAACTTGCTCTTAGCTTTTTTTCTACTTGTTTTAGCTTGTTTTTGGCCAACGGAGAACGAACCCGCTGCCATTCGCGCCTGAATCTTCGTTTTTCTGCAACGAGATTTTCAATTTCCCTATTAGAGAAGGCGTGTTTTGTTCTATATTTAGTACGAGGAGTCTAGTTTTGTGCTGCTGATGCCAAATTAGAGTTAAAAACAGTTACGGCATCGTCAATATGATCAATGCATTCAATTTTATAGTTAGTATGAATATGCGCACTTATGTGCTTTTTGTATTTTAACCAATTTGTGCCTGCATCTTTTAAGCTGGGTGGGCGCTCTACTGGTTCCGGATATTTGTTCAAAACGAATACAACTGGGGAATGATCTGAGGAGAGGTCGGTTGTTGCTTTTGCAGAAATAAGCTCTCTTGCAATACCTTTAGTTATTCCAAAATCTAAGAGGTCTGGAATTTTTTGGAGATCTGTTGGCCAATAAGTTGGTTGTTTTGGAGATAGAAAGTCTAGAGAATTGTTTTTATTGACAATTGCCTTGTATAATTGCTGACCCTTAGGATTGCACGTTCTGGAACCCCAGAAAATGTGCTTTGCATTATAATCTCCTGCTGCTAGGAACTTATCACCTAATGTCTTAAAGAAGTCTAAGAAAATTTTTTCGGTTATGCTAAAACGAGGTGGGCAATAAATCGCCGATAAAACCAGATTTTTACCTCTCACTATTACGTAAAGCGTTGTTGCCTGAAGGAAATCATAACTGTAAGAATCTAGAATAAAATGTTGTATTCTTCTACGAATAAGTATACCCGTGCCTCCATGCGCCTTGCCGTCTGGGTGGTTGGTTTGATAAAATATGTACCCGGGGATTGAGAAGAAATTTTTGTTTGTTAAATGTGTTTCAGAGAGAAGCATAACGTCAACTTCTTCCTGATTAAAGAAATTCTGAATTTCTAGCTTATGCTTGGGTAACCCGTTCGAATTCCAGGCACAAATTTTTAGGAAATTCATATTTTAGCCAAAATTGCTGTCATTAATTGTGTTTGAATTTGCACAATTCTGTCGAGTGAGCTTTGCATTGTTTGCATAAATTGGGACAAACTTTGAGTTAGAGTAGATATCATTATCTCAAGACTACTGTTGTTGTTAGTAGGAGCACTAATAGGGGTCGCGGGTTTTAGTGTATTTGCATAAGAAACTCCTGGAGTTACGGGGTTCAAATTAAGGCTGTGAGAGGAGAATGGTACCGAAACAGTAATATTTTTTGTAGGATTACGAGCTGATTCCTTTTTAATGCTGATTCGTTTTTTCAGATCTTGATAAACTAGACAACCTCTGAAATTTGCAGAATGATTTCCATCGCAGTTACTACATTTAAGTAAATTGCGATCATTTTTTGATTTTTTATCACAGACTGAGCTGTGATGAAGCTCGCCACATATTACACACACGGTGCGCAATGTACAATACGATTTTGTGTGTCCAAATTCTTGGAAGTTGGCACATTGTATGGGACCATTTCTTTTATGTGGCTCTTCTACCGTTATTTTACGATGCAACAGGAATTGAAAATTGTATATCGGATGGATTTCGTTTTTTTTTTAAGCTTTAAGTTGTCCGGCAACAGATCAACTTTAAACATAGGCTGAGGAATTTTGGCTTTGTTAAATATATTTATAACCGATCTTGCGTGAAAACCATTCTCTTCTAGCGCACTCTTTATTTCGTTTGTGTCAACATCCGCTTCAATACCTTTGATCACTACTGTAATGCCTTTGCTGCTCTTCAGCTGGTATGTGTAAAAATTTTTATTCGCTCCTTCAAACTCTTTTACAACTTTTCGGTAACTGTCTTCCGTGTTTGTTTGAATTTTAGTTTCATGGATATTACCCCTAGTTAAGGGAACTACGTAAAAGTTGCTATTTCCTAATAATTTAGCTAATTTGGCAACAAGTGCATTCGAGCTCCGCTCGCGCAAATAGATTGGGGGCAGTTTAAATACTTTTTTTGGCTGATTTTCTGTTGAATTTTCATCAGAAATTGCAGCAAGTGGAGCGAACCGATTACCAATTAGTGTTTCTTGAGAAGCAGGAGCTAACATTTTATTAAGTTTGGCCCTGTTGTCATTTTTTCCGGAAGGGCTTCTTTTCCTCTTCGTAATATTAATATTACGGTGCATACCGATTAGCACCGCCTGCTGCTTGTTTTGCTCTTTATTCATTTCAGCAACTATTGGACTTTGTTTGGACGAATTAAGTTCAATTACATCTCTAGAAAGAGCGTCCAAAGGGAAATTTGGTAAAAAACTGTTTGGAGTGTTGTTAGGGCTATTTTTCTTAACGCTTAGAGAGATTATTCCACTCGTAGAGTTCGATCTCTTTCTTTCGAACTGGATTTTAATATTTTTGAATTGGCTTATACCTGGCTGTTCACTTGTAGACTGGTCCAGATTGTCACCATTTTGTGTAATTTCCCTACTGGGAATTAGTAAATTTTCCCTACCGGGATGTTGATTAAGCCCAGCTTTTAACTGGTTCGTGTCGCAGCTATTGGATGGTGGACTGTGTCCGATTGGCATCACTTTCGGGCAGAGCAGCTAGCTGCTGCAGCAGCTGCAGAGACCGAGTGTCTCTTTCTGTCGTTCCTAGAAGTTGGACGACAACAAATAATATACGAATGTCCGTATGTATATTCACTATACTTATCTTTATTTTGTGTTTCAAACACACAATTTACTGGTGGAGCGGCACAAAAACACTGCAGTCCTCCTTGGAGAATACTTTTGTGCTTTGCTCAAATTAATGCAGGTTGCTCAATATCTACTTTTTGTTTTTATTTATTATTGTTTACGGAGCGCGAAACTATATACGTCAGTCTTCGACAAGGGTTGCCTCAAAGATTCAATAGGATTTTCTTGAAAGAGCTTGCGCGTGACGTTTTGGAAGGCGCAATGAAAGCAACTCTATTTATTTGGTTGGCAACTTACTTTCTCTTTCCCCGTAATATTTGCCTTGCAATGTACTTGCCTGTTTGTTTTATTCTCCATTTTTCCACAAATTCTTTTCTAGTTGACAGGGTTCGAACTCGGATCTTCCAGATTACAAGTCTACTGCACTTCAACGTTTATTTTGACCTTTACTGTCAAAGGGAAATTTTAAAAAAAGTTAGGGTGTTATAGTCAGGCGAGCCTGACAATTAAATACCCGACACAGAATCACATGTTCAAATAATTTGTCCCAAAAATCTCAAGACTGCCTCCAAATCGGACTTTTTCCAAATATTTCAATGAAACTTAGGATTTGAGCGTATATCTAAGCCTACGATTAGAATTCCAAAAAATTGGGAAAGTGAGCGTGGCAAAGGGGCAGTTGTCATAAGGAAATTTAACATAAGTCGGTGTATTGGGACCCCTATGGCCTTGAACACCTCTTGATATTAAAAAATATTTGAGCACGTGTGTCTGTGTCGGGTATTCTATTGTCAGGCTCGCCTGATTATAACACCCTTACTTTTTTTTTTGTTTGTGTGACTCCG
Source organism: Chlorops oryzae (assembly GCA_020466095.1). Classification (NCBI taxonomy): domain Eukaryota; kingdom Metazoa; phylum Arthropoda; class Insecta; order Diptera; family Chloropidae; genus Chlorops; species Chlorops oryzae. The sequence continues at coordinate 65,360,072 of CM035807.1, read as the reverse complement.
GACTAGATATGGGTGCGGGACGGGATTCCCGTGGGCGGGATGGGAATAGTTGTAAACCATGTGGGATTAACACGATCCCGAAATTCCCGCGAATTTCAAAATTCCCTTGGTTCCCGATATTCACGCGGGTCCCGGAATCTGTCACTACTCTTGATTAGTTTTGCTTCGCCGATTTAAAGTTAGAACAGCTGCTGTTATATGGCGGGTCATGAGTGAAACCAACACTTTAACACAAAGGGTTATTTTGAGGGAAACAGCAACACTGGTGAGTGTTGGACATTAATCGGATGAGTAAAGCAGAAAGTAATATTTGTATTCAAGACAAAAGTTAAGGGCATGATACTTGTTGTTGTTATTGTTGAGTATCGAATATCATGCCAGGTTGGTGTGCTGACGCTTGTGTTACAACATTCAAACACTTCTATGAGTTTGCAGAGGTGAAGCAGGAGGGGACCTTAATGTTGGAGTCAAGGCGTGACTCCCAACATCCCTCCCCCTTTGAAGAAAATTGCGACCTTAGCGATGAAAAACCCTCAGTACTGCTTGTGTTTGTGCCATGTGCTAGTAGCTTTATATAGTGGCTTTTGCTGTTTCGACTTCAAATTGTTGTTAGCATAACTTCGTCGATGTGGTTATGTCAGCGTGCAAGTTTTATTTGGCCTTGTAATTAGATTTGAAGACCCAGCCTGATCGGTGCAAAATGTTTCAGTCCGGGAGTCATTGTTTGCTCCCTTCTCACCCCTTCTTAAAGAAGTCGGTTATCTGCATTGGTGAGTTGATGTCGAAGTATTTATCTTCACGCGGATGTAGTGGCGAAGAAGAAAGGCAATTTGGAGACTGTTGTTGTTGAAGAAAGGCAATTTTGAGACTTTGGCTGTTGTTGCTGGAGACTTGTTGACGAAAGGCAATTTTGAGACTTTTGCCTGTTGTTGCTGGAGACTTGTTGACTTTGGCACAATCTTCGTTATTTATTTTACCCTTTTACATAAATCCCTCTTACATAAATCGAACTTTGAAACTTCAAAACATATACATATTGTCTTTTTGAATCATTATCTCTTTTAATTCTCTTTCTCTACATTTACCAAAGTTATAATAATTATTTATAAACAATTTTTATTTTCTCTTAATTTCTATCGACTTAGTTTCTACTCCTACCATAAGATATTTTCGTTCGATTTACTTATATTACTATAAATGTTCATATTCTTATATAAACTATGTATCAAAAATAGTTTTATAATTTTATTTATTTATATATATATATATATATATTTTTTTTTTTTTTTTCTAAACAGTTATTTTCAATATTTTTTGCAGAAATTGATTGCAATTTTATTCGCTGATTTTGTTGCAAAAATGTCTTTTATTCAGTGTGATTTTAATTTTGATCCTTTGTTTTTTTCTTTTTTCTTTAGTAAGGCAATTCATTATTTTAAATAAGATTAGATTTTCTGTTTTTGTTATTTCCATTATATTGTTTAAGTTTTGTTGTTGCCAATCTTTGATGACTTCCCCCAACAATTCTCTTGATAAATTTAGAGGTTCATGTTTAAACATACATATTTTCGTTTGGGTTATATTAAATTTTTTTCTCTATGCAGCAAAATAATCTGAGTGCAAATTTTAAAATGAACAACCCGCAATCTGTTTGATTTTCCTGTTGCGGACAATTTGGATATATTGATTCTCTTATTTTTGAAAAAATTTCATTTTCTTTTAGGTTATTGGCTGTGTCAAAAAAAAAACTTTATATTTGTGATAACTTCATGGTTACTACGCGGTTTGAGGGAGTCAAACACATATATAAAGTCAGAGTGTGCTACCGCAAGCATCCAATGATTGTTTTCACATTTTGCAAAAACGCATTGCTTTACCATGAGCACATCAATGTTTCTTAGTTTCAATTTGTTTTTATTGAGCAATCTATTGTAATCATGTCCAACAATATTTTTACTTACTTTACTTCGTCAGATTTTTCTTTTACTTATTTTTATTTTGAGCTTTTCTTCGTGTAGCTGCTTTCCGATATCTCTTCTTCTTTGTTTGGTGACTTGTCTTGAAAGAAAATCAAAAACATAAATTATTAACCCTGAGTCCCTGCTGCATTCTCAGTTCTTTTGATTTTATTTTCTGCTCAAAGACTTAAGTTTAATCAAAATGTTTACCGGGGATTGTAGAAAATATTCGTGACTGTAAGACTTCAAAATATATTTCGAGAAATTTGGTTTTTTGTTTTTAAGTTTCGATAGGGCATTCTTATTTATACAGCCTTGAGCGATGTTAAAAAGAATTCCCTAGTCATAATTAAGTGTAAAAACAGTAAGACCTCACTTAACGTGATAAAAATCTTTGTTTTTCGATTGATTTTCTGTATTAGAGAACTCTTTACGGCACTTTAAAATTGTACGCAAATATTTTGTTTAGAGTTTTCTTTTTTAAAGTTGAAATTTCGCTTTTGCTTGTATTTGATTTTACGTTACGGTTCACGCCATCCCATTTAAAAATTGTTTTTATAAGAACAACTGTTTTTCAAAAACTCTTATAGACTGCTTTCACTGTATCAAAAGACTTTTTTAGTACTTAACTGAGACTGAATCAATTTTTTCTGCTTCTTCCGCTATTTTTATTATTTCTGGAATAGGTTGGTGCTTATGCAACTCTAAACGATGTCTCATGAAAGGATCTCTGATTCCTAAAATAAATCTCGTTGTTGCTAGACCCCTGTATTCACTTAGTGCGGATACCGCTTCGCTTTGGTTCCATGATTTTTCAATAATTTCTTCTGCCTCTCTAAGCAAGGACTCTATCTTTCTTCCAAATGCAGATGCTGACTCATTTAAATTCTGTTCTGAATTTGCCAACTCCCTCCTAATAATTTCCAGATTTCGACGTGGTAAACATTCTTTTTTTATAAAATCGGCTAATTCGTCAATACTATTGAATTTAATTTGATTAGCTTTTATAAAAATTTTCCCTGCCATTCTCTGTTTAATGCAAAGTAGAATAGTCTCGGAGTCAACATTACTTAAAGCTTTTTTAACCAATTCTAAACCAGTAATAAATTTCAAAACTTCTGCACTCATGTCTGTATTGCTGTTCTCTGCAAAATAAGGTATCAACCGATTAACTTTGTCCATTACCTCATCTATTTGTGGTTGGTGCGTCATGTTGATCCTAATTATTGGTAACTCTGGATTAGAGGGTGTGGAAGAATTTTGTTCGTCTATTAAATTTTGACTTGTCGGAAGTACGAGAACGTCCGTGTTCGTGCTGATTGTTTTGGTTCTGCGTACTGGGTTAGGGCTTGGTGAATTGGCAGTGTCACAAACGCTTTTTAGGGAGACTCTCAATCGTTTGACCTCCTGCTTCAAATTCTTAACTTGTTCCTCGCTTTCTTTTAACCGCGCTTTATCCTTTTCTACCGTTTGAGCTAATTCGTTCCCGACTGCTTTGGTTAATGACGCCCTTAATTCTTGACTATTATTTTCCGATTGTTCTATTAAATTATTCTGAACGTCAATTTGTTTTTTGAAATTTTTGCATGCTCGTGTCAAACCCTGTATAGTATCTTCTAATAACTGAATCTTTTCTTCTGTGGCGTTTTCTGTTGCGCTAACTGTATTGATTGATATGATAGGTAGCTTCTCCAATCTTTGAAAATAGCCCTTGCACTGTGTGGTCTTTTATTAATTGCGAAATTTCTTTCGTTAAGTTAGCTTCCCGTACTAATTCTCTTGCTTCTCTAAGAATAGTGTCCGAATCGTTTTCAAATAATTTTAATTTTTCTTTTAATAATTCTATCTATTTAGCCATATGGCTGAAACAAATTATTTTTTTTTTTTAGCGAAAAAAAAAATTCTATCAAACGGGACTCAAGGTGAAAAAATATATTTAAATGCACTCACCAGTTTCATTGTTCTGCTTCTTCCAGTCGTCTTTTTGTTTACTCTGCTTTTCTTTATTTTTTGGGGACTGCTACCGTTGTTTTTTTTTATTAATTCTTTTTACTCTGCTTTTCTTTGTTTGTGCTTTTTGGGACTGCCACCGTTGCTTTTTATTTCTTCACATTAATTTCTGTCCTGACATTAAGATTTAAAAAAGGTTTTTACACTTAAAATTTTCAAAAATAAAAATCTTCTATCGAAAAAACACCCTCAGAGTACGCTTAAAAACGTTACTCGATAATGTTTTCTTCGTTAAAAACACCCTAATCGTGTGTGCTTTTTCGATCACGGAGCTTAGAGCTTTGCTAATGCGGTTCTGATTTCACCGGTGTTTAAAACCAAATAAGGTTCCGTCTCAGCTTGACTCTTATGCTCAATAAAAGACAAGATTGACAATGTTCAATCCTTTTATTTATAAAATGTAATCCTTATGTCTAACAGAAATATATGCGAATCCTAGCTCCTGACAATTACTTAAAACTTCCCTATTCTAGATCTAAGCGTCGTGGCTTCGTCATAGTACGTGAGCTTAGCCGAGACTTCTGCTGGAACGGTCACAATCAGTCTCCCTTTCCGTTGATCGAGACTCTGCTTTTATGCTGTGAAAGTGCTGACCTGGCTCTGTCGCAATAGTACTTCGATGTGATGCAACTTTCTTCTTCTCATTATTGTTTCTCGGCTGTGATATTGCCACTGAACAATTGACCCAGTTATTAGTGCTCAATTGCACTTCCGCGTTGCTGGTGTCGTTACCTTTTATTGTTCTTTCTTTATGTCTGTCTCTCCGCTGAGTTGATCGTTGCTCGCTCATCGTCGGTCGCTGGGCATGATACTTGTTGTTGTTATTGTTGAGTATCGAATATCATGCCGGGTTGATGTGCTGACGCTTGTGTTACAACATTCAAACACTTCTATGAGTTCGCAGAGGTGGAGCAGGAGGGGACCTTAATGTTGGAGTTAAGGCGTGACTCCCAACAATGTATTGTTATTTTGGAAAAATTCCACTGAAAATGCTCTTATGAAAAAACTTGCTAGGCAAGTGTTTAACGTACCAACTTCATCGGCGACCAGCGAAAGGGTGTTTTATACTTTCAGTTGCATACTGGAGGTAAAAACCGGTAACCGGTAAAAAATCAAATTTTTCAAGCAAACCTTTCTGGTGACGACAAATTCTCGGGTGGGATTCGGGACGGGCGGGACGGTACAAAAGTCTTGTGATTCGGGATGAGCGGGATGGGACAAAAATTTATGAATCGGAATGGGTGGGATAGGAATCAATTTACTTTGTCGCGCCCATCTCTACTCTGGGCATTGTTGTCTTCGATTCCAAATCTTTGTTTTGCTTGTGTTTTATTTTCCTAAATATTTCGTGTTCTATTGCTACAGACGTGGCCGAATCGATTGAAAACGAGAAGAGTGCAAAAAGCGAAATTACACCTCTTGTTCAATAATCTTCAGTCGCTGTTTGTAAACGAGGCTGTTTCAATTTTTTTTTATTTTATGGATACAAGCATGTGTAAAAAAAAATTCGAATGAAGAAAATAATATTATATTTGGGGGCCCTTGATCGTCGGGGGCCCCGAACCGTGGCCTTTTCGGCCTAAGGGTATATCGATAGCTTCGGATAGAAAGGGCGTAACTCATTATTTTGCTACTTTACAGGAGAAGGAAAAAACTTCATAAAATCGCAAAGGTTAGATATTTAAAAAAAGTTTAAACGCAAAGTCAATTAAATACTACGCACGAAATTTGTTTTAGGCTTGAATTTTTATTTTTTCTGTGTTTCGAGCAGTTTTCTGAGTTAGGGCTTTTTGATATCAATTTTCGTTCAAAACACGTGAGTTAGGTCTTTGTACGCAAAGTTTAAAATATAAATAAAATTATAAGATGCGATCCAGCACTATACTGTAACCAATAATATCGGTTAGTGGTTTCTATTGATACAATTAATTCAAAACAAATATTTTTTGAACACATTATTCACTGTTTTCACGTTCGTGTCTTGAGTCTTTGCATGCATACAGACCAAGAGAGACATGCAAAGACTTAAGAAAGGAACGTTCGCTATGAGTTAGGGCTTTTTTAAAAGTAACTATAACTTCGGTATTTTCAATCAAAGGTCGTCAATTTTTTTGGAGGGGGTGTATTTGAGAGTCGACCATCAGAAAATGCAAAAATCTCGTTTTAAGAAAAAAATGAGTTACGCCCTTTCTATCCGAAGCTATCGATATGCAGCACTGAATGCAATAACGAATTTTTCAAAAAAACCTTATTAAATTCGTCAAATCTAATAAGATTACGCATTAAATCTAACAACAATCACAAATTCGATCAGGAATTCAAAATCAAGGTTTTCCCAATTAAAGTAACCAGTTTCAGGTGCAATATCTTTGAGCTGCCATCAGAAATAAGGTACAACAAGCGTCAATCATTTCAAGGCGACGAATTAGTCGTGCCATAAAAGGGTGATGTTTTCAATTAAATCAACCATAAAAGTCAGCTACTGTGAAATATTTGTCATTTCAACAAATCATCAAGTTTTTGGTTTTAAAAGCATTCGTGACGCGTTTGCACAAACCATATGCAAGATTAATGAACACTGTACCTATTTATGGAAAACTGTATTCACATTCTGGCGTGTTCATTGAAAATAATTTCGGGAGGGGTTTAAAGTATATTTCACGTACAGGGTAAGTGCACCAATAGACTGCAGATTAAGTGTTTCTTTGCTCTTAAGCTTCCGCCCTTGCGTGTTTGAATTCGCTGTTTGATTGATGACTATCCTGCAGTAATGAGCCAGTCAATTGCCTAAGAACGACTGACTATCCTAAAACCAGACAAAGTTACGACAATTGGCCCTAAAAAACAGAGCTAGGGTCAGCCGTTTTGCCTCTCCAATGACAGGCCCTTGTTAAAAGGGTCAGTGGAATACATTAGAAGTGGAATTATGAGGGGACTAGTACTGGCAACATAAAGGACTGATCGAAGGCTACACTTGGGTCAGTTCATATTAGTGCAAGGTAACAGGTTGGCTGATAAGTCCCCGGTCTAACAAAGAAAAACACATTTTTTTGTCAAAATTCGTTTTTATTATTCAACATAGTTCCCTTCCAGAGCGATACGATTATAACGACCTTCCAATTTTTTGATACCATTTTGGGAGTACTCCTTCGGTTTTGCCTCAAAATAGGCCTCAGTTTCGGCGATCACCTCTTCATTGCAGCCAAATTTTTTCCCTGCGAGCATCCTTTTGAGGTCTGAGAACAAGAAAAAGTCGCTGGGGGCCAGATCTGGAGAATACGGTGGGTGGGGAAGCAATTCGAAGCCTAATTCATGAATTTTTGCCATCGTTCTCAATGACTTGTGGCACGGTGCGTTGTCTTGGTGGAACAACACTTTTTTCTTCTTCATATGGGGCCGTTTTGAAGCGATTTCGACCTTAAAACGCTCCAATAACGACATATAATAGTCAGTTTTGATGGTTTTTCCCTTCTCAAGATAATCGATAAAAATTATTCCATGCCCATCCCAAAAAACAGAGGCCATTACTTTGCCAGCGGACTTTTGAGTCTTTCCACGCTTCGGAGACGGTTCACCGATCGCTGTCCACTCAGCCGACTGTCGATTGGACTCAGGAGTGTAGTGATAGAGCCATGTTTCATCCATTGTCACATATCGACGCAAAAACTCGGGTGTATTGCGAGTTAACAGCTGCAAACACCGCTCAGAATCATCAACACGTTGTTGTTTTTGGTCAAATCTGAGCTCGCGCGGCACCCATTTTGCACAGAGCTTTTTCATATCCAAATATTAATGAATGATATGACCAACACGTTCCTTTGATATCTTTAAGGCCTCTGCTATCTCGATCAACTTCATTTTACGGTCATTCAAAATCATTTTGTGAATTTTTTTGATGTTTTCGTCGGTAACCACCCCTTTCGGGCGTCCACTGCGTTCACCGTCCTCCGTGCTCATTTCACCACGCTTGAATTTTGCATACCAATCAATTATTGTTGATTTTCCTGGGGCAGAGTCCGGAAACGCATTATCAAGCCAAGTTTTTGCTTCCACTGTATTTTTTCCCTTCAGAAAACAGTATTTTATCAAAACACGAAATTCCTTTTTTTCCATTTTTTTCACAATAACAAAAGTTGCTTCACAAAAGACGCTCTATCTTACAAACTAATTGACTTACAGACGTCAAATTTTGACACGAATCATTTGAAGGTTGCCACTATATAAAAATAATATGCATTTAATACTAGCGACGCCAACTATGTGTCAGACCGGGGACTTATCAGCCAACCTGTTAGTTATTTAAATTCATTAATATGTAAAGTTTGCATTTAAATAAGATAAATTTCGGAACTATCAACAATTCCTTTTTTATAAAAAGGAGCACATTTGCTAACAGTCCGCATATGGTTTTTTGTTGTTACTTTAATACATACGAGTAATTACCGTTATTCCTTGTTATTTGAGTATTAAACAAGTAAGAAAGCTAAAGTCAGTCAAGCCCGACTTTGAAATACCCAGCGTCCCGACATTATGAGCGCACTATGTTTTTCTTCTCTATTTGTGGGCGTGGCAGTGGGAGGGCAACATAAATATTTTCCCTACACCTTTCATTCGCCTTGGTGAACCTATGTTGCGAATTTGAAGCTTCTACGCCTTTTACTTCGGAAGTTACGAAAAATCTTCATTTGTGGGCGTGGCAGTGGGCGGGCCACATAAAATTTTTTTCTACACTTTTTATTCGCCTTGGTGAACCTATGTTGCGAATTTGAAGCTTCTACGCCTTTTACTTCGGAATTTACGAAAAATCTTCATTTGTTGGCGTGGCAGTGGGCGGGCCACATTAAATTTTTTCCTACACCTTTCATTTGCCTTGGTGAATCTATGTTGCGAATTTGAAGCTTCTACGCCTTTTACTTCGGAAGTTACGAAAAATCTTTATTTGTGGGCGTGGCAGTGGGCGGGCCACAAAAAAATTTTTCCTACACCTTTCATTCGCCTTGGTGAACCTATGTTGCGAATTCGAAGCTTCTACGCCTTTTACTTCGGAAGTTACGAAAATTCTCCATTTGTGGGCGTGGCAGTGGGCGGGCTACATAAATTTTTGTTGCTACACCTTTCATTCGCCTTGGTCAACCTATGTTGCGAATTTGAAGCTTCTACGCCTTTTACTTCACAAGTTACGATAAGCCCTTATTTGTGGGCTTATTTGTGGGCGTGGCTCATGGAGGGCGGCGTCCATTTTTTTCCAGGATATGTCCCTTTTCGTATTTAACCAGTACACCAAATATCAATGGAATGTGGTGAGTGGTTCGCAAGTTACAAGCATTTTACTGAAAACACATTATATTCATTTGTGGGCGTGGCAGTGGGCGGATGTCTCCCATTTTTACTTAGGATCATACTCGGATCCCGATATACCTGTGTGCCGAATTTCGACTTGATTGGTCCAGCCGTTTCGGAGGAGATCCGACCACGGATGGACGGACAGACGGACAGACGGACAGACGGACGGACGGACGGACGGACGGACAGACGGACATGTCTAAATCTATTCAGTTTTTGATCCTGATCATTTCTATATATATATGTCTATATCTCCGGAGCTTAGTTCTCCCTGTTACAAGATTCGCACAAAACTAATATACCCCGCTTACGCTGGGTATAAAAATGATTGCCGACTCCTTTGTACACGCCAACCTTAGGAGCACTTACCTTATATCATGACTACTTTCTCGTATTTCTGAAGGAGTTTGAACTATCAAATTTCCCCTTACGTACACAACTGGACAACTGATTTTGATGAGTTTGAGTGTTTTTGTTATCTCACATTTTTATACCCGACACACTCTGTGTCGAAGGTATATTTCGTTTGTGTGGTTGTGTGTAACACCCAGAACTAGTCGAGATAGACCATACAAAATGTATATAGAAATGATGAGCGTCACCAGGAGATTCGATTTAGACATGTCCGTCCGTCTGTCCGTCCGTCCGTCTGTCCGTCCGTCCGTCTGTCCGTCTGTCCGTCCGTCCGTCTGTCCGTCCGTCCGTCCATCTGTCCGTCTGTCTGTCTGTATACAGTTTTCTTATCGAAGGAGTTGAGCTATCTTGACAATTTTTGGTATGCGTGCTCACGGGGACATGAGTAAGAACAAGATCGAGAATGGACCCTGTCGGACCATTTTAAGGGGTACCTCCAGTACTAGGGTCTGTTATGAACGTCACAAAAACTGCTCTAAAATCGGAGTTATTCAATATATATTGATGAAATATGATAGTTGAACATATTTAAAGCCACGTTGTACAATTTCCAAAAATTTAAAAATTGGGCGTGGCAGAAGGGCGTTTTTCGAAAATTGTCTTCTGCACCCGAAATTCAAATGGCACTTATGCTTCCTCCCAAAAAATTTTTTTTGTCGGTCCATTATTAAGCGTACCTCCAGTACTAGGTTCTGCCACAAAAATCCCAAAATTGCCTCCAAATCGGACTTTTTCGAAATATTTCAATCAAACTTAGGATTTGAGCGTATATTTAAGCCTCTGATTAGAATAAAAAAAAAAATGGAAAAGGGGGCGTGGCAGAGGGGCGGTTTTCTTAAATAAAAATTTCAAATGTCGACATATGGGGCCCCTTATGGCCTTAAACACCTCTTGATATTAAAAATTATTTGAACACGCCTGTCTGTTTCGGGTATTCTATTGTCAGGCTCGCCTGACTATAACACCCTTACTTGTTGTTTAAAGAATTGTTTGAAATCAGTTAGGGCTTCTTTTTTAAATGATTGTATATCCGTTATTTCTGAACTTAAAACCTTAATTTTTTTATTATGGTGTAATTTGGGACGGTATATTGGATAAAAGTGTAATTTGGAAAAAATGTTAGTTGTTGCCTTGTTATGTTTCAGGCTTAAATGCTTACTTTGTTCCCCTGAAATCTTATATATTTTTCTTTTCTTTCAGAGTCCCGGATCCTCTCCATACTGTACCGTGTGCCTGGCAGTTCCGGCTGCTTCAGTCATGTGGGCTTCTTTTACAGTAAGGACCGGGTCGCTACATATTATATTATTTTTATTAAGCCCAGTACAATCAGACAAATCTGCACACGGAATTTAGGTTTGGAACGCTGAACCTATCTACTCTTTGAGCAAACAGATATATCGGTATATCGACAGGAAATTAGTAGCATCGGATTTTGTGAGCTACTCTGTACCCTCCCATCCTTGACCCCTTAGCTGTAAGTTAGAGTCCCGTAGAAAGAACACCAGTATTATTTCAGATTTCAGACCAATGAAATTTAATTAACACATTTTCTTTTAGCTTATACTTAGTAATTACTTAAATCGGTGTTTTCAAATAACAACGCTACTGTTTTAATTTTTCGAAATAATAGCTTTATCCAATTGGCTCAGAACTCTATCCATCACAAAATTGGTTGAATGCTGGACAAAAAGAACTTAAAGAATTATCGCAGTTCATCCACGAAGTAAAGTATGACTTAAAGAAATTCTTAGTTCGATCTTTTTTCTTATTTGATTGTGATTGTGTTTTTTTTTTTCGTTACAAATTTGCTTAGTTTATTTGATAAGATCCCATACGAAATCAAATGTCTAATAGTCAGATAACTTTAATTTTAATTTTTGCTCTTTTTCTTTCAATTACTTATGCGAATTTTCTTTGGCCTTTAATAAAAAAAATAATTTCAGCCAGTTGTTGCCTTTCTATCCTCTCCTTTTTTTTTCTTCTTTTATATTCCCCTTTAAACCAACGTATAAAAGTATTCAAACGGTCTCGCAAAAAAAACAAAGCGCTAGTCGAAAAGAAATAAAACAAGTAAGGGTGTTATAGTCAGGCGAGCCTGAAAATAGAATACCCGACACAGACACATGATTTTTAATATCAAGAGGTGTTTAAGGCCATAAGGAGCCCCATATACCGACTTTTGTTAAATTTCTAAATGAAAACCGCCCTTTTGCCACGCCCACTTTTCAAATTTTTTGGAATTCTAATCGGACCCTTATATATACGGTCAAATTCTAAGTATTTCAATAAAGTCGGATTTTGAGGCATTTTTGGAATTTTTGTGACAGACCCTAGTACTAGAGGTACCCTTAATAATGGTCCGATCGAAAAAATTTTTTGGAAGGACGTTACTGGCTATCAAGGAAGTATACGTGCCAATTTTTGTTCAAGTCCCATTGGCATTTCGGGAGTAGGAGACTATTTTTGAAAAACGCCCTTATGCCGCGCCCACTTTTCCAATTTTTTGAAACCGTATTACTTGCTTTTGAACATGTTCAAATATCAAATTTCATCAAAATATCATGAAAAACTTCGATTTTAGAGCAGTTTTTGTGATTTTCGTAACAGACCCTAGTACTGGAGGTACCCCTAAAAATGGTCCGATCGGGTCCATTCTCGAACTTGTTCTTACTCATTACTTACTCATTTAAAAACGCTAATGATAATGACATGTTTTTTGATGCAATTATATATATTATTACGTATTTAACCATCTCCCAGAAGGGCAACTTTGAGCAATGTAGCCTTCATCGAATTCCAGCTACCTTTAACATGGGAAATTTTGTATGACAGCTAGTTTGAACATGAAGGATATATCAGCATATTGAATGATGAGAAATGATACTTTATTCATAAAAAGAGGTTTCCACTCATTGTTAACTTTCTCGGGTTGTTATTGCACCCATGGAGGGCAAAAATCGCAATTTTCTACATTTTTCTATGGTAAGTCCCTTAAATTGTTGAGATAAAGCTTCATAGCCAAAGAAAAAAAGTTAGCTGAAACAAAATTAAGGGGGGCTGGTCATAGATATTATTTCTGTCAGAGGTCAGATTAACCCGCAAAATGCAAAAACCGATTTTCGTTTAAAAACCGGGTTGTATTAGGAAAATTTTTGTATGTGTTGAGGTAGAGCTTTGAGACATGAGAACGAAAAATGCAGTTTTAAAAAATACGAAGGGCCACGGAACATTTTCTATAGCTACCAGCAACACTTCTCAAGTTATGGAAATTTTAAGTTATGAAAACAACATTTATCTCAACTTCGGGGGCCATGAGCGCACTCTAAACATTACCCAATCGCCACAAAATTTTGCACGAGTAAGTTTTTAATAGATACCAAGATTTTAAATCACAAGGAGAAAGAATAAAAACACTTGTGCCAAAAAGGCCACCTTAATGGAATATGTATGTATATATTGAATGCTAGATATGTGAAAAGTTTGTATGTATTAGGTGTAGTAAAAAGAAATCCATTATTTTTGCATTAAATTGAGGGCTTTATTTAAGATAGTTAGAATGACCCGATTTAGGTCAAATATGCGCCGTTTTGTTCGATAACTTGTTGCCATTTTAAAGGTAATTTCATTATGCCTCTCTCATAGAAGCCCTCGTTCCTATTAGCAAAAAATTGAGACAGTCGAATTTCAGAAGCCTCTCTTGAAGCGAATGTTTCACCAGCAAAATTGTTCGCCATGGACAGGAACAGATGGTAATCACTTGGTGCCAGGTCCGGACTATAAGGTGGATGCAGAAGAACCTCCCAACCAAACTCCCGGAGCTTCTGGCGAGTCACTATCGATGTGTGTGGCCTGGCGTTGTCCTGATGGAACACAATTCCTCTCCTATTGGCCAAAGCTGGCCGCTTATGGGCGATTGCTTCCTTCAGACGGTCCCATTGTTGACAGTAGAGTTCCGAGTTAAGAGTTTTGCCGTATGGCAGCAGCTCATAGTAGATAATTCCCTGCCAATCCCACCAAACACACAGCAAAACCTTCCTGGCCGTCAATCCTGGCTTGGCCACCGTTTCCGCCGGTTCACCGTGTTTCGACCACGACCGTTTTCGCTTGACGTTGTCGTAAGTGACCCACTTTTCATCACCAGTCACCAACCGCTTCAGAAATGGGTCGATTTTGTTGCGGTTCAGCAGCGATTCGCAGATGGAAATTCGGTCTGTGAGGTTTTTTTGCGTTAACTCGTGTGGCACCCATACATCGAGCTTCTTTGTGTATCCAGCCTTATTCAAATGGTTCCAAACGGTTTTTTGTGCAATCTTTAGCTCTTTTGCAATCGAAACAGTGCTAACATGACGGTCGGACTCGATAATTTCCATGATTTTATCGACATTTTCGACAATTGGCCTTCCAGTGCGTGGTGCATCCTTGACATCGAAGTTACCGGAACGGAATCGACGAAACCAAAATTGCGCATGATTGGCTGTTACAGTATCATGTCCATAAACGCTATTCACATTTTCAGCCGCCTGGCTTGCGTTTTCTGCCTTATCGAAGAAAAACTGTAAAATGAAGCGAATTTTCTCTTTGCTGATGTCCATCTTTGACAAGCTCTCAAACAAAACTGAATCAATCAATCAAAAAAGTGTCAAAAAAGCTTTTTAGTAGGAACTGTCATCTTTCTAATGCCCCCTAGCGGAACACGATCGGACTTATACAACGCGAGATGCAGATAAATAACGCCATCTATTGGAAAAATAATGGATTTCTTTTTACTACACCTAATATTAGTGATGTTTTTTTTTCTCGAGACTCGACCGTTAAACTACAAAAAAATATGCTATTACCTCGCCTACGAACTTTAACTTATCTTAACCAATCACGTAAAACAATTGATATTCCAATTGTAATCCACATTAAGTTATTTCCTCCAAAATTTTCGGGGGGGTTTTTGTTCAGAGTAACAGCACTTCAGAACGTGGCTAGAAGCCACGAGTTATCAGAAATCCGGAAGCTTAACTTTGTCCTCCAGAGCGACAGACTGATCTAAAACCACGTGTCTCGGTTTCCGGAAAATTCAGAAAGAAATGTAGCCTGGGCCTTTCAGTGGGGCCCAGGGAGTCGACTTCACGTCGTGAATATTCAGAGAAATGGATTCCTTTTCGGATGCCGGTCGATTTGTCTGCCCGAGAATGAAGCGATAAAATAATGGTCACGAGGCTTCACTATCATCCTACTTACATACATTCGCTCTCCGAGCTGGGTCAATAACTGGACTCCAAAGTGATCACGCGAGATCGAATCAATTCGATTGAGGAAAAACTTAATGAACTCCGTCAGGAAATAAAATTTCACGACGTTCAAAATTTTGCTTTCAGCACTTATACAATTTTATTCTTTTTCGAGCCTCTAAGACTTTTGCTCGAACCGAGCGCACCAAAGGTTATATTATCTTTAATAAGAGAATTCAAACGAGGAAAAATGCCAGAGTCAAATTGTGGCCGCTTTTCTACTTATTTCCTCTTACACTCTCTTTGTCTTCTCATCTTCTGGTTATCGATGGCCAGAGAGACAAGCAGTGTAGCCACATCTACCGAATATGCGTAAGATCTACCGCATGTATTGTCCGATTTGACACTACCGATTCTATCGTACCGGGTCTAACATCTACATACTTTTCGAAGCACAATTTTTTCTTATTACTTTTGCAAGCAAATGATCTTATTACACTTGACTTAAATTCAGGAAACAGTAACATATTAGTCTCAGTGACCAGGTTTAAGTTTTGATAGAAAAACTACCGAATTTTGCAGCAATCTACCAAAATTTTCTCTGGCTCAATACTAGCTACTTTTAGCTGCCTTACTACAGCCTTTCTACATTAAGGTAAGGATATATAAAATCGCCTTCTTGGCACACTTAACTAGGAGATTGTGGTTTTTGTTTATTTTTGGTAATTTTGGATTTTCAGAAATATGTACCTACATAGGTCAGCAGCGTAGCAAGGGAGGGCGGGGGATGCGGTGCGAAAGCCCCGGGCGGCACATGTCAAGGGGCGGCGAGCGTCGCCGAAATTTGAACAATTAGAATAGTGTACATTCAGCCATTGAACTTGAGATTTGAGTTCCATCGATATCGATAAAAAAAATAGGAGTATCGATATTTCGCAACATAAAGGCTCAAATACACCATACAAGCATTTGCACAAATCCATGTTTATACAAGCATGTTGTGTAGTGTGTACCTGTTTATGTGCTTGCGCGTACATGGGCGTGTAGATAAAAAAATTTAGATTTTGGGTGATGTTTGTACAAGCCGTTTGTATAGTGTGTAGGTAAAAAGGCTCATTTTTAACGTGATTTGACTGAGAGCGGATGTGCTGATGACAAAAATAGGGTAATAAGATAGCGTAGATATGTGTTTGAAGGAATTTATTTGAATTCTCAAGCGTTTATTTAGCTTTAATATAAAAATTAATAAATAGTTGGGATTTTTCCCGGCAAAATAAAACTTTTTAAGATTAAATAAATTTAATGTCAAATACAAAACTTGAGTATATAACAAATTTCGTGATATATAAACATATGAGCAAATTAACTTAAATAAATAAAAATTTGACGGCAATTAATTTAATAATGCCATGCATTCATGTTTTACCAATTAATATAATAACTAAACTAAACTAAAATATAATAAATAGGGGCAAATTGATTTAAATCAAAACAAAAAAATTCTTAAGGGACATTTTTGCTGCTTACAGACAGTGGCGTAACTATCGGGGGTCTTAGGGGTGAAAATCTCCCGGGCCCCTAACCCAGGGGCCCCACGCACTGTGTCAAACGAAAAATATTTTAAAATTTCAATTCCCAGCCATTAATTTTACAGTAAAAAAAAAAAATTGTTTCGACTTCTTCAAACTAGCCACAATTTTTGTGATGCCGAAAGTGAAGGAATATATTTCGAGCTTTTTTGCCGCATCGAAGCGGAGTACCCGAACGTTCTTCGGACTGACGGCTCGGGACTTTTTTTTGCATATTATGCAAAAAATATGTTATTATTCATTGCAATAAAATAAACTAAAGATTTTAGAAAAATTTTTTTACTTTTTAATATTAACTGGATCCTAGAGCTTTCCATTGGTAAAAGCTTTTGCTATACTTTTACGTCCATGCCTGCACAACATACGCTTCTTTCACGGCCAAATAATAAACTATAAAAAAATTAAGTGGAGGTCCCATCTAGGAAACTTCTTTTGTTTTAACCTAAAGTTTGCAGCTGCAAATTCCATTGAAAATGGATGATATTGATGGTGCTCTCAAAAAAAAAAATATATAAAGAAATTAATTGTGTTCAAAAACGATTTCCAAATGTGCTTAGATACAAAAGACCGCAAGGGCGGATTAAGACAATTTACGACTTTGCCGCCTCAGACAACAGCCAAATTCGCTCTTTCTTTTATTGACGGCCAGAATTTAAACCCGAAAATATGCCGCCCTAGGCAGCTGCATATGTTCTACTCTATTCGGTAAATCCGCCATCGAAAGACCGATATCAAATCCTTCATTAAAAATAGTTGCACGATATTTTAGTTAATTTTGGACCGATCAGAACCATAGGACGAAAAGCAATTAGAAACGAAAAACGTTTCATCAAGTCAATACGCCTACTGCGGAGAAAAATTTTCTTTTTATCGTACATATTTTAATATTTAAGAAAATATTTCGCCATATTAAAAAATATTTTGATAAAAACAAATTTTTTCGACTCAAAAAAAAAATATTTTAAAGTAAATTTTCTGTAAATATTTTCTGTTGCCCTAATTATAATATAATATATTAAATATATGTTGGTCTCTGGATAGAGGGGGCCCAGGAAAAAAAATTCTGCCGGGCCCCGCAAGGTGAAGTTACGCCACTACTTACAGACTATTGCATTTAACTGAATTTAGCATTTAAATTAAAATCTGATTTTAGCAGCAAAAACGAAAGTTGCAATTTGAAGAAGCTGCATTTAAAGAGGCTGAACTCAGGTTAAATGCAGCGATAAATGCAAAATTCGCCACAGCTCAATTCAGTTAAATGCAATAGTTGAGGGCATTAGAGAGATCTTTTCACGTGAGCAGTTCATTTCTTTTGCTCCTTCTTTCTTCAGAAAAGTACATTTTTAATAATTGCAAAATCGTGGCCTTTTTATTGAAAAAAAATAAATAAAACAAGAGGGAGGAGTGCGGGGCTTAAAAAGTGCATAACATTTCACGCAACATATTTTATTTTTTAAATATAATCTTAAATTAGGTTTGCAGTCATATAATTTGCACTAATAAAAAAATACGGGGCGCCGAAAAATGGGGCGGCCCCGGGCGGCAATAACACACGCTACGCCACTGTCATAGGTTATTTGGGCTTAAACTTTATTTCGCGAACTTAAGGTGAATTTAATTTGTGCGTAAGCTCCGACGATGCGAGCGCGTGATTTTTGTTCGTTCTTCGTGCCGGGTTCTTTCTTTTATGCTAGAGCTAGAATTTCTAACTCTCAGTTGAGCTAGCGTTGTTGGGGAAAAAAGGGTATTTGGTAATATTGATACATTCGCGATTTGGCTAAAAGCTCGGCTACATAATCGCTGCACATTTGGACTCAGGGGGTCATTTTACGTGCAACACCAAAAAATCCTAGAAACGCCCCTAAAGTTAATTTGTTACCCACGTTTTAAAAACCAGCGTAAGCAGGGTACATTAATTTTGTGCGAATCTTGTAACAGCTAGAACTATGCTCCTTAGATATAGACATATATATATATATTTGATCAGGATCAAAAACTGAATCGATTTAAACAAGTCCGTTTGTCCGTCTGTCCGTCCATTTGTCCGTCCGTCCGTCCGTCCGTCTGTCCGTCCGTCCGTCCGTCCGTCCGTTCGTCCGTCCGTCCGTCCGTTCGTCCGTTCGTCTGTCCGTCCGTCCGTTCGTCTGTCCGTCCGCCCGTCCGTCCGTCTGTCAGTCCGTACTTCCATCCGTCCGTCTGGCCGTCCGCCCGTGTTCGGAACTCCTCCAAAACGGCTGGACCAACCAAGTCGAAATTTCGCACACGGGTATATCGGGATCCGAGTATGATCCAAAGTAAAAATGGGAGACATCCGCCCACTGCCACCCTCACAAATTAATTTAATGTGTTTTCAGTAAAATGCTTGTAACTTGTGAACCACTCAACACATTTCATTGATATTAATTGTACTGGTTAACTACGAAAAGGGACACGTCCTGGAAAAAAATTGACGCCGTCCTCCTCCAGCCACGCTCACAAATAAGCCCACAAATAAGGGTTTATCGTAACTTGTGAAGTAAATGGCGTAGAAGCTTCAAATTCGCACCATAGGTTGACCAAGGCAAATGAAAGGTGTAGGAACAAAAATTTATGTAGCTCGCCTACTGCCACGCCCACAGATGGAGAATTTTCGTAACTTCCGAAGTTAAAGGCGTATAAGCTTCAAATGCGCAACATAGGTTGGCCAAGGCGAATGAAAGGTGTAGGAAAAAACTTAATGTGGCTCGCCCACTGCCACGCCCACAAATGAAGATTTTTCGTAACTTCCGAAGTAAAAGGCGTAGAAGCTTCAAATTCGCAACATAGGTGCAGGGAAATAATTTATGTTGCCCTCCCACTGCCACGCCTCCAAATAGAGAATCAAAGCATAGTACGCTCATAATGTCAGGACGCTGGGTATTTTAAAGTCGGGCTTGACCGACTTTAGCTTTCTTACTTGTTTTTACATCAAAGCGTGCAAACATACGTTCAGGACTTGCGGAAATGCCCATAGGGCGATTCGGCTATACACGATTTCCGATATTAATATTTTAATTACGATATAAGTTGTTTTTGTTTTTTGTAAATAGTGCAAAGAAGAAAGTCGAAATTTAATATTAAATTTATTTGATTTCACTCCATATTTCATTTATTGGCGCGTTTGAAAATATTACTTTTCGAAAAGCCTGGCAAAACTTTGAAGTCATACCCATCAAAACTGTCACAAAACAGCCGTTTGAGGTTACATTTTACCGCCTAAATTGAAGGAGAAATATTAATTTATTCTCGCGTTGCAAAAAATGTACGTATATGTACCCGTGATACGAAAGGTGTAAAAGTGTACTTTATTTACAGAAATAAAGACTAAACATAAATTAATCATTTTTAAAAGTGCACTTTTCACTACATGTAGTGATATCCATGTTAAAATAATCGATAACTTAAATTGGTTGCACCCGCGATTTTGATGTCAGGTCGCGGGTGCAACTGTTTGGCATTTAACCTTTTTGTGCGATTTACTACATATTTTGTTATTTTGATATGCCTTGACTAATAACACAAGTTTACAAATAAAGGCCAACTTTTGGACCAGAAAAACTGGATAGCGACCCTATAGGAATTTTTCGTGCTGATTCCGAATCTGGTACCCGTTTTTCTCTATCACGTCAAGTTTTTGAGAAATCGTTAAATAACGGTTTTTGACATTTTTACCTATAGTCTATGTCAATAATGAGGTCGTAGACCCTATATGCCTTAACCGATTTCAAAGTTTTTGGTACTCATATGAAAGAGGAATGACAACGCAACATATCCTTTATACACAAATTTGGAATTGATTCAGTAACTTGGAAGCTATAGGGCAAAAAACGCGATGCTGATTTCCAATTTTTAGCGATTTTGTTTAAAAACTTGAAATTCAAATGGTTATAATTTCCGAACCAAGGCTGGTATTCCAGGTCTTAATACTTTGAATGAAAGAACAATCAATTGAAAAAGTTTTGAGCCTAAAACAAAAATAATCCGTTGCGTCGTTCTAATTTAATGAGGATTTTCGCTGAAAATGACAAAAACGAATTTTTATTTTTGGTATATTCTTCGCTCGTTCATATGTATATTTCAGTTCGAATTGTGTATGTTGGTAAAACTGGCTTAAAAAACATAAAACTTAAATTCTATTTTAAACCTATCTTTAAAGCTAAAACCAATTTAAACTTTAAAAATGAACAGAATTTGAACTGAGCCTTTTGTATTGTTTACTATCTGTTTCGCGTATAAGGGACCAGCAATAGTCACTCAACATTCCTTCATCCCAAAAGCCCTTATAATTTTTTTCAATCCTCTGTAGGTCCTGGTGAATTTTCCTACCTCCTTTACACATCAAGCTGGGTCTATTCAAAAATTTCGTAAAGGCGCTGCAGCGAGATGGACCAGCCTTCCAATATTTGATTAAATTTTTTCCGAAAATTTCCTATGCCAAAATTAAAGAAGGTGTTTTTATTGGACCAGACATCAGAAAAATCATGCGTGATGAACACTTTTCGAAACATCTGTCACCTATAGAAGCAGCTGCTTGGTCATCATTTAAAGACGTTGTGGGAAATTTTTTGGGAAATAAAAAAAGCGACAACTACATAAAAATAGTTGGAGGACTATTGAAAAATTATCGAAAAATGGGAGTTCGGATGTCACTAAAAATACATTTTCTCCACTCACATTTGGATTTCTTCCTAGAAAACTTGGGCAAAACTAGCGACGAACAAGGAGAGCGCATTCACCAGGACCTACAGAGAATTGAAAAAAATTATAAGGGCTTTTGGGATGAAGGAATGTTGAGTGACTATTGCTGGTCCCTTATACGCGAAACAGATAGTAAACAATACAAAAGGCTCAGTTCAAATTCTGTTCATTTTTAAAGTTTAAATTGGTTTTAGCTTTAAAGATAGGTTTAAAATAGAATTTAAGTTTTATGTTTTTTAAGCCAGTTTTACCAACATACACAATTCGAACTGAAATATACATATGAACGAGCGAAGAATATACCAAAAAAAAAATTCGTTTTTGTCATTTTCAGCGAAAATACTCATAAAATTAGAACGACGCAACGGATTTTTTTTGTTTTAGGCTCAAAACTTTTTCAATTGATTGTTCTTTCATTCAAAGTATTAAGACCTGGAATACCAGCCTTGGTTTGGAAATTATAACCATTTGAATTTCAAGTTTTTAAACAAAATCGCTAAAAATTGGAAATCAGCATCGCGTTTTTTGCCCTATAGCTTCCAAGTTACTGAATTAATTCCAAATTTGTGTATAAAGGATATGTTGCGTTGTCATTCCTCTTTCATATGAGTACCAAAAACTTTGAAATCGGTTAAGGCATATAGGGTCTACGACCTCATTATTGACATAGACTATAGGTAAAAATGTCAAAAACCGTTATTTAACGATTTCTCAAAAACTTGACGTGATAGAGAAAAACGGGTACCAGATTCGGAATCAGCACGAAAAATTCCTATAGGGTCGCTATCCAGTTTCTCTGGTCCAAAACCTTGTATACCTGTGTAATATAACCTGAAAGCCATCATCAACAGTTCCCTAGAATTTTATGATTAAGCTCGCAGTCTTTCTAAGAACATCTTCTTTAATAATGTGGCAAAAATAAAAGTTAATGAAAAGGTAGCCATGTTGGATGAACAATGGGAAGGGCTGCAACATATACCAAGCATTCATTCACCACTAATACAGAAAGTGATTGGAGTGATGACGACCTAGAGCCTCTTTCGAATCTCAAAATACGAAAAGTAACTCCGCCTCCTGATAAATCTGTGCCTTCAGTTTCGGATCACAGAAAATCTTTATTATCCCTTAAAAAGAGATGGAGCGTTTTCGATTTTAGAAGTGATTCAGATACTGAATTTATAAATGACGAAACTTCACCAACGTCTTTTCAAGCTTCAAAATAATTACCATAAGCATGTCCTGAAACTTCTACTGTCCAAATTGCTGTTTTAAAAAGAAATTTTTGAGACCGGAAAAAAGACTGATTGCACCCGCGATAATATAATGTTGCACCCGCGATTAATATAAAAATGAATTACTCAATGCTTATTTTTCTTTTGTTTAGACTTTTCATTTACTGTAGTTTGTTAAATAAACATCTAATCAAATATTAAGGCGTAACACATCAAATGTATCACAATTAAAAAAATTATGAGTTTTTTGTTTTTGATCTAGAAACGTTGGGTCAAATTTGTTGCACCCGCGATGGCAATTTGAATCGTTCTCCAAACTTTAAAAGTATTATTTTAAAATACTTGTGAGCTAAAATAACTAAAAATAATTTTTATTAAATTACACTAAACTAAAACATGCGTGTAAATTTTGCACCCGCGATAATGGAATGACCCCATATCTAATTAAGGATATTATCAAATCTTTATCGGGGCACTTAAATGGGCATTTTACATCTCTGTTATAAAAATGTCTTTGTTGGCGATAGAGTTTTTGGATACAGTAGTTTCGCTATATAAGAACGTCGATTTTGCCAAGAAATTTCATTCTTATATCCGGTTTTTTCTTATATAAGAACCCGTTTATAAGAATATTTTTTGTTATAAAAAAAACCGTTTATAAGAAAATTTTTTCTTATATAAACTACAGATATTTGATAATAGGGGTGTAAAATTTTTGATTAAAACAAAGTTTCTAATATACAATTTTTTTCCATACCAAAAGGGTTTTGGATTTATATAAACTTAGCGAAGCACTTTTGTAATTTAAATTTGTAAACTATCCTACAACTAGCCGTTAATTAACCGCTAATTAATCGTGGAAAAAATATGTTTTCCGCCGAATAGGTTTTATTCTGCGCGATGTTGCGCTAATTTCATATAAACTTAGCAGTACACATATACGAATAAATTTTAATTTTATAACTCTCTTTTAATTAGCCGCTAATTAACCGCTAATTAGTCGTGGAAAAAAACCTGAGGTTATAATTTCTGGACGTTTTTTGTGTGTTTAATTTTTCTCGTTCAATTCTGTCGAACTAGAGCGCGAGCATGAAATAAAAGAAGTAAGGGTGTTATAGTTAGGCGAGCCTGACCATAAAATACCCGACAAAGACAAAAATGTTTGAATAATATTTAAACCGCGCCCAAAAAAACATGACCATTAGGAAAGAAAATTCTAGATTCTTAAAGCCATAAGGGTCCCCATACATATATCGGCTTATGTTAAATTTCTTTGTGGAAACCATTTATTCGAATACTATTCGGAGGATTAACAAGTAAGAGTTTTATTGTCAGGCGAGCCTGACAATAGAATACCCGACACAGACATGTTCAAATAATTTTTAATATCAAGAGGTATTTTAGGCCATAAGGGGCCCCATATATCGACTTTTGTTAAATTTATTTTTGAAAAACGCCCCTTTGCCACGCTCACTTTTCCAATTTTTTTGAATTCTAATCGCAGGCTTAAATATACCCGCAAATTCTAAGTTTAATTTAAATATTTGGAAAAAGTCAGATTTTGGGTTAGCTTTGAGGTTTTTGTTACAGACCCTAGTACTAGAGGTATCATTATTAATGGACCTATCACAGCAATTTTTAGAGAGGATGTTTATGGCTGCAAAGGAAACATAAGTGCCAAATTTCGTTCAAGCCCCATTTGAATTTCGGATGTAGGAGGCAATTTTCGAAAAACGCCCTTCGGCCACGCCCACTTTTACAATTTTTGAAAATTGAATAACTTGGCTTTAATTTGTTTAACTCTCACATTTCATCAGAATCCGGTTTTAGAGCAGTTTTTGTAAGCAAATCATAGTTTAACACAGCGGTTCCCAAAGTGTACTCCGGCGAATAGTGCCATATGTAACAAATAAGGCTGGGGCTCCTAAAAAATTTTTGTCTTTCAAGGGCTCCGCGTCCGAAAAATTTTGGAAACCCCTGGCTTAACATATCAAGATAAAGTTGTTTAACTTCTTTTAGTTAAATGATTGCCTATTAATAACCCAGCCGGAAATTATCGCATTGTAGTTATACTTCGCGTAGATAGATTTATATTTTGATTTTAAAGTTTTTTATTTCTTTATATAGCTGAGCGGCAAGACTCGCAAATATTTTTGGCGGCTAGCGCCCAATATCTCTATGTTTATACGGCGGAGATAAGCCAATTATTGAGAATGGAAAAGCAAAAGGTTTCGCATATAAATACAATCTGAAGTTCCAACTGAACTTTAAGCTTTATTTATATCAAAAATATGTAAAGTAAGCATAAATGGATTACATTGGAAAATATCGAATCTCACGAATCATCTGGAGCCGCAGATCATATCCATACTAACTTCTAATTGGATATCTCGACTTTTATTCAAAAAATCCGTAATATTTTTAATTTGATTATTGATTATTCAAAAATTCCGCAATTTTGGGAATATGATTTTTGATATATTTTAAAAATCACAATTTTTTTTTTCATAATTATTTTTATATTTCGAAACATGTTAACTTTACGGGCGTTTCTGCGAATTTTTTTTTTTTTTTTTTGGCAAATGTGCAAAAAAATTAATTCCAAATCTGTAATCAGTTTTGGGACATCGCACCTAGTTAAAGAGGAATCGCGATTTAAAAATTGCCGAAAATCCCTTAAATTTCCCCCAATTTTCAACATTGTTTGCGCCGCCAGACTAGGTAGCTTTGAATTTTTTTAAGGAAAATGTTTGCAAATGTTTCAAGTGCTGCCACCTGTTTAAGAATCTAAGAATTTAAGATTTTTTGTAGCTCTTATTATCAGGGATCGAAAATAATAATTTTGACATTGATTTTTTACCGAAAAAATCATTGGGCATAATTTGTTCTACAGAAACTTGAGATACACCCAAGTTATTGGGTTTTTATGAAATACCTAAACAAAAAAAAAACTTTGATCTGCAATTTTTATTTAAAAATTCAGATTTAATCATTAATTTCTAATTTTTTTTAACATATAACAAAATAAGACTTATTTTCTTATACTAATATAAAAACTGAAAAATATCTCTTAAATCGTAATATTTATTTTTAAATCAAAGAATAAGTCTTATATTTTGATTTTTATTTCAAAGTCAGAAAATAAGTCCTATTTTACGATACGTATTTTGAAATCAAAAGTAATAATTATTTCTGCAAATTACTTGGGAAATTCCTGCCTGAATATGCAGCTCCTTTTCATTCAATACGTAAGTAGGAAATCGCATGGGGAAAAAGGAGATGGACCGGTATTGTAGTGGCAGATCCGGCCTTAGCGTTCCCGACGCCCTGGGCGAGATTTCTTCGGCGCCCCCTAGGTTAGGTTAGGTTAGGTTGTAGGGGCCGCCCACCAGGAAGGTGGCGCACTTAGACCAAGGAAGTTTCATTGTGTTACCCACGGATACAGGACACCTATTTAATAAACCATTTTGTTCGCTCAATAAAGCTTGCTATGCTCACAGGGTTAAGTTCCCCGAGTTCTGATAGGGAGTGAAAGAAGTAATATCCCAAGGTTTTAAATCTCAGTTTAGCAAAGGCTGGGCAGTGCAGGAGAAGGTGCTGGGGAGTTTCCTCCTCCTCCTCATCCTGACAACTCATGCAAAAACCGAAGGCAGCTGCCCGTAGCCTTCTGGCATGGGAACCTAGGAGACAGTGACCGGTCAACAGTCCGACTGTCATCGAAAGACGCGTTTTTGACATCCTGAGTAATTCCTCAGTCCGTTTATGCCCTATGCGTGGCCAAGTTAGTCTAGCTTTCTCACAAAAACCTTCGATTTCCCATCTCTCTTGAAAGGACCTGTTGGCCCATTCCTCAATGAGAAGTCGACAGGTAGCAAGAGGAACCTCTGTTTGCTCGCCTGTTCGTGGAGCCGTCAGAGTGGTGCCGTGTCTGGCCAGCTCATCAGCTGTACAGTTCCCATGAATATCGCTATGTCCACACAGAGAAAAAAATCAACCAGAAAACTGGTTAAATCAAAAGGAAAAACATACAAAACGGCTTCAACAAGGAATATTTTTAATTTTAACCAATTTTTCTTGTTGAAAAAATAAAAAATTTTCCTTTTGAATCAACCATATTTCAGGTTGAATTGAAATGATAATTTTCAAAAATGGATTTAAATTTAAATTGTTGAACCAACCACGGACATAGTTGAAATGACAAGATATTTTTTTAAAAATTCAAAAAAAAATACCTATACAAGAAGAAATGTCAAAAAAAAAATTAATTAACGTTCAAAGCAAATGGCCATAGAGCACTCTGCTGAACATGACCCAAAAAATAGCCATCGGATGGACTTCATCCGATTTCGTCACTCCGTTTTGGTGACTGCTTTCGCAATGCTTGAAAAATTCTAAGATGAATACATATCTTATATGTGTTATTTTATAAAACAAATGAGAATTATACCGAACGAAAAGAAATGTAATTAAACATATTTCCTTTCAATTCAACCAAAAATGTTGTTGACTCAACAATTTTCCTTTTGAAATTTGTGTTCTGCTCGAAAATCAAAAGGACTGTGAATAACAATGCGCCCTTTTAAAAAAATCATGGTTACGTTCGCTCAGTGCAGGTACCCATACGATCTCTATTTGGAAGTACTTTCCCATCTCAGAGAGAAGGGACAGACACTTATTGACCGATTTTGAATTGACCACAAAGGAGTCGAGTGAAATAATTGCTGCCTGACTTTCAGTAAAAATACTAACTCTTGTGTAAGTTATCACGTTCCGACGCAGCCATCTAACTGCTTTGCTAAATGTGGCTATTTCTGCCTGAAAGACGCTACAGTGATCGGGGAGTCTAAAACTAAGATTCACATTAAGCATTTTATAGGAAACACCTCCTCCAACCCTACCTTCCAATTTAGAACCATCTGTAAAGAAGATCAGACGATTCCCATCCCGGAAGGACCCCCCTTTCCAGTCCTCTCTCAAGGGTATAGAAGTCTGGAAGGTCTTTTCCAGACTAACCGTTGGTACACAGTAGTCCGTAGTCTCCGGCATGTCGCCCAAAAGAACGGGCATTGGAAGGTTCGAAGTTCTATTTCTTACACCAGCTTCCCTCAAACGCAAAGCAGTGGTCAAAGCCACTCGCTTCGCCGCTATGTCGGGGGGTATAATATTGAG
Organism: Chlorops oryzae; assembly: GCA_020466095.1. Lineage (NCBI taxonomy): Eukaryota > Metazoa > Arthropoda > Insecta > Diptera > Chloropidae > Chlorops > Chlorops oryzae. The sequence goes on along the minus strand of CM035807.1, from coordinate 65,332,419 downwards.
CATCGCACTTAAGGCGAGCGTGGGTGTAGATCCAAGTGCTCCCGTGATACCCACGAGAGCTAAACGTTGAACCTTGTCTAGTTTTTTGCAAATCGAGGTTATCTTCAACGCAGGCCACCAGACAGCACAGCCATACAGCAGTATGGGTCTGGTCACCACAGTGAAGATGCAGTACACAGCTTTGGGGGCCAGCCCCCATCGCTTACCAATGGCCTGTTTGCAACAGTAGAACGCTATCTCAGCCTTCCTAATGCGCTCTTCAATCGCCGTCTCCAAGTTTAGTTTCCTTTCAACTAGAAGACCCAAATATCTCACGTTGTCTGTGACGGTTAAGGGGACACCATCCAGAGATGGTGCCCGGAAATCCGGAATTTTGTGCTTCCTTGTGAAAAGAACCAGTTCAGTCTTGCTCGGATTAACAGCAAGCCCACAGTCCCTGGCCCAGGTTGTCACGATTTTTAGATAGGAGTGCATTAGACTACTGAGGGTGTCTAAATGCTTTCCTCTTACCAATAGCGCCACATCGTCTGCATAGGCAACCGTGCGGCATCCATATGAATCAAGCCTTTCTAGGATTACGATGAGCCACAGAAGAGGTGATAATACTCCCCCTTGGGGAGTTCCTCTTCTGACCCTTCGCGTCCTTACCGAGCTTCCCCATTCCGCTACGACAGTTCTGTCCGTAAGCAGTCCATGAATCATCTCGACCAATCTGCCCGGTATGCCCAGACTAACAAGAGAACTTGTGATGGCCTCCGGATGTACGTAATTAAAGGCTCCCTCAATGTCTAGGAAGGCTCCCAGTAAGAACTCTTTGTGAGTCAAGGAGCCCTCCAATTGATTTATCAAGCAGTAAAGAGCCGTATCCACCGACTTCCCCCTCGTATATGCATGCTGGGAGTTGGATAGCCTACTTTTGGGAACTTTGTTCCTAATATATATCTCAAGAAGTCTCTCCAGGGTTTTCAGGAGAAAGGAGGAGAGACTAATGGGACGAAAGTCCTTAGGTGAAGTGTGTGATCTTTATCCCGCTTTAGGAATGAAAACAACCCTAGTCATCACCCAGGGATGTGTCCCAGGCGGACACAGGCAGTGAAGATCGTCTGGAGCCACTTAAGCGCCATACTGAGCGTTTTCTGTAGCTGTGCAGGGAAAATACCGTCTAGGCCAGGTGATTTATATGGCTGAAAGGATCTGACAGCCCATATAACCCTGTTTTTATTGACTGTATCGGACAGCAGCAAACTATTCTCCGCCAGGTTCGATGGGATCAGACTAGTCCCTTGCTCCTGAGCTGGAGGAAAGTGCTTATCCATCAGAAGCTCGAGGGATTCCTCGCTACTTGTAGCCCACCCGCCATTATCAGTCTTAATATAACCAATCGCAGGAGCTCTTTTTGACAGAATTTTACGAAATCATGTAGCTTTTAACTGCTTTCCACTGATTCGCAGAAAGCCCTCCATGAAGTCCTTTTAGATTTCCTAATCTCAGTCTTATATATGCCAAGGCTAGCCCTGTATACCTGCCAGTCCTCTGCTTCATTCGAGCTCTTGGCCCTATTAAACAACCTTCTGCACGATGCTCTGAGGCATTGGATGTCCTCATTCCACCAATGCGGCTTAGATTTCCCACAGCGTTTGATTATAGGGCAGGCCACATTGTGAGCTTCCCTGTACGCGGTAGTTAGACTATCTGCCATACACTCTAATTCTTCAGAGTTAGTAGGTGTTCGCGGAGTGTCTATCAGAAAAGGCCCAATAGTCTCACTAAAAGTTTTCCAGTTCGTGTTACGGTTGTTCCTGTACGACAGAACCTTGACCTGCTGTGTTCCAGCATTCACAGTGAACTGTATATTCCGATGGTCGGAGAAGGAGTGTTCCTCCAGCACCTTCCAGTCAGTAACAAAATTTTCGTCCAGAAGAGATGTCAGTGTGATGTCCAGCACTTCTCTCCGGTTAGCTGTTATGAAGGTGGGTTCTTCCCCCCTATTGCATATGCCTACGTTTTCGTTGCATAAATAATCAAAAAGTGACTCACCCCTTTCATTTGTGTCCGTGCTGCCCCATATTGTGTGGTGCGCGTTTGCATCAGCCCCCACCACCACACCAATGCCCATGATTTTTGCTTCCGCCAAGAGTCCTCTTAAAACGGGAGGGGGAGCCTCTACATCGTGGACCATATAGGCCGAGGCCAGCCAGGTCCTCCTGCCACCAGCCTCTTTGCATACAGCGACCGTGTCGTGATCACTAAAGTTTTGCAGGAAGAAAGCGTTAAAATTTTTCTTAACTAGAATGCATGACCTTGGTTTACCTGAACCAGTCTGACAGAAAATATTATAATTTGAGGTTCCAATTCCACAGATCCGGTTGTTCCATACCCATGATTCCTGGACCAGCACCGCATCGGCTCCACCTTGCTCGAGGTGAATAAGCAGATTAGCGGCGGCCGCCTTCGAGTGGTGGAGATTAATCTGAAGTACCCTTATGTACTCCAGCAATCTCCACCATCGTTGTGTCCGCCTCGTCGCTCGACGCCAGGGAGTCATCCTCGAAGAGGCGCGTAAGGCTGGTAATCGACCCAGCTGTGGATATGGACTCCCTTCGCTCTGCAGTCTCCACAGAAGACTGAAGGGAGTCATCAGCTGCGGTCTCCACCTCCACACCGCACCGAGGTTTCCGGGTGAGAGATTCCGACGTGGTGCCTGCGCCGACCGCAGATTGGGGTCCCTCCTCCACTCCCGTGGTTTCCACAGATGCTACGGAGGAACCCAGGGTGTTCACCACCCCTGCGGTCACGCTAATCACTGCCGAGTTTTCGGCAGCGATGCACCCTTCCTTACCACTACTGGTGGGACCCTGTCCTCAGGCATCAGTCCGGTACACTTTCAGCGCTACCTTACTGAAGCCGTAGGATACGATCCCCTCCGACTCCGCAAGAGGTTTCAGGGACTCGGCGTTTAGTACGAGTACAACTTGCCGAGTTGGTCCCACCGACTCCTTTAGCTTAGCTAGCTTCCAGTTGTGGGTTGGAAGACTTGGATTGCATACCCTAAACATTTTTAGGATATGCTCCGGTTCGGAAGGTGTGGTCGGGATCCAAGCTCGAGCTCTTGGACGAGAAGGAATATCCTTTTGGTCCACCGCCACTAGCTTGGCTCCCGGCCACACCTCCCCTACTTTCGCGATGGCTGCCTTTTACAAGGCAACCGATCGCTCATTTGAGCAGGCGACCAATTTCACCTGCCATTGATGCCAGCCAGCATCGTCGCAGGAGGGAGGAGGCCCTGGATTTTCTTCCAAAACCTGGAAGAAGACGGAAGCGAGGGCCATCTCCACCCACTTCCACTTCTCCTTGGGTATCCTACCCTCCGCGACGCTGCTGTCAAGTACGCCCAGGATCAGGCTATTTTTGGTCACCTCGCTATAAGACCTCGAAGGGTGGACTTTAGGTCTCTTCACCTGAGGAGGTTCCTCCTCCTGAGACCTTTGCCTCTTCGAGGCAAGTCCCACCTTCAAGGCTTCCGCCTGTACCTTACGGGCTCACTCCAGAGATTCAGCTTGCTGCGCAGTAAGCTGCTCTCTGAATGTTCCTGTATTTTTCAGCAATTTTTTCGGACATGCGTCTGTCCGAATACGCCTTTTTCGAAGGTGGCATCCTCTTTCTGGGATTTCCTCCTGCCAAAGTCTTGGCAGAGGAATTCCCAGTAGAGGTTGCCTCCACTCGAGCAAGACCCTAGCTGGTGCTGACTCCCTGGTCCAGAGAGCCTCCTGCAGGGGTAGTGCCAGTCGTACTCGGCAGATGCAGCAACGACTGGGCTGCCGGAATCACCACTGCTGGTGATTCCGGGGGTTTTGAAGCCCTGCCTGCTTTGGCTAGCAATGGCTTTGGTTTGGGGGGAAAGCTTCCACTGGTAACTCCTGTAGAAGATCCCCTGGGATTTGCGTTTGGCTTCAAAGCCGAAGAAGAAGAGGCGGTCGAAAGCCCCAGTGCTGAAGACCTTCCTCCGCTCTTTAATGTTTGTTTAGTGTTATTTTTGTTGTTGATATTCATGTGAAAAGGGTCCCCCCTCGTGGCCGCTATCCTTAATCCGAAGTGCAGTCGCCTATATAGGTCCATGGGTATCTGTGCCGAAGCAGAGAGGTCCATGCGAGGGTTGACATGTGCCCTTATGGGACACATGTTCAGAGCCAACCAGCGTTAAGCAGGACGAAAGTCAACCGCAACTGCACCACCAACTTAACGGCGACGGATAAGGAACGTACCACGAGGCCTGCCAAGGTTTTACCGGGACGGAGACAACTGTGGCATTAGCCCGAAAGCCATTTCGGTAGGGTATGACCCCGACCGACTTAGGTAACAGAATACCACAGTTGCCAGCCCAAGACGTCAAGTCTGAATCAGGTGTCCAAAAGAAAAGGCCAAGGTCGTTGCCGTTCAAGCATAGCCTGCGTGCATCATCGACCCTGTTACCTAAAGAGGGGGGTTTGGTCCGCGACGGAGCTTTGCACCAAGGCGCTATAACTCCGTAAACCATCTACTCAATCTGAGTAGGCACTAGGCCGTAGCATAAATACCTATTACAAACTCTTCAAATTACCCTCTCTTTTTTCGACAATTTGCTTTATTCCGCTTCCTCTCACAAACACAAAACAAAGCAAATGGAAACGCATAACAAATCCAATAAACTCCGGCATGAGATCGGTATAACACAAACAAAGTTAAATAGCTGAGAGAATAAGACAGAGTAAATACAAACTCTCGCATTTATTGCTGTTGGTGTTTGAGCAGTTTGCTTATAATTTGTTGAATTTGTTTCTATTCATAGCTGTTCGTAGCCACATATGTAGCTATTAATAGCTACATATATAGCTATTTATAGTTATATAAGGCTATATATAGTTATATAAAGCTATATAAAGCTATGCTAACGCTTTGAAAATAACAAACGTTACAAACGATTTGATAAAGCCTCCAAATACTCTTCCCGTTTCTTGTTGGCTTTACTTCTCACGAAATTTAATTTGCTCTCTTTGCTTTGCACAAATGCGAATAAATAAAAATCCTCTCAGAGCAAAGCAGAACTGATTTTGGATTTGTTTTCGTTATGCGTTTGCATCTACTGGCTTTGCTCTTCGCTTGTATTTAGGATTAAGCAGAGTGTGTTTAGAAAAGTAAATTCGTTTGAATTTCAAACACATTTGATGCTATGGCCTAGTAGGCACCCCCTATCCGCCACCTCGGGACGTGCCCGATGGGTACCCACCCGCACGGGTCGGCGCCCCCTAACTGCAATTCAAACAAATTCACAAAAAGGCAATCGATATAAGAGACAACAATTTATTTACAGTTTATTTTTTATTTAGTAGGGTTACAACTAAAACGGGGGCAACTCGTACATTTTCACCCGTAAACTAAAAGTTTTCGCGAAAAAAGTACCATAAGCACGAAAATAAGTTAAGTTTTCGAGTTTTTAATTTTTTTATTTAAAAAAGTATTGTTTTTTTTTTATAAGAATTTTAGTTATTAGAAAAGGGAAGTTTTCGAAATCTTTATTTTTATTAAAAGAAAAGTTCATATAGAAATAGTGCTAATGATCTCCAATACAATATTTTTACTTTTTTTATGAAAATCTATGTTTTGGCTTAAAACCATCGCAAAATCGATGGTCGCGAACATCGATTGTATATCAGATCTACCCTTAAACGATGATTTATGGCCACGATTGCCACATTTGGCGTTTTCGATCCAAATCGGCAGCTTTATTTTTCAATTGGCGCGGTAGTTTTTTCTTTGTATTTGGCTATTGGCATTTTCCGTTAGATAAATTAGTTCATTCCCAATTTAAAATAAGAAATGTTCATCAACTACTGGTCGAAAGTTGGTATTAAAACTGGCATTTTTTTTACTTAAAATAAATACAACCTCTTTTCTAGTAAAATTGGCTCATTTTTAGTTGGCTTGGTGCTTTTGCAATTGTGCAGGTGGCAAACTTGTTCAAGAATTTAAATCAGCAGTGCATTTCGCTCTATCATAAACATCCCCAACTCTTGCAATTGATATGTTAAAAAGAGATAGATACTGTCCTTCTCCATTTCCGGGCATTCACCAAAGATTAAACGACATGCTGCAATCCACTCCAGTGCTGCCAATATCTTTATTAATATTTTGGTAAGTTTAGGGAATTCACTAGCAAGTTAAAAAGCGCCGGCGCCCCTTTCTATCTGGCGCTCCGATCGGTCGCCCCACCCCGACCCCAATGGCCGCTACTGTGTAGGGGTAATGTCTGAGCTTTTACCAGTTAGGCCAACAGCCTTGCAATGATTTAGGCCTGGAAACGCTAGTGGGTATAAGAGCTCATAGTACGCATACATTAAAATTTTGCGCAATATGTCGTTTTGTTCGAAAATTTTGTCATATCAATTTTTATTTTTGATTTTTTAAATAATTATCCGAAATAATTATTTTTTTCGATTCCAAAATAAGTATCGTAAAATAAGATTTATTTTCTGACTTTGAAATAAAAATCAAAATGTAAGGGTTATTCTATGATCTATAAATAAATATTACAATTTAATAGATATTTTTAATTTTTTAAATTAGTATTAGAAAATGAGTCTTATTGTGTAATATGTTGAAAAAAATTATGAAATAATATTTATTTTTTAATTTCCTTCAAAGAATTTTGAAATAACAATGAAATTGTAATTTAAATAATAAATCTTATAACTAATGCGGTCCCTGATTATTATACAAGTGTATAAATTAATCGAATGACCTGCAATTATAATAATGCAAATTTTAAAACTGTACTCCCGGTGGAGGATGATGCTGATAGCGACACTTGCACCCCTCAAACGCCTACAAATCGGTCCTTTTTAGGACTACCGAGTGAATAGCAGATTTTGAAATTGTTAACTTTAATAATTGCGCCGTATTGATGGTTACGGACGCAAAACTTTTTCTCTATATGTATAATGGTTAGGGACGAGACATAGTGGTTACAGACGCGACATTTTCTTTGGTATTCAATATCTGAAATACAAAGAGCTAAAAAATCTACTAATTGGTAGTTGGATTAAAAATATTAAATCTGGCAGCGCTACGTAATAGCTGTTAGTGAGTTTGTAGGTATACATTTCTCATACAAACTTCAAATGGTTATAACTCTTAAGCTAATTGCGACCCCCAAAATCTAATTGCAGATTTGGAATTAGGAGTTCATTCTTCATATATGTACCAACTTTGTACCAGAAACGCCCGTAAAATAAACTTCAGCCCAAAATGTTAATGATTCGCTTTTTTAAAGAAATGTTTGGATTTGAGGAATTCAACATTCTTTTTTATGAAAATAAAATTTTTTTATTAAAACAACTAACAAAATCAAGGGAATGTTATTGTAAAATTGTAGTCCAAATATAGAACAATTTTTATGTGAAAATAATAATTATTATAATTTGCCAGAAATTAAAGTAAAAAATATCAACTTCTCATTTGTTTTTGTTGGAAAAAACTTTATGTGCTTTGCCTTGCTTAGCCCTCTTACTATACAAAAATGAAAGGTACGAGTCTTTACTTTCAATTGAAAAAAACTCACCTTCTAATACCTTTTCTGTAAGTTACATCGATTTGAATTTCAAAAGTCACTTGCAATATTTCAAAAAAAAACTCAATAAGACAAGAAATGGGGCATACTTTTAGGGCTTACGTAATTAAAACATGGAACGATTTATAAATGTAGTATCGTTCCAGCCGTCGTACAAAATAAATGATAAGACTTACTCTTAATGGAGTTTAGCGTCTTTTATTAATTATTTAATAAAATGGACAATTTTGGCTTGGTTGCCTTACGGTAATATACAAAAAAAAAAGACAGCTTAATGGCTGTTACGTCTTTCTTCTTTGACGGTTGCTTCGATAATGCTTATGATAACTATTCTACTGGCATACAGAAAATTGTTATACAGAATTCGGTTCGGCCAAGAGTTGACAATAAAAGTATTTGGCGACAGAGTTGCACCCCTAAGTACTACTCCTACATAAATGAAACATTATTTTTGTTTACGAATATGTAGGCGTAGCGAAATTTAATGACATTTTAATCTAAACCTATAGTTTTCGCGGCTGAGAGATTATATTAAATTTTATCGTATATAGTTCATATTAACATGATTACTTTTTAATTTTCGTATAATATATAATGTATATATAATATATATATAATAATAAATAATATATAAAAAGAATACAGCGAGGAGATTATTAACACCGATCGCAAAGTACCCTGCAAGACATATGTCTTGTACATATGTAGGCATATGCCTACCCAGCTGAATATTATGTCGGCGGTGAACAAGTCCGCGCGTCTTTCAGAGCGGACGCCTCGAAGAAATGCTCAGCATGACAGTGTCAGCGAGGTGGAGCGAAAAATTAATTCCCGATTGTCATTTCCATTTTGAAATCATCGTGCTTCAATCTCATTAGCTGCTTAAATTTAAATAAGGTTTTAGCGTCAGGAGATCATTTGCGAGATGTAGCGTATGGCATGCATACTGGCCTCATAATCCGAAGATCGCGGGTTCGACCCCTGCCCGAGCCAAACAATAATTGTTGACGATAAAGAGATTTTTAGAAAAATTCGAAATACACGAAAAAACGCGATGAGAGAATCCTCCCTCGAAACTCGAGTTTCCTTCCTGAACTCAGGAGAGAGAGAGAGAGAGTTGTCAAACGGGTTCTAAAAACAGACAACGAGAGAGAAAAACAAGTAAGAAAGCTAAAGTCGGTCAAGCCCGACTTTGAATTACCCAGCGTCCCGAAATTATGAGCGCACTATGTTTTGCTTCTCTATTTGTGGGCGTGGCAGTGTGCGGGACACATACATTTTTTCGTATACCTTTCATTCGCCTTGGTCCACCTATGTTGCGAATATGAAGCTTCTACGCCTTTAACTTCACAAGTTACGATAAGCCTTTATTTGTGGGCGTGGCTTTAGGAGGACGGCGTTCATTTTTTTCCAGGATATGTCCCTTTTCGTAGTTTACTAGTACACCAAATATCAATGGAATCTGTTGAGTGGTTCGCAAGTTACAGGCATTTTACTGAAAAAACATTAAATTCATTTGTGGGCGTGGCAGTGGGCGGATGTCTCCCGTTTTTACTTAGGATCATACTCGGACCGCGATATACCTGTGTGCCAAATTTCGACTTGATTGGTCCAGCCGTTTCGGAGAAGATCCGACCACGGACGGACGGACAGACGGACAGACGGACATGTCTAAATCGATTCAGTTTTTGATCCTGATCATTTCTATATATATTTGTCTATATCTCCGGAGCTTAATTCTCCCTGTTACAAGATTTGCACAAAACTAATATACCCCGCTTACGCTGGGTATAAAAAGAGCACATGCAGCTCTCAAATACTTTTTTCGCTGCAGCGGACTTTCTCGCGCCGCCCCGATGAACTTGTCCGCCGTGAAGCGCAATGCCATTCTGTAGAAATTTCACCACGCGACTCCTTTACAAAGGGAGTTGGGACGGCTCTTTTTAGACGCGGAGTTCACCGTGGATATCCGCCTAACATTTTCTGCTGGGTACCTGAAACACTAATACAGTTGTAAAAAATTTTATAAACACTAATACCAATAAAATAAAAAGTTTAGGGTATGATATGAGTGAGAGCGAGTAGGATAAAAGCCTTTGTTAAATTACGTATGCGTACAAGAGACGGCTGATGTAAGCGGCTTTGTGTTATGCAAAAGTAAAGTTTTTTCATGCTTTAATACCGACTACTTGTTAAGAATTTTTTGGACTATATATAATATATGAAGCATCACTCTGGAATAAAAATTTTTAAGTCAAACGAATTTTTTTGGACTTGAAGCTCTTTACAGAATTTTATCTTTTACACAGCATTACTTAATTTTGACGCTAGCCCTAAAATATTCTACCGGTAGGCTTGCCAAAAAGTGATACCTCTTTTCAAAGGAATGTCTAAGAGGTTTTTCGTTGAGGCTTTCCATACACCTACCTACAAGGCTGCCCGATAATACTGCTGATATATTCGTGATGTCTAACGAATTTTGTTGTTAACTACACAGAAAAACTGGCTACGAAAAATTCCAATTAATGGCGTTTGTTAAACTCGATGAATCGGTTTTTTAATTGTCCCAATTAAAAATTTTAAACAAATCACGAAATTCGGGAAATGTTCGTAATATTAAAGTTTGAACAAAAATTTGGTTGATTATTTTGTTGTAATAAATACCAAAAGTATTAACACTTAACAAAACATTTGCTTGAAATTTTTTTTTGATATTGAACGGCGAAATGACATAAGGCACAAATAACATAAGTCAAAAAAAAAAAACAAGTAAAGAAGTTTACATCGGCAAAGCCGATTGCACACATACCTTTTCCTCAGCCTAAAATATGTTAAAACATTACCTTAACGAATATTCTTGCCGTTTTCGTTGTTCTAGCTTGGATATCTATTTATACCTTATCTGTACTTCGATTTAGCTTCTAAAACTCGAGATTATTATTAAGCAAAAAAATTTCGCGAATAGTGGTCATGGTCAAATTTTAACCGTTAGAGGATAATATGTCTAGCTGCGAAATACTCAATTCAAAATAGTGAAAATCAATTTTTTGCGAATTTCGCGAATGGTGGTCTTGATCAAGTTTTAACCCTTAGAGGACATTTTGTTTAGCTGCGAAATACTCAATTCAAAATAGTGAAAATCAAATTTTTGCGAATTTCGCGAATGGTGGTCTTGATCAAGTTTTAACCATTAGAGGACATTTTGTTTAGCTGCGAAATACTCAATTCAAAATAGTGAAAATCAATTTTTTGCGAATTTCGCGAATGGTGGTCTTGATAAATTTTTAACCCTTAGAGGACATTTTGTTTAGCTGCGAAATACTCAATTCAAAATAGTGAAAATCAAATTTTTGCGAATTTCGCGAATGGTGGTCTTAATCAAGTTTTAACCGTTAGAGGACATTTTGTCTAGCAGCGAAATACTCAATTCAAAATAGTGAAAATCAATTTTTTGCGAATTTCGCGAATGGTGGTCTTGATAAATTTTTAACCCTTAGAGGACATTTTGTTTAGCTGCGAAATATTCAATTCAAAATAGTGAAAATCAAATTTTTGCGAATTTCGCGAATGGTGGTCTTGATCAAGTTTTAACCGTTAGAGGACATTTTGTCTAGCAGCGAAATACTCAATTCAAAATAGTGAAAATAAAATTTTCGCGAATTTCGCGAATGGTGGTCATGGTCAAATTTTAACCTTAAGTGACGACTTTATTTGGCGGCAAAATACACAATCAGAAGAAGCAAAAAAAAATCATTTTTGTATACAGATATGAGAATAAGAGAAAAAGTGTTTTTTTCTTATATGTAGGATGATGACCATAGTTATAGCGATGTCGCAATTTTTTTTCAGCGAAAGCTTAAGTCTACATGGTAGCTATACACACACCAAATTTCAATAAGCTGGGATGTATAGTAAAAAAGTTATCCAGGAAAAACCTTAAAAATCGTGATTTTTGAAACTTCTGAACCACTTCCCACGACCCAAGGAGGGACTACGAAAAATTTGTATGCAGTTTTTTTGGACATTTACCTGGTTCAAGTCCATGCCAAATTTCAATATGATATCTTTCATGGCTTAGGAGTTAATTACGAAAAACTTAAGTGTGACCGACAGACAGACAGACAGACAGACAGACAGACATGGCTAGATCGATTCCTCTTGTCACCCTGATCAAGAATATATAAATATGTCTATATCTATCGCGACTCCTTTGGTATGTTACATACTCCGTGCCAAACTTAATATACCCTTTCCTTCGGAAAAGGTATAATGACATTAAGCCCAAAAAATTTCCAAACAAAATAGGGTTTTATGGCATATGACATAAGGCCCAAAAATTTAGGTTTTATGTCATAAAAATATTGGGGTCTTATGTCATTATGCCATAAGGCCCAAAGAAGAAAACTGACCTTATGTCATATGACATAAAACCCAAATTTTTGGGCCTTATGTCATTTTTGGAAATTTTAGTTTTAAGAGGCAGTGTGGGGCTGAAACCCTTGGTCAGGGCAAAAGTTGGTGGAAAACTAGGTCCCTATGCACGAAAAGCTGTGAAAGTCAATCAATCGGTCAATCGGCGGTCAAAGTTACACAAAAACTTGAATTAAAAAAAAAAAAACCCGTGCAGAAAGCGGGGGTGCGAAGAGAGCGAAGCCCCCTCATCACAATAGCGTAAAGCTTTTCGTGCATAACGAATTAATTTTCCCCCAATTTTCCCCCTGTTTAAAGGTTCCAACTCTTTTGACCCCGAGTCCGCCTAGCGGACTTGTAGGTTAATATTTTGGACCTTGTGTCATTTTTTTTTTGGGCCTTATGTCATATGACATAAGGCACAACTTCGCCATGAAATTTTTGGGTCTTGTGTAATTTTTTTTTGGGACTTATGACATTTTTTTTGGGCCTTTAGGGCTCAACGCTGTTAAAGTAAATTGAAAGGAAGTTACGAGCTCATTATTTTGAAGAAAGGAAATCAGAGATAAAATTTCGATAGCAGGTCGAAAGAAATATAGAAAATATATGACTTAAATGCAACCCTAAGAGTCCGATTACTTGTAATTAGCGTATGCGTTCAAGTAGCGAAAGTAAGGCAAAGTACTTCTTTGTTTTTTCTACAGGTGTTTGGTATAGGAAATTTACTTGCTGCTTTAAAGCGTAGAGCCCTTTACGTCATAAAATTTAGGGTTTAATTTTTTGGGCCTTATGTAATTTTTTTTGTGAAATGTGTCATTTGTGATTTATGTCATGTCGCCATATTGAAAACCTAAGGTATTAACACTCGACAAAACTGATGTTTGAATTTTTTTGTTATATTGACGAAACTTTTTTTTTTAATTTTTGAAAGTGTATTTAAATATTTTTCTAAAATTCTCAATAGCTTTATGCGGACTTACATATAAGAAGACACACAATAATCAAAAGTTAGATTACATATGTTTATGATTTATGATCTTTCGTAAACTGACTTTGCAGACTCAAATTTTTATTATGGAATATGTATAAGAGGCAGTTTTTCCTTTTTTATTTATTTAAAATAATTGGTTGATTTTTAATACTTTTGGTTGTTGATATTACAAATCGTTTTTTGAAATATTTCATTGAGTGTTAACACTTTGAGTAATTGTCCCAATTAAACGATTTGTTAATATCAAAAAAGTGTGATAGGCTGAGTTTTAACAACGAATTTGTTATATTGATTAAAAAGTTGGTTGTATTTACGCACAAAAATCTTTCTGTGTATATTACATTATAACCCTAGGAATTAATATTAAAAGTTCACTCGTGAAACAGTCAGCATGCCTACCATTAAAAAGCAAGACAACTGTATGTCAAAACATATGCGAGTGTTCATGTGAAAGAAAAGGATAAATTCTTTCACATACATTTGTTTCAGGTAGTTTTTTCACACTGCCCTTAAGGAGCTTATAGAATATTTTTCATATTGACTACCAAAAAGTATAATTAGCGCTATTAGTTAAATCTCCTGGTAATTAACAGGGAGATGGAGAGAGGGAGTGACGGAGAGAGAGGGAGAGGTCGAGAGGGGGTGAGAGAATCAGAGGGAGGGAGGGAGTAAAAGAAGAAGAGAATAATTCCTTAATTTAGATGTGGACGGGCCGACTACAATCAGGATCATTTTTATAAAATTTTGAACCTGTTATTTAGATTTATATAAAAAAACCCACAGAAAAGTGTGGACGGGCTAGTTTGCTCTAAAAAGTTAAAAAATTTGACTTCGCAACACACTTAACTTTTAAGTTTTGGTTGAAATTTCTGTAGAAATGCCCGTATGTCCTTTTTCGCGTGCACAATAAGTCCATGCTCAGGCGCCAGTTAAAGAATTAATTAATTTTGTTTTAATTTTATAAAAAGATTTTTTTGGAGCTGAAGAGCTCTTTTCTTCTGCACAATAATTGCTTATATGACTTCCAGACTGTCAACTTAAAATCTGAATTTAGCTCCTTAAGTTGAATTTAGAAAATACCCTTTCAGACTGTAAATTCTGAGTTTACGAGCTCACACGCCTGTTCAAACTTAAATTAGATGTTTGCTTTGATTGATCGAAAAGATATCGTGGTGTAGTGGATAAGCCTCCGCCTTGGAACCCGAAAGGCTGAGGTTCGAATCCGGGCGAAAACAAGATTATGTGGGGAGAAAGAAATTTTATTTTTTTTTATTATTAAAACAAACGAAAATTCATTTCATCTCTAAAGATTTGAAAAAAGAAGCAAACAGGTATTTTCGTCGTTGTCAAAAAAGGTAGTGAAATGTAAGGGTTGCAGCAACGAATGCCTAAACTCATGAGTTTATTTCTGAATTTAAATACCCTAAACTCAGTTTAAACTCACTACTAAAGTCTACTTAAGGTACTAAAATCAGTTTAACGCAATAGTCTGGAAACCATATTAACAAACTTTTTTAAACTATTGTTCTTAATCGAAAGGTCTTGACTTCAAAAAGCGGCATAGCTTGCGATTGCTATTTCGTTCTGTCAAGAGTTGTCATACATAAATGCAAAGTAAATAGAAAAACACTTAAAACAAAACGAAAAGATAGTTTTCTATGCTTACTTTAACATATACATATCTATAAAATTACATTAAAAAATAGTATCCCCGTTACTTTAATTTATGTTTTATGAAGGATTTTCTAATTACTCGTTTATCTCAATTAGCATGCTTATTTCGGCTTACCATAATCGACTAGATGACGTGGACGTCTATGTTGGTGGTATGCTTGAGTCCTACGGCCAGCCGGGAGAACTTTTTACAGCAGTAATCACAGAGCAGTTTCTACGTATACGTGATGCTGATCGGTTTTGGTTTGAAAATGAACGCAATGGAATATTTACAAAAGACGAAATAGCTGAAATTCGTAAGATCAGTATGTGGGACGTTATCGTTAATGCCACAGATATAAATCCGAGTGACATACAACGCAATGTTTTCATATGGAATACTGGTGACCCATGTCCACAGCCAATGCAACTAAATGCAACAGAACTTGAGCCGTGTATGCATCTAGAGGGCTACGACTACTTTTCAGGCTCTGAATTAATGTTCATATATGTTTGCGTGTTTCTTGGTTTTGTCCCTGTTCTTTGCGCCGGTGCCGGCTATTGCGTCGTGAAACTTCAAAATAGTCGACGACGTAGACTGAAGATTCGCCAAGAAGCTTTGCGCTCAACAAATCACAAAGGTTCTGTTGATAAAATGGTAGCACGTGAATGGCTTCATGCAAACCATAAACGACTAATAACAGTAAAATTTGGACCGGAGGCGGCTATTTATACCGTGGACCGCAAGGGCGAAAAGTTGAGGACTTTTAGTTTGAAAAATGTTGATCTGGTTACAGTCGAAGAATCGGCATCAAATCACATAAAAAAGAAACCGTACATTCTTCTCCGTGTACCTAATGATCACGATTTGGTACTTGAACTTGAGTCGTATGGTGCACGCCGAAAATTTGTAAAAAAGCTGGAGGACTTTCTCATTTTACACAAGAAGGAAATGTCGCTGGTGGAAATAAATCGTGACGTGATGTTATCACGCGCCGAAACACGTGAAAGACGTCAGAAAAGACTGGAGTACTTTTTTCGCGAAGCCTATGCACTAACGTTTGGACTTCGTCCAGGAGAAAGACGTCGTCGTTCAGACGCGTCGATTGACGGTGAAGTTATGACAGTAATGCGTACTAGTCTCTCCAAGACCGAGTTTGCAGCAGCATTAGGTATGAAACCAAATGACATGTTTGTGCGTAAAATGTTTAACATTGTTGACAAGGACCAGGACGGGCGTATCAGTTTCCAAGAATTTCTCGAAACTGTGGTTCTTTTTTCTCGCGGGAAAACCGATGATAAACTCCGCATCATATTTGATATGTGCGACAACGATAGGAATGGCGTAATCGACAAGGGAGAACTGAGCGAAATGATGCGTTCGCTTGTCGAAATGGCGCGTACGACTAGTTTGGGAGATGATAAAGTCACTGAGCTTATCGATGGAATGTTTCAAGACGTAGGTTTAGAGCATAAGAACCATTTAACCTATCAAGACTTCAAACTAATGATGAAAGAGTACAAAGGAGATTTTGTGGCCATCGGCTTAGATTGCAAGGGAGCCAAACAAAACTTTCTCGATACCTCGACAAATGTTGCCCGTATGACATCGTTTAACATTGAGCCAATGCATGAAAAACCACGTAATTGGTTTCAGGAGAAATGGGACGCGTATGTAACGTTCCTTGAAGAAAATAGACAGAATATTTTTTATTTATTTCTGTTCTACGTCATTACAATTGCACTTTTTGTGGAACGATTCATACGTAAGTAGGAAGATATTTGATCAATGTTAAATTCATAAAAATTATTTCATTTTTAGACTACTCTTTCATGTCTGAACACACGGATTTACGTCATATTATGGGAGTCGGAATTGCTATCACTCGTGGCTCAGCAGCTTCTTTATCTTTTTGCTATTCATTACTGCTGCTTACAATGTCAAGGTCAGTTTTGTTTGCTTGATCTATATTTTCTTCTTTGTCGCTATGAGGTTTTGTTGGATTAGTTTAGTTACATAAATTGTCTCTCTAAGACTGATTGTGTGTGGAAAGAAGAATCACTGTGCCAAACGTAGTACATTAACAAAAATAACACTAAAACATATTTTTCAACACTGCCAATTAATTTGCAATTAACATAATTCTCATCAAATTTAAACAGAGACCATAACTGCACAACCTATATGTTATCTTAAAAATTACAATTTAAGTGTTATTTTTAGAGTTTTAGTTATCGATAATAAAATAAAAAGGATTTTCCGAGTTTTATTTTTTGATCAGAGAATAATAATCACACAGGCCTGCAAAATTGAAATTTTATTTTCCCCTTTTGAGTTGCAGTGGTGTTTCTGTTCGATTTTTTTTGTGCTGAAAAATTTAAAAATATCAAAAAAATTGCATCACGCCAGAGTTTCGAGAGAATTGCGTTAGAAATTTTTACTACCATTGCATTTTTACAACAATTTTTTTTTCAAATATGGTTTAAAGTATTTCAAAATTTTAAAAACTTTTGTGTTCTTAAAACATCATTCCTTACTATGACATAAAAAACAACTAGTCTCAAAGTTTTATTTTTATTTTTTAAAAATAAAACGTATGTATTGTTTGAGTTTTATTTTTTACTCAAAAGCCAAATTTTACACTTCGCAACAAAATCAAACTTTTTGCGAGTTTCGGACTTCAAACCGCTTTTTGTTTAGAGTATTTGGCTTGCTGATTCTTAATATAAACTTAAATTTTTAAACTTGACTCGCGTTTCGTAAATATTCGTTAAGAAAGGTTTTGTCATCAGTATAAGTCTGTGTTTAGTTATAGGCCAATCCCTTGACCGTTTGTAGAAATTTTCCATTAGCGTAAAATAATAATTAAAATACAACATTACTCTTATTTAGTATATGTCCGAAACAAATTGACTGTTGGGTATTGTTATTTGTAAAGTTTTATTTTTCATTCATTTTTCTACACCGAGAGAAAAAGGTAGTTATATTAACTGAAAAAGCAGGTTAAAATAACCGAGTGCACCGTTAATTGTTAGCTTATGTGTAGTAGCGGTCAATTCAACAGTACAAACACAGTCAATAAGGATATAACTACCTGATGGTTGATATAACTGTCTCGCAGTTAAATGCTCACTTGAGTTTTTGGTTGCTCAAGTTTTGGGGAACGTGCTTAAGGAATTGTTTCACTCCCAAAATTTTTTGCTTGAAAATGAATCAGTACAAAAAAAATTAAATAAATTAAAACCTTAAAAATTAAGGAGAAAATTTTTGTCTTCCGAAACAACTTCACTCTGAACAAAAAAAAAAATGTAATTTAAAAAAAAAATCCAGAAAAATTCCCGCCGCCAGCAGGGATCGAACCCCGAAGCTCACGACTGTCGAGTCACAGTTTAAAGCACTGAGCTATCGAAACCTCCGGAGACGGTTGATCAGAATGCGAACTTATATGTCTAAGTGAACGAAAGCGAATTTGAACATAAAAAGTAACTGTTTTTCAACTGTTCATTTGACTGCCTTTTTCAGTGCATTTAACGCGGAATACAGTTTATTTGACCGCTCTTATTATAACTGTTCTAAGTAGTTGATTTACCTGTTGTTATTTCTCTCGGTGTATGAATTTACAAAAGTTTTGCAAACTCTGCCTGATACCCACGTTTCCGTAAAGAGAGCATTTTCTGCTGAAGGACTAGTTTCTATAAAAGCGAGGTCAAATTTGTTAACTTATTTGGTTTTTTGTTTTTGAGTTATAACTACAAATAGAAGAATAAGTGTTATTTTCTGATCCAAAAATAAAAATCAAAGGCCCATTTGCTACTGTTCCAGTTTTAGTTTATGACCACGATATCGTCTCAAAATATCAACATTTTCATAAAAATTTTTTGTTTTCGGGAACAAAAATTTTAATCAGAACAGAAGCAAACGCGCCTAATGGGCTAATTACACGATATGGTTACTGACCCAATGTTTGGCTGCTTTCATTTGGTTAAAATTTTTTTGCACATGCTCATTTGGCCACAAGTCGTATGGTTGTTTTTTACACGATATGCGCCATTCGTCCCAAAACATATGCATGCCGCCATTTTTCGTTGCGTCCAAATGATATTTGGTCACAATTTCGCAAAAAAATTTTTCATCAACATTTGGATGGGGTGTTACACGATATGGCTGCATTGCAAACACACGTTTGGTTGCGACGTGAACAAATGCGACCAAATGCCATATGGCCATTCGTATGTTTGGCAATTACATGATTTGGTTTCGATTGGGACAAAATTTGTTGGTCAGTAACCATATCGTGTATTCAGCCCTTACGAATAAAACTTAACTGGTTGTTTCATCAACCTTTGTACCAACCAGATCAAACAAAACCTCCTAGAATCAACATTTTTTTTACTTATATTAAGGAAGAAAGAACTTGTGTTTCAAAAGATATAAAAATCAATTTTTCTTTTCAGAAATTTGATTACCAAGTTAAAAGAGTTTCCAATACAGCAATACATACCACTGGACTCCCACATACAGTTTCATAAGATTGCAGCCTGTACAGCGCTATTTTTTTCGGTCTTACATACGATAGGTCACATCGTAAACTTTTATCACGTTTCAACCCAATCGCACGAAAATTTACGTTGCCTTACACGTGAAGTCCATTTTGCCTCCGACTACAAGCCCGATATAGCTTTTTGGCTCTTCCAAACTATTACTGGTAATAACGAACCTTGTTATTTTGGAGCTTTCAGTTCAATTAAATTTCATATCCTCTGATTAGGTACTACTGGGGTAATGTTATTTATTATAATGTGCACCATATTTGTCTTTGCGCACCCAACAATTCGAAAAAAGGCCTACAACTTTTTCTGGAACGTTCATTCACTGTATATATTGCTTTATCTGCTTTGTCTCATTCACGGACTGGCGCGTCTCACCGGTCCCCCACGATTTTGGATATTCTTCCTTGGACCAGGAATAATATACACACTTGACAAGATCGTGTCGCTGCGTACGAAGTATATGGCACTGGATGTCATTGAAACCGATCTTCTGCCATCAGATGTAATTAAGATAAAATTTTATCGTCCTCCAAACCTCAAATACCTTTCAGGTCAATGGGTGCGTTTGTCCTGCACTGCTTTTAAGCCACATGAAATGCATAGTTTTACACTAACATCGGCACCACATGAGAATTTCTTAAGTTGCCATATAAAAGCCCAAGGTCCATGGACCTGGAAGCTTAGAAATTTCTTTGATCCATGTAATTATAATCCAGAAGAGCAGCCCAAAATTCGCATTGAAGGTCCATTCGGTGGTGGCAACCAGGATTGGTACAAATTTGAAGTAGCTGTTATGGTTGGAGGTGGCATCGGTGTCACACCGTATGCTTCAATCCTTAATGACTTAGTCTTTGGAACAAGTACGAACCGCTATTCTGGCGTTGCTTGTAAAAAGGTGTACTTTCTTTGGATTTGCCCGTCGCATAAGCATTTTGAATGGTTCATTGACGTTTTGCGCGATGTAGAGAAAAAAGACGTTACGAACGTTCTAGAGATACATATATTCATCACGCAATTTTTCCATAAGTTTGATTTGAGAACAACGATGCTGGTGAGTATCCTTATATTGGTTCTGACGTCTAATTTATTTCAATGTTCTAAAAACATTTCTCTTCTTGCCGTAGTACATTTGTGAAAATCACTTTCAACGCCTTTCGAAGACATCTATATTCACTGGTCTCAAAGCAGTCAATCATTTTGGTCGCCCGGATATGTCTAGCTTTCTCAAATTTGTACAGAAGAAACATTCATACGTATGTTTACTTATATGCCAAAACCCTATCATATCACTTTTCGTTGTAGGTTTCCAAAATTGGTGTTTTCTCCTGCGGTCCTAGACCTCTGACCAAAAGTGTCATGTCTGCCTGCGATGAGGTCAATAAGGCGCGAAAACTTCCATATTTCATACATCATTTCGAGAACTTTGGCTAAATAATTTTTTAGAAGGAGCAGCGTGCAATAAACATGAAGCATTTAGAATTTCTTTCTTACGACAAATATATGATTGGCTTATGAAATTAAAGCTTAATAATAATCTTAACAATCGTTCGCTGAAATATGGTTAAATAGTTTCGCTTTAAGAGAAACGTATCAACGGATTTAAAAAAAAAATCATGGATATATCTTATACTTTCAGAAAATAGGCCCAACATTATAGTTTTGTGATTTTTAGAACTAGAGTATTTAAACAACATTTTCGAAAAAATTTTAACATATTGACCCCTTTTCGCGAATCCATCGTGTGTTACAACAGGGATCGGCAGTAATAATATTTTCAGCAATATTATCGGTACTAATTGCGGATTGACCAAAAATTTTTATTCTTTTATTCTTGATTATTGAATAAAAAGAAATCACAAATTGCAAAAATAAAATTTCTGAATACATAATGAAAAAATGATATTTCAAAGTGAAAAAATTCGGATTGAAAATATGAAAATACTTATAAAAAGAAAAATTGTGATTGCTTGAAAAATCGAAATTTTAGATAAAAATGTTATGAATTGATTGAGTAATGAATAATCAGTCTTTTTGTATTACGGATTATTCAGGAAATCAATATTCATACTCCCAAGATTATGGATTATTTGAATAATCAATATTCATATTCCCAAGATTATGGATTATTTGAATAAAAGTCGAGATATCCCATTGGAAATTGGTACGGAAATAGTCAGTGGCTCCAGTAGATCCGATTGACACGTTTTTTATACCCGACATAGTTTGCGTCGAGGGTATATTGCGTTCCGTGTGGTTGTGTGTTACAGATAGCACTGAGCAAAATATTTTTATACGTCTGGTTACTACCCATGAAAAATCGATACCTTTTTTTGAAGTAAAAATTATTTCGTTACTTTTTCAACTACTTTTAAAATGTCAAACATTTTAAATTACTTTTCTTGCTCAAGCATAAAAATCCCATATATAATTATATGAAAATGCTTTGTATCTACCCCGGTAGATACTATGAGCCCATGTAGAAAATAGTCTTCATGAGGGCGAAGGTTGACTACTTTGAACGTGTAAGTATGTAACAGGTTGGCTGATAAGTCCCCGGTCTGACACATAGATGGCGTCGCTAGTATTAAATCCATATTATTTTCATATAGTGGCAACCTTCAAATGATTCGTGTCAAAATTTGACGTCTGTAAGTCAATTAGTTTGTGAGATAGAGCGTCTTTTGTGAAGCAACTTTTGTTATTGTGAAAAAAATGGAAAAAAAAGGAATTTCGTGTTTTGATAAAATACTGTTTTCTGAAGGGAAAAAGTACAGTGGAAGGAAAAACTTGGCTTGATAATGAGTTTCCGGACTCTGCCCAGGAAAATCAACAATAATTGATTGGTATGCAAAATTCAAGCGTGGTAAATTGGGTGCCGCGCGAGCTCACATTTGACCAAAAACAACAACGTGTTGATGATTCTGAGCGGTGTTTGCAGCTGTTAACTCGCAATACACCCGAGTTTTTGCGTCGATATGTGACAATGGATGAAACATGGCTCTATCACTACACTCCTGAGTCCAATCAACAGTCGGCTGAGTGGACAGCGATCGGTGAACCGTCTCCGAAGCATGGAAAGACTCAAAAGTCCGCTGGCAAAGTAATGGCCTCTGTGTTTTGGGATGGGCATGGAATAATTTTTATCGATTATCTTGAGAAGGGAAAAACCATTAACAGTGACTATTATATGTCGTTATTGGAGCATTTGAAGGTCAAAATCGCAATTAATACTTGAAGACGAGAAACAATGCCACATCATAACAGAGGATATTGAGTGCGGTGAATTCAACGGTGTCGATAAAAATAATTTGATCGATTTAATTAACAGATTCAAAGATTTGTTCACGTCGGGCTTAAACGGAATTGGAAAGACTAATATAACGGAGTTTGGAGCATTTGAAGGTCGAAATCGCGGCAAAACGGCCCCATATGAAGAAGAAAAAAGTGTTGTTCCACCAAGACAACGCACCGTGCCACAAGTCATTGAGAACGATGGCAAAAATTCATGAATTAGGCTTCGACTTGCTTCCCCACCCACCGTATTCTCCAGATCTGGCCCCTAGCGACTTTTTCTTGTTCTCAGACCTCAAAAGGATGCTCGCAGGGAAAAAATTTGGCTGCAATGAAGAGGTGATCGCCGAAACTGAGGCCTATTTTGAGGCAAAACCGAAGGCGTACTACCAAAATGGTATCAAAAAATTGGAAGGTCGTTTTAATCGTTGTATCGCTCTTGAAGGGAACTATGTTGAATAATAAAAACGAATTTTGACAAAAAAATTTGTTTTTCTTCGTTAGACCGGGGACTTATCAGCCAACCTGTTATATACGCAAATCAAAATTGGCTTATACGGCATACCAAAAATTTATGGCCCTACCCCTACTTCCATCTCTACATATTTTTACAGCCTTTGAAAATATAAGGTCATCGGTATTATTGATGGACACTAACGGATCATTTTTGTCATTTTTAAAATACTTTCAAAACCAATGGACTTAAAAGGTGAATAATTTTTTGAAGCTTAGTGTTATTTTCTTCATTCTCTTCTTAAAGGTGGCGTTGTGCATTATGCTCAAACATTTCTTATTACCTGTCCCCTCTTTCCTCCGCCACCGTACATTAAAAACCAACAGTGGAATTGCGCAAGTTAATAACAACAACAAAGAACAAGCACCAACGCAATAACCGAGAAATGATCGAGTTAGCATAATTGCAGCCACGAGCGAATACTAAAGCACCAGTCGCGGTAATATGCAACTTAACATTATTATGTAGGTCGAATTATTATTATGACTATTTACAATTTTACAAAATTATAAATATTGTCCATTCACAATTTGAGTTCCTAAATGTATCGGTATATATTCGTCATAAGTCTTCAGCAGTTAAATTGTTTACGTATGTCTTCCAATTAGATCGGTCTCGAGCTATGGCCCTGAGCTCATTGAATGATTTTCCAGTTTCAGCATGAACACTTCTTCGCTATGTGCTTCTTGGTCTGCCTCTATTTCTCCTGCCTTGAGGGTTCCATTGTAGGACTGCATGCGGTATTTCATCAGTCTGTTTTCTGAGCGTATGCCCTATCCATCTATATTTTTGTTTACGTTTTTCGACGACGATACGGGTTTGTCCACAAATCTCCCATAGTCTTTCGTTAGATATGATTCTTGGCCACCAGATTCTCAAAATCCGTCCTAAGCAGCGGTTTACAAACGTTTGCAGTTTTCTAGAGGCTATGGTTGCCACATGCCAGGTTATAGAGCCGTAGAGCAGTACTGTTTTGACGCATGCATTAAATATTTTGATTTTGGTGCTCTGCCTGATGACTCTCGATTTCCATACATTTCTGAGTCTACCGAATGCAGCTCTGGCCTTCTGTATTCTTGTGTCTATATCAGCTAATGTGCCTCCGCTCCTCGTTATTTGGCTGCCCAGGTATTCAAAGTTACACACTTCTTCGAATTCCATACCTTCAACAGTCAGCGCTGAACTAGAATTAGCATTAATTCTCATAATTTTTGTCTTTTCGTTGTTAATTATTAATCCTGCCTTTTTGGACTCCGTTGAAAGTGTGTTGAGTTTTTGTTGCAGATCTTGATATCTGTAATTCAATACTGCTACATCATCTGCGTACTCTAGGTCACCCAGTTTATTATGTACGCCCCAATCAATCCCTGTTTTCTGTAGTTCAACTGTTTCAAATATTGCGTCCAAAACTGTAATAAATAGCAATGGTGACAAGGCACATCCTTGCTTCACCCCGCTGTTGCAGTCATATATTTATTATCTTGAGAGGGATGCCTCTTGCTTCCAGGGCCGACCAGATGCAATTGCGCTCTAATGTGTCAAACGCTCTTTTGTAGTCCACGAACGCAATGTACAGCGGAGAATTAAATTCAACACATTGTTCGATGATAATTCTAATTGTACATGTAAGGTCTATGCAAGATCTCTCTGACCGGAAACCCGCTTGATTTTTTCTAATGAGAACATCCAAGTGCTTCGCTATGCGTTCTATAATGACTTTTATTAAAATTTTGGATATAGTGGGCAAAAGTGATATTCCTCTCCAGTTTGAGAATTTTTTTAAATCGCCTTTCTTTGGGATTTTTACAATAATTGCCTCTTTCCATTCCGATGGCATATATTCTGTTTCCCATATGTGGCGGATTATTGGTTGGAGTTTGGCCGCCATTAGTTCCGGATCTGCTTGAAAGCATTCCACAGCAAGACCATGCAATCCAAGAGCCTTACCTCTTTTTAAAGAGATTATCGCTTCCTGTATCTCTAAAATATCTGGCGGGTCTGTTCTAATTTGCCTATTTACATTATGTCGTCTGCGGCTCTGTAAACTAGACTGCTGGTTTCTTTCGTTTATTGAGTTGAGCGTTTTCTCAAAGTATTGCTTCCATGTGATCAGCTGCTCTTCATTGGACGTGGCTAGTGTACCATTTTCTTTTTCTACGGGAGTGTTATCTTTAGAGAAGCGTTGCCCGCTTAAAGTTTTAGTTAGACCGTAGAGAGTCTTCATATCGCCCTTATCTGCCGCGTTCTGGGCTTCATTGCCTAGCCCCTCATAATATTCCCGTTTATCCTGCCGAACAAGCTTAATAATCGCTTTATTAAGTCTTGTGTACTGCTGTTTCAGTACTTGTTTTTGTGCTCCACTCCTCTCCGCGAGCATCTTGATTTTGGTTTTAATTCTTTCTTCAATCTTGTTCCATGTATTTTCAGACATCCAATCTTTTTTTATCGAATTTCTTCTTGCCTAGAACTTCCTGGCACATATTTTTAAGGGATCTACTGAAAGCAATCCAGGCAGGCTCTCCCCCACAGGATATATCGACTTCCACACTTCTTATTCTGGACACAAATGTTTCTTTGATGCGAGAATCTGTTAGCTTTGCAACATCATAAGTGTTTCGTTTTCTTTGTGCGCCATTTTTTCGGTGAGTCTGTGTTCTTATCCGCATCTCAGCGATTAAAAGATAGTGGTCGCTATTAATCTCCGCGCTGCGTTTGTTGCGTACATCACACAACATGCTACCGGCGTTTCCCGATATACAGATGTGATCTATTTGGGTTTCCACACGCCCGTTGGGGGAATGCCGGGTTACCTTGTGAATTGTTTTATTTGGGAAAATTGAGCCACCAATTTTCAGATTATGACTGTTGCATAATTCTACGAGTAGATCGCCGTTTTCGTTTCGATTTCCCAGAGACTGCACACCCATTATATGCTCATATCCCGTATTATCAGCCCCTACCTGGGCATTAAGGTCGCCAATCAGTATAAGCGCAGCTCGGCCTCTTCCGTAGGTTCGTAACATTGTATTAACGTGATATTGCGATGTTTCGCGCATATTCTCGCACTAATTATCCTTTCCGTGTGTGCCTTCCAGGTTATTAGCGATTTCTTAACTTTACTACTTAGGTATATACCCACTCCGCGAATATGTGGATCATTCTCATTCGGCATTCCTGAAAACAGCAGCATATTGCCATTGTTATTAGTAATTGCTCCGCATCCGTTCCATCTCGCTTCGCTGATTCCCAAAATATCGATTTTTAGCTTGTTGCATTCTGCTGATAGCATAGAGAGTTTGCCCGCTTGATACAAGGTTCTAACGTTCCATTGTCCTATTCTTAGCCGTGTACGTTTGCCTGGGGTCGTCAACATAAAGTCCGTCCGATTATTTCTTCTAGTTGTGAATTCTTGAATCAGTGAGTTTTTCGGCAACAATGAATGATTAGTCCAATATTGCCTATCCCGATGGTAGGGCTGCTACCTTTAGTTGTGTTATATTATTATTATGACACTTCTGGCAATCGGGCTTGCCTCGGTGCTTGTAAGCACTATAAACTTTTCATTTATAGTTGATGTTGCATGGTTATCCCGCCATGTGCTCGGTCGTCAGAGCCTTGTCGGTGTTAACAGGGTTCGCCACAGGAAGGCCAAGGTTGGCAGTTGCTTAGAGAGGCTTTACGAGACGCTTCATAAGCCATAAACCCCATGTAGGTCGAATGTTCTGAGGTATTTTCGGGAACGGACCTACGACAACATTCAAGCGACCGAAGAAAGTGCATGAAGTCAAAGGGTCGCTGAGAAAGCACCAGATCAGCCTTATGTTCTTATAAAAGCGGAGCTCGAATCCATGGAAAGGCATATTGGTCTTTACGTTATTAACGAAGACATCTCAGCTCTGTCACACGTACTTACCAAGAAGCCACGGCGATTGGAGTAAATAGTAAGGATAGGGAAGTTTTCAAGTATTTAAAAGGAGCTAGGATACATAAGAAACCTTGTTAGACATAGGGATTTATATTTATTAAATTAAAGGATTGCAAACTGACAATCTCATCTTTTATTTAAAGGAATACTGGATTGTATGACGTGCGTACCAATCAAAGTGCCACGGCGTCATACCCTTTAATCCCCGTATCCCAACAGTGGGATGTGACAATGTATCAGTATATGATGAGAGCCTCCGCACAACCTCTGCAGTTGAGGCTTACAATGGTGTTTTGGGTCGTTTAATTACAAAGCACGGCAACTTTTTTAAATTTGTGAAGGCAATTCGTGACGAGGAATTTCACAAATTGCGGCATTTCTAGCAAATTGTTGCGAGTAGAGGAATTCATCACAAAAAAAGAAGCAAAAAAATCTAAAGCGAATCTTAAAAATCGAGAAAGCGTCTGCTTTTTAAACAAGGAAAGTTGGTTGCCTTATCGTTTCTCACACGAATGGTGTATGAAGGTAATGTTGTGTAGAAATGCTTCCATCAAGTGCAGATAATTATGATTCAGATTCTTCAAATGAATAAAAATAATAAAAATATTGAAAACTAGTTTCTATTTCAAAAATATTTATAGTTTTGGGTGTTTTTATGTATTTTTGGGGTGTTTTTTTCATTATTTTTTGGGGATTTATTTTCATTTTAAATAATCCCCCAAAAATTCACTTTTTTGGGGTCTTTTTTTATTTCCGAATTTGGGTGTTGTTTCCAAATGGATATGTAATTCCAGGAGATTCGATTTAGACATGTCCGTCCGTCTGTCCATCTGTCTGTCTGTATACAGTTATCTTGTCGAAGGAGTTGAGCTATCTTGACAAAATCTAGTATGCGTGCTCACGGGGATATGGGTAAGAACGAATGGACCCAATTGGACCATTTTTAGCGGTACCTCCAGTACTAAAGTCTGTTACGAACATTACAAAAACTTCTCTAAGATCGAAGTTTTTCAAGATATCTTAATGAAATTTGATATTGGATCTTATTTAAAGGCTAGTAATACGTTTTCCAAATATTTGGAAAAGTGGGAGTGGCAGAAGGGCGGTTTCCGAAAATTGTCTCCTTCACCCGAAATTGAAATGGGACTTGAACGAAATTTAGCACTTAAGCTTCCTTTGTAGCAATAAACATCCTTCAAAAAATTTTTTTTTTATCGGTCCATTGTTAAGGGTACCTCCAGTACTAGGGTCTGCCAAAAAACGTTTGACGTTGAGTGTATCGTCGTTGCTCTTCCTTCGTTGAGCGTTGAAAACTCGATTTGAGCGATATGCGTTTGCGTTGTGACTTCATTTCGATTCTCTCTATAGTACCCCGCACCGCTCGGGATAGGGTACAGTTTTTAGTAAGACCTTACAATTGAAAGTATTGTTAAGATAAGGAGCATTAGCCGACATAAAATAAATTTATTTTTCCACCTGCGTCCATTTCTTTTTCATTTACCACGTTTGCTGGAGATTTTGAAATCTTTGAACTTTGTCCACCTATATTTGGTGATCAATTTACGTAGAATCAAGCAAATATTCGTACAAATTCACGTTTATTTTACTTTGTTATAATTTAAAGATAAATGGAGATAAATAAGTATTGAATTGTATGAATTAAAATATATGTAGGAAAGATTAAACTTATCTTTTTAACAAAGGGTTGGAGCTGGACGTATTGCTGGTATGTTGGCTGGTTTTTAGATGGCTGAGCAGTATGTTTGTTACGATTTTTGCAAAAACTGTAATGCCTAATATTCGGATAACTTTTAAAGCTTTCTAAGATATGGCTCGATAATTGAGTGAAAAAAGTGGAAATATGAGCAAAAAATGGCCCTAAATATGGCTCAAAGTAGATAAAATTGTCTTTTTTCACATTTTGGGCCATATCTCGGAAACGCTACTTAGATATACCAAACCAATGACATTTTTGGAATGAGAGAGCCCTTACCTAACATATAATAACCATTAGACAAAAGGTGTCGAAACGCTGTAGCATTTTGTTATTTAAAGCTGACCCCATGCTTGATTTTGGGGTCGATGGAGTCCCGGCATGAGACTCATCTTCATTATATTCAATTGCAATTAATTGAATTTTAATTTTAAAAATTTTTTTGTTTGTTAATTGTTTAGTATTGCGGACGTTGATTTAGAAGTTGGATTTAATGAATTTTGTTGCTAACTTCTCACCATTTATTCGATTCTCAAATGTTGTAAGTTCACTTTAAACATTTCTTGTTTTATTAAGCGCCAAAGCTTAATTTGCTGTGTTTTGCCGTTTGAAATGGGTGATTTTAAAATACCTAACGAGAGTGTCAAAGATAAGACAAGTAAGGGTGTTATAGGCAGGCGAGCCTGACAATAGAATACCCGACACAGACATATATGTTTAAATAATTTTTAATATCAAGAAGTGTTTAAGGGGGGGCCTAAATTAACGCCCCAGAAATTAAGGCGCAAAACTAGAAAAAAATAAAGCCCCAGAATTGGGGTGTTACTTCAAAAGCAATAACAGCCCAAAAAATAAGATCCCAATTTTGGGAAAAAAGCCCTAAAAGAAAAGGAAAAAACACCTCAAATTATGATATAGATATATATTTATGTATGAAATAGAGCCCCGAATATTTTGGGGCTTTATTTCTTTTCAATTATTATAAAATGGGCTTCACTTCCACTTTCTCGTTTCAATCAATTTTGTTTTTTTTTGTATTTTAATCTAGTAGCAAGGTTAGGAGTTTAAAATAACGAAATATGTAGTAAGCTTTGAAACCAAACAAAATGGTATATAAGGCGAAAATTTAAGAAATTAGTATACTATTTGTATTTGCCGTACTTATAATTATTTTGAATCCTGAATACTGAATTGATCCTCCCGAAAATGGATTGCGAAAAAGTTCCAGGAAAACGTATAAGCAGTGAACTGCTTTATGTTTCTGAGGCGCGTTTTTTTTGTTCAGAAACATAAAGCAGTGAACTGCTTTATGTTTCTGAACAAAAAATGATGTTTAAAAGAAAATCTGTTTACAAGGATGTAATAAAATACTTGTGTTACAAGGAGTCCTGTAAAACAAGAATCAATTTATTGCCAAATGGAAAATGTGAGCTTCCTAAAAACTTTATTGACCACCATCATCCGGAATAAGAAGTAACATATAAAGAGCTAATTGCGTTAAACAAAATCAAAGTGGAATGTTTAAATATGCAGAATGTACTTGGGGCCGGCGTTAAAGTCTCAAATTACTTAAAAAGAGCATTCCAAGACGTATAAGAACGGTAAGACATTTGGTAGGAATATTAACCAATTAATTAAAAGTTAAATTGTGTTTTGAAAGGCTTTTATTAAACCATTACATTTTTGACCCCGTGACTTAACTCCCAAGGACTTATCTTCAAAAATTTGGGGAGTAGTCCATCAAGAATATGGCCATAACGCAAAATATATTTTTCGACAAACCATATTTCATTAAAATTTTTAACAAAAATAACGCGATTTTTGTTGACAATTTTTTGACTGCGGCTCTCAATTCCACTTTTAGGGTATTGATCTTATTTATTTCTCAACAGCTATCAAGAAGAAACAAAAAACCTTTCATTTCCCAAAATGAAATGAGGACTGCATGCTTTAGCTACAAATTTTTTTACATCCGCAAAAAACCCTCTCTTCGGTCTTCGCCGCGGCCGCTGCCTAACCGAGCCTTTACGCACGGCGAAAGAATCATCCTAGCGAGTACTTCTTATTTTTTCTACAGCGCTAGCTCGTGGGAAAGCTCCTTCCCGATGAGAAGGAGACATCATTAGAAGTCTTCGATCAGTTTGATTAAAACGCGCTTCGCCGCTCCGCAAATAATTCAAATCGCAAACGAAACAAAAGAACCCAAATTAAATATAAAAAAAATTAATATAAAAAAATCAACTTTCAAATCTTTATTCGCATCGCGCAATCGCCGGAAAATTAAACAACACCACGACCAACGGAACAGCAGAACCAACAGCAATCAGAGACCACTCCGCGCCGACCAGCAATCACAGGTACGTCTCCTCATTGTTGACCCTCACACTAACATTTGGCGATCTCGTGCCAGGAGCCTGGAATCAGGTTCTGGAGGACCAATCTTTGTGGGGAGTGGGAAAGTGAGCCACGTGCATCACGCCTCTAACCTCCAATCGCTCTGTTGCAATTTCAAGGGCATTGACTAACGGTCAAAGCGCATGCAGCGTATCACGCAATAGACGCGTGGCCAATCCCACTCCCTTCAGCTTCAATATTTTGCAGGGCTATCGCACCTGTGCCATTTGGCGTAAACGGTGGTCTAGTGCAAGGCAAATAGTGTGACAACAACAACATAGTGACCTAGCGACTCGCGTTCTAATTGTCGTTTCTTCGTTCCCTTCAGTTGAGAACGAAGAGAGGGAGTCGGCCGGCCAACGAACTGCTTTTTCTTAATCGGTTTTCTGAAAGTCTTTGCGAATTGGTTTTCTTTCTTTGCTCCATATATCAAGCGCCCTTGGTGTTCATGCGGGTGTATATATGTATATACAATTGTATAGAGGCAGACATACGAATTATTTAGTGCGTAGGTCAGTTTCGCTATAGTGTGAAAAAATCTGCTGACAATCAGTTTTAGCGACAGCGAACGCACAATGAACATCGAACATCGAGCAAATATCGATCGAGTATTCTCGAGCTAGCGAGACTAGAGCAATAAGAGCAAAGCGTGTTGTATGTTGGCTTCGTTGCTCTGCTGGAGTGTAACTTCTGGACATTTAACACCACATCAACATATGCTGTGATGCTGGCACTCCGCTGATATTCTGTGCATGCAACTGTTGTGATTGAAACTCAAAACTCTTAATGGAGATTTTTACGAACAAAAAAATTATTTGAACTTGATTATTTTCGCGATTTTATTGTTCTATTGAAACGATTTGATTTTTATACCCAGCGTAAGCGGGGTATATAAGTTTTGTGCAAATCTTGTAACAGGAAGAATTAAGCTCCGAAGATATAGAAAAATATATATAGAAATGATCAGGATCAAAAACTGAATCGATTTAGACATGTCCGTCTGTTCGTCTGTCCGTCTGACCGTCTGTCCGTCCGTCCGTGGTCGGATCTCCTCCGAAACGGCTGAACCAATGAAGTCGAAATTTGGCACACATGTATATCGGGGTCAGAGTATGATCCTTAGTGAAAATGGGAAACATCCGGCCACTGCCACGCCCACAAATGAATTTATTGTGTTTTCTTAAAAATGCTTGTAACTTGCGAACCACTCAACACATTCCATTGATATTTGGTGAGCTGGTAAACTACAAAAAGGGACATATCCTGGCAAAAAACGAACGCCGCCCTCCTCGAGCCACGCCCACAAATAAGCCCAAAAATAAGGGCTTATCGTAACTTGTGAAGTAAAAGGCGTAGAAGCTTCAAATTCGCAGCATAGGTTGACCAAGGCAAATGAAAGGTGTAGGAAAAAAATTTATGTAGCCCGCCCACTGCCACACCTATAAATAGAGAATTTTCATAACTTCCGAAGTAAAAGGCGTAGAAGCTTCAAATTCGCAACATAGGTTCACCAAGGCGAATGAAAGGTGTAGGGAAATAATTTATGTTGCCCTCCCACTGCCACGCCCACAAATGAAAATTTTTCGTAACTTCCGAAGTAAAGGGCGTAGAAGCTTCAAATTCGCAACATAGGTTCACCAAGGCGAATGAAAGGTGTAGGGAAATAATTTATGTTGCCCTCCCACTGCCACGCCCACAAATAAAAAAGCAAAACATAGTGCGCTCATGATGTCGGGACGCTGGGTATTTCGAAGTCGGGCTTGACCGACTTTAGCTTTCTTACTTGTTGTTTAATTAAAATTGGGGTTCACAGGAGGCTTGCGGTGTGTTACGAAGGTAAAGGTCTATCTTTGCAGTGCGCTACGACAGGCTTTGACCAAAAATTTGTTCATCCTCGACTCTTACGGATTTGATCAAATTTCATCCATTGCGAAAGGTGAATTCTTGATTTTCCAGTGCGCTACAGCCGGCAGTGTTCGCCGCTATACAATTCTACGTATATAATAAAAAGATTAAGACGTATATAATTTTCTGCGACCATCATGGCGTTCAATTGGAATTTCAACTTCTAGCTAGAGAATCTCAAGGGTTTGCGTCCTTATGCGGCTGGCTGTGATCCAGGGACTTGGTCGGAGTCGCTGCTGGAGATCGTTGCGGAGGACATCAAGACCGCTTGGCAACGCGTCAACAATGCCTTTAGTGTAGCTTGTGAAAGAGGTTAATGGAGTGTGGGAGTCGTCGCACTTGCTCGGATCGCTTTGGACGAATGTCAACAACTCCAAGTTTTAGCCAGAGCACAACTCAGCAATATGCATTGGGCAAAAAGATATGCTTCTCCAACGCAATCATGTTCTTTACATCAAGAGCCTCCGTCCTGGGAAGAAATTAATGCTGTCATCAGACGCCGCTGTAAAGCTCTTGAGCGCCATTCCAAATTCAAACAATTTAAAGCTCTAACTCCAGCCTTCAACCCAATGGCTTCTTCAAAACACGAGTCGCTTACTCTAGATCGAAATGCGGAACGGTGTATTTTATGAAGCGGCAACCATACTCTGCGTCAATGTGATAAATTTCTTCAGATGTTGGTTGACGAATATGTTCAAGCTGTTTCGCAGCATAATCGATGTATAAACTGTCTCTCGGCCGGTCATCTTAAGGCAAAGTGCAATAGTACATTTCGCTGCGTGAAGTGCCAGAAACGACATCGTACCTTGCTGCATTTTCCAAATGATACTGCAACACCGGATGGCCAAGTTTCTTCACCGCCATTGACATCTCCACCGGAGATGGGCCCGTCTGCAACGAGCCAACCGGCGCATTTTCGTGCGCAACCAGAGGCTTCGAGCTCTTTGAGCATCCCCTCCCCGTCGCAGGCACACCTACACGTCTCCATCAGGCAGAATCAGGCGCTTTTGCCAACGGTTCGGGCGCCTTAAGATCAAGGTTCGCAGAGGAAATTTCTTTCTGATCGACTGCAGCTGCATTTGAATTTGCCAACGACCCCTAATGTATGCAACTTATCTGTCATGGGTGGACAATACGCTCGCATCGCCTCGTTCTATGCTCGAGGATGAAATCGACGCCGTGATGTGGCCAAAATTGACCAATGGCCTTCCGGCCAAAAGGTTCTCCAATTCGCATTCCCACGAAATCTCAACGTTGGAGCTCGCCGATCCCTGTTTTATGAATCCATCCCGCATCGATATGGTCATTGGGTCAGATATCATGCCGAAGTTGTTGCGGTCGGGCATCAAGATGAACATCGGTGGGGGCCTAATTGCCCAAAATTCAGTATTCGGATGGTATTTGAGTGAGCCAATCGCCAGCAAATCCATCGAAGCGTTAACGAAGCAAATCTCCTCCGGAGACCACCAGGAGTCGCTTCACGAGTCACTCAAATCATTTGGAGAACAAGAGGAAATTTCAAGCTCTCTTCGCCCTCTTCCAGAGGACATCTACTGCAAAGAACTTTATGCTCCAATCACATCTACAAATTTGGATGGCTCGTCGCCAATCGGGGCGCTGACGCAAAACAGGAGCTTGAAAAAAAAACCCGCTCGGCGGCCACCACGAGAAAATGAACCCCGTTCGTTTGATCTTCCCCACCATGCAATGATGAAGCTTGAGAATATATCCACGAAGGTACGAGCCGTTTCCAACGCTTGGCAGACTACCTCTTCCTCCTTATTCCTGAACGATGTGCTTCATGTTAGATCGGTGCTGCAGACCGGTTTGGTTATTCTTTTGCTAAACATCGCCTCGTCATATTTACTCGGTGGTAAAGAATGCAAATATGAATCTGCCAGTAGATGGCTGTCTTCGACCATCATCCGGCCATTCAATCCTGGCGGAGCTTTGGATTACCGACATACGAGTCAAAGTTATAGACTTTGGCCACCTGATGCGCTCCGCGTATCACCAAAGAGGTTCCGACACGAGTTGTCCACCTCATACCGCCGCTCCGTCTCGGGATGTCCCCTTGCCTCTGTCTGCGCCAGCCGTGCCCCCCATTCGAGTCATCGGTTGCGTAGCGCAAAGCGGGCAGTATGTTGGGTTTTCGCCGTAGCCACTTTGAAGCCGGGGCTTTAAAGAACGGCAAAATAACCAATCTTATTGAGTACCTTTTTCGCGTTCGACTGCGCTAACCGGCAGCGCTGCCTGGGAGCACTGCGCGCTGCCCTCTTCACTGTAAAAAAGAAGTCTCTTCGCGTTAACAACTCGCCCACGCGCCGGCAAAAACGTTAAAATTAAAAGAAAAAATCCAAACTGGAAAAGTAAAAAAAAATTAAAAGGTGAATTGAAATAATTAAAACTCCAAAAAGAAAGCATGAAATTGGAGTTAAAATCAAAAACGAATCCAAAATATTAATTGAATTAATAAACAAAATAAAAAACTTTAATTTTTCTTAAACATCAAAACTAAACCCGAATTATCGTCGCGCATCCCCCAGGGTCAGCAGCGGAGTACCAGGTACATCCTCTTTAGTCTGAGATCAGACATTTTGGCGATCCTGCCAGGGGCCTGGAAAAGGTTCTGGTGGACCATAATAGTTAGAAAGGGTCGAAAAAGTCCGGCACGTGCACGTCGCCTTTGACCTCTGTTTGCCCTAGTGCAAATTGAAGGGCACGACAAGATTAAAGCGCGTGTCACGCATTACAACGTAACGGCGGGACAAACTCTTTCCTCCTCGACATCAATCATCTGTCTCACTCGCACGCCCGTGTGTCGTTTGGTCGTGGTTTTTGTGCACAGCCGATCGTGCAAAACAACAAACACATAGCAGCATTTGGTTTTCTCGTTCCCCTTTGAGGACGAGTTGCGGTTTTTTCTCCTTTCTTTTGTGGCTTTTGGTTTCTGGACACGCAGCAAAACATTGTCTCGATTTTGGTTTTTTCATCGAGATCTCATACGAATTCAAGGCCAGCAGACAGCGAGGCAGGCCAACTGCATAGACGCATAGGGCATAGGTGCATTGTGTTGCGTAGGTCAGTTCTAACGCTGTGCGTTGCATCGAACTTCGAACATAGAAGTTGATCGCGTATTGCCTGTTCGAGTGAACGTGGGTGAACTCAATTAGAACACACGGCCTCATACATACGATCCGTCGCTCTGCCTGCGCTCTGGCTGCACGTTGTTTTTGATTTACGTGCATCACATCGACTTTGCGCATTGGTTAAAAAACTTGAATTTCTATCAAATCAATTGAATTTGACCTATACTTTCTTACTGGAATTTCTTAAATAACACTGTGCGACAGCAATTTTCGGGCCCAAACCAAACCAATTGCAAATGAAAGTACACATGTGAAATAGTAAAACCTCAACTGGTTTTTGGTCTGGCAGGCTACAATTTTTTTTTACAGTGTATTAAAATTTCGCAATATTGGTCATATACCATACTAAAAAATATGGTAAATCTAGTATAAATATTGATTTTTCTTAAAATTCGTCTGAAAACACTTTTAGTAAAATTCAATGAAAAATTTTTTTGTAGAATATTTTAACCCGTTAAACCCCACCGTTATGTGACTATTTAACCTAGTTTTCCAAAAACTGTTCAAAAGCCTTCTTAATCTGGGTATTAAAGGGTTAATATGTTCCACAAAAATATTCCTTGAAAAGTTTCACTGGGGGTTGTCAAAGACATTAAGCACCTATGGGTTAAACCTACTGGAGAAAAGTGGTTACACTACAAAAAAATTTGTCATTGAATTTTACTAAAAGTCTTCTCAGACGAATTTTAAGAAAAATCAATATTTATACTAGATTTACCATATTTTTTTAGTATGGTATATGACCAATATTGCGAAATTTTAATACACTGTAAAAAAAAATTGTAGCCTGCCAGACCAAAAACCAGTTAAGGTTTTACTATTTCACATGTGTACTTTCATTTGCAATTGGTTTGGTTTGGGCCCGAGCCGATGACCTGAAAATTGTCGCACTGTGTAATTTGGAATTTTTTAACATTGGATTCGGAGTACCAGGAGTCTTGTGGAGGTGTTGCGAAGCGCAGGAATCATTGAGGATTCGCTACCACGGTTGCATATATTTTCTCCAGTTTGTTTATATCTTTATCCCGGCTGACTTGAAGGTGCTCAGACGACATCGATCATCACCGTGCCCTACGATTGGTCCCTTCCGCACCCGACAAACCCTAGTACATCCAGATTGCCATGGATAATTTTGCGTTTGGTAAACATAAATATAAGCGTGGGCGAGTATATTTGTTAATTTTGCTGAAATATTATTAAATATTTTTTCGTTTTTTCACTCCGGAATCGCGTTACTTGAGCTCTGTGTTAAAGTTTCATGTTTGCTTCCAAAATGGCTTTCAATTTACAATTCAATGATGCGGTGGAGCAGCTTAAGAGCTACTGCGACATGAATATGCGCTCCAATCCCTTAAATCAAACCGAGTCGCTCATCGAAGTTAAAATTGAGGAAACTGACTCTTGTTGGCAACGTGTTCAAGAGACTTACAGCCGCGCTCTCGCACATGACGAATGGACTGCTGAGGTTGCCGCCAGTGCTCTAGTTACTTATAATTAATGTCGCGATCTCCCTGTTACTGCTCGAGCGCAGCTAAAGGATATGTTACGGATGCATTCCCACACGGGCTCACGGGCGCCTCCCCAATATGCTGAGATGCCGCCAGAAGATAATTTTATTCGGGTACCCCCTTGTGACGTCGCGAATTTTTCCGGAGGGTACAATGAGTGGCCAGCGTTTCGTGATATGTTCACAGCCTTAAACATCAACAATCCAAGGTTGCCACCCGTACAAAAGCTCTACTATCTGCATTACAAAATGACAGGCGCCGCAGCTGCGATTGTTAAAGGATATCCATTATGCGGCTCGAATTTTATCCATGCCTGGGGGGTTCTTAAGACGCGCTACGAGAACAAGCGCATTTTAATCGATCATCCATTAAAAACCTTGTTCGATCTGCCGCCTATTGAAAACAAAACCAGCGAGGGAATTTTGAAAATACAAACGACGGTCAACGGTTGTATCACCCTGATGAAAAGTCAAGGAGTTGTCGATTTTTTTGATGTCATGCTCGCCCATATTTGCTCCAGCCGCCTGCCAGCCTCTACGATCGCACATTGGGAGCAGTTCCTTTCATCGCATCGAGAGCTGCCGACTTGGAAACAGATGAACGAGTTTCTCAGAAATCGTTATAAAGTCGTCGAACGCCTTTCGAGCTTCACGGAAGAAAAAGCGCCGGTTCTATCAGCAAACCAGCCAACTTCATCGACCTACGCGTTCCACACACAAGAGCAAATACCAAGATTGTGTTCCTTGTGCAATGGAAATCACCCTCTACGCCAATGTTCTCAATTTTTGAAGATTCCAGTCGCGGAACGTTTTCAAATTATCACAGAACCAAGGCGTTGCTTCAATTGTCTCGCTGCCAGTCACCAACGATCGAATTGCACCAGTCAACACAACAGTGCGAAATGCCAACAACGACATCACACTTTGTTGCATGTTTCGAGCGCGGCTGCAACACCGGACAACAAAGTCTCAACCCCCCCATTGACATCTCCCCCGGAGATGGGCCCGTTTCCGACGAGCCAACCGCCGCATTTTCGTGCGCACCCAGAGGCTTCGAGCTCCGTGAGCATCCCCTCCCCGTCACAGGCACACGCACACGTCTCTATCAGCCAGACTCAGGCGCTTTTGCCAACGCTTCGAGCGCTTTAAGATCAAGGTTCGCAGAGGAAATTTCTTACTGATCGACTGCAGCTGCATTTGAATTTGCCAACGACCCCTAAAGTATGCAAATTATCTGTCATGGGTGGACAATGCACTCAAATCGCTAAAAAGAAGTGCACCATCACGCTCGCATCGCCTCGTTCTATGTTCGAGGATGAAATCGACGCCGTGATGTGGCCAAAATTGACCAATGGCTTTCCGGCCAAAAGGTTCTCCAATTCGCATCCCCACGAAATCTCATCGTTGGAGCTCGCCGATCCCTGTTTTATGAATCCATCCCGCATCGATATGGTCATTGGGTCAGATATCATGCCGAAGTTGTTGCGGTCGGACATCAAGATGAACATCGGTGGGGGCCTAATTGCCCAAAATTCAGTATTCGGATGGTATTTGAGTGGGCCAATCGCCAGCAAATCTTTCGAGGCGTTAACGAAGCAAATCTCCTCCGGAGACCACCAGGAGTCACTTCACGAGTCACTCAAATCATTTGGAGAACAAGAGGAAATTTCAATCTCTCTTCGCCCTCTTCCAGAGCACATCTACTGCAAACAACTTTATGCTCCAATCACATCTACAAATTTAGATGGCTTGTTACGGGCGATCCATGGTGTGCAGACTCTTAACGTGAAAAAGAGAGCAAAAAAAAAAAAAAAAAAAAGGAAATGAATAAATAAAATACATAAAAAAAAAAAAAAATATAATATATATAGATAAAAAAATAAAAAATAAAAAAAATTAAAAAATATGAGAAGGAAGAACATTTTTTTTTGGACACTACAATAAGACAAGACACAGAACAAGCAAAGACGATAAAGGTACAAAAACAAAAAGAGAGAAAAAAAAAATTACCTTTCCACACTAATAACAATTCTACAGATGGAGAACTCAAACGAAAAGTGGTCAACCTCGAAATTGAGATGCCTGGAGGCGTACCAGCGGATTAAGGAGACGCAACCACGAGTGAAAGAGCTGCCGGCAACATTCGTGGAAAGGCAGGATCCCAAGACGAAGAGGGTGCGACTGGAACCGAGGCCCAAGTGCGAACCACCCAAACAAACGTTCACACACGTGGAGCCTGCGCCAGAGACTACCGTGCCCGAGGTTTTTACGAAACACCGACCACCATCTCCGGAGATAAAATGGGAAGACGTCCTCCAGATCTACATCGACGAGGAGATTGAAAAGTTGGACTGGTTACAGCCCGACGAGCAGAAAACACACACTCACGTTCGCGACTTCATAGTACTGGTAGAAGAAGTTGAGGCAGGTACTCCGCTAGTCCTACAAAAAGAAATAAGGGTGGCACTACAGCATCGAACTCCAAGACAGGCTCTGCGATTTAAACGACGCGTAAACGAGACCTTATACCAGGTTCGGGTGTCTAAATCCGGATATGTGAAGGTGACCAGTAAACCAGCACCTCCAGTAGAAGCACCAACGAAACGTCCCATTGCAGAAGAAGGGGAACCAGAGCAGAAGAAGCACTGAGGAGGAGACGTGGAACATCTGCGAAACAAAGGCAGTGAGCAATATATATTTTTGTAACAATGAAATTTTTAGTCTTAATTATTTTTTTTATTGAATTTTATTTTTTTTATTGAATTTATTGAATTGAATTAAAAATGAATTGTGATAATTGAATTGAAAAAATTAAAATAAAAAAAAGAATATTTATAAGATAGAAAATCTCCTTGTCCGCATGAACGAACGCAGGAAGAACATCCGCACGCAAAAGCCTCTAGCATCCCTAATTACTTTTGATCTGCAGCAAAATCAAAAAAAAAAAAAAAAAAAAAAAGGAAAAAGAAAGAGGCAAAACGAGAAGAAAACATAACACACATTTCTTTCTTTTTCATGACCATTCACAATTTCTTTTCACTCTTGTTAATCTCTCATATTCCTATTCCATATACTTAAGGTACACTCACTGAAACTGCTATTAAATTCTCTTCCTTTTCTTTTTATACACAAATATAATTTTTTTGTTTTTTTTAAACACACAATTTTTTTGTTTCTTTTGTTATATCAATTTTCCACTTTAAATACTCACTTTTAAATCTCATCGCGCCACATTCATCTAAAAAACGTATATCCTGAAATTAAATAGGCAAATCAAAATATGAAATAAACGTTAAATAAATATATTTGACAACCAGAGAAACCGATCGGCCTTTCAACGTCTTGTTGTCCTTCCCATTTGGTTTACGAATGAGGAAAAATATAAGGAAAGCAAGAAAATAAGAACAAGGAGGAAAAGGAGTAGAGAGCAAAAAGAGCTTCTTCAACCCGCACGGTTGCATTTAGGATGCAAAAGCTCCGGAGGCATTCCATACATGTATGTGTTCTAGGAAAGGCATAGGATCCGCATAGAAGAAGATCAAACCAGAAATTTCCAGTTTGAAATTAGGAAATAGAACATAGAAAAGGCGCGACAAATAGACAACAACAATGACATCGGCCCCAGGCAAAGCTTATGGGATTCCTGTAAGTCCGATTTTTGTATAAAAGGAAGAGCAGGTGCAGTCAGAAATCAGTCTGCTAGTGGTTTTCACAGCCGGCGCACTAAATTGAAGGGTTCACTTAAAAAAAAATTTTTTTTTTGTAAAAGCAGGGTTCACTGCTGATCTCAACAGAAAGGTACAAAAAGAAATAAAAAAAAAAAAAAAAATTTCGGACGGTAACAGAATTTTGTTCAAGAATATTACTCTCTATTTCCGCTATATATTATATAATTTTTTAAATTTTTTTGATTAAAATTAATGTTTTGTTTTTTTATATTTTTTTCTTCTCATTTTGGTTTTTTTATTTGATTTTTGAATAACAAAAAAAAAAAAAAAAAGAAAAGAAAAGAAAAATTAATACTGTTGCGTGTCTGCTGGGGAGAAAGGACATCTATCATGCGCCAACGATGAGCTAAAGTCTTTTTCCAATTAAAACACTGACTTTATTCTGTTCCAATAATGTTTCTTTATTAAAGTCTTTAATAATTCTATTCTATCTTACTTTACTGCCCTAATTCCCTAGCTAACACTGAGATCCAC
The DNA here is from genome assembly GCA_020466095.1 of Chlorops oryzae. Lineage (NCBI taxonomy): Eukaryota > Metazoa > Arthropoda > Insecta > Diptera > Chloropidae > Chlorops > Chlorops oryzae. The sequence continues at coordinate 65,290,610 of CM035807.1, read as the reverse complement.
ACTTTGTCGTCCTGGCTCGTAAGTAGGTGCGCCAAAGTTGAGATCTTCTTAATACTTCGAATGCTAATCGATGATAAGTCCATTTTGTCAATCGAACTTCGCTTTTATAGTCCGATATTGCTCCGTTCGCAATATCGATAGTTGCTAGCGTCATAGATTTCTTCCTCAGCTGACCTCCCCGCTAGCGTCCCTTGGTCACCGTCTATTCTGCATTTCGGCGTTTTCCGGCGATTGCATAAGTGCCGTTATCTTCTATTTTCGTCGTGCCATGTATTTACAATCAGCTAAACATGCCGATCACTCCAAAACCCATTCGACATATGTACGGTTTAATGCAAGCCAAGTGCACACACAAGAAGACGTACATAACGAAATGCAATACGAACAAGCAAACGTATGCCACAAACATCCCTTGTTTGTGTGTGGTCCACATGCTGACTCGGCGGCTCGTGTTCTTTCGCCTTTCGTCTGCCTGCTTTCCCTTTCGATCGATGGCCTTGAACGATCGATTCTCGGTTGACATTGATATCGACGGTCTGTTTGTCATTACACGACTCTGTTGTTGTTGTTGCCGTCTCCGGTAACAGTGTCTCTTTTTATGACTTCGAGCGCCGACCGTTGTTGCTTTGTTGAGGCGTTCGATTTCATGCTCGCTCGTGCTGTTGTTGTTCGAGGTGTTAGGTTTCGAGCTCAAACGGTGCCGTTGGATTTGTTTACGATGCATTATTTATTGCACTGCTTTTGGCTTAGCGCTGATAGCGTGCCGTTGACGATAGAGCTGGCAGCGTTACGTTAGCGTGTGACGTGACGGTTTTGACTCACAACATCCCTCCCCTCTTCGGCAAGTCGTGAGCATCACGACTAGTTTTCTGTCTGAAGGATTCGGTTGTTGTAGCCAGGCATATTTCATGCTTAGTTTCGTCTCGATGATACAGATGAGGCGAGCTGAATACGTTTTTATTAATTCCGGCTCGTGTTGTTGATGTTGTTGCTTAAATGTTGCTAACTTGCTGTTGTAGTGGGCGTGTAGACTCTGTTCACCCATATGACTTTGATGATGTTCTTAGCGGTGTTCGATAGACCGATGCTGCTGAAATTTTTGTCGCTGCTGTGATACTGCCGCTTCTTGATCCATATTTATCGCTGCAGTGTGGTGGATATCTCAGTGAATTCTTGCTTCTCTATGAATAAGTGTTTTAGTTTTTCCGGGATACAATTCAAACAGTGTTACTGGCTAAATATTCTAGTTCTACGAAATGCTTACATAGTCAATACCGTTAACATATTATTTTTTGTTTTGGTACTCTTACAGTTTCTAATACATCATGTTCTTAAATTTGGTAGTAAATGAAAATACTTATGTTTATATATATTTTTTCTCTGTCTCTTTTTTTTTTTTCTTTTTTTTTTTTTTTTTCGATTCAAAGTACTTATATTTTTACCCCTTTTTTTTTTTTTTTGTTATAATAAAATTTGCTTATGTTTTTTATATAATTCTTGATTAGACTTTGCTGACTTCCTTTTCACATATTTTGGAGTCGAGAAATGTAAAGTGAATGATTCTTTATATTACTTGTGCTACGTGCTACTACCCCTTCCCCCCTTTAATGAAGGTTGAGGTTTTGTGCTGATTTTGCCGAAATATCGCTGTGTAGAAGACACACAAAAATATAAAACTCTGTCAATGCGTTATTGGAAATATTCTACATGCGGTTTGCTTGCAATTGCTTTTCCCACCGATGCAGTTTACTTAGGTAATTAACCATGTGCAAGCAAGCATTTTTGCTTGCAAATGCTTTTTCTTTACCCTTTTTGTTCGGTTCGGGTGCACATGTGGCTGCATGTTTGCCCTTGGGATCGAGAAAAAAAATATTTTTTTCGATACCGATATTGCAAGTAAATTCTATTTCGGATATTGACCATTTTCAGGCATGCGTTTTGCTTGCAAATGCTTTTTTAACCGACGCAGTTTTCTTCGGTAATTAACCATGTGCAAGCAAATTCTATTTCGGATATTGACCATTTTCAAGCATGTGTTTTGCTTGCAAATGCTTTTTTAACCGAAATATTGTGTGAAAAAGGAAAAAAAAAATTTTCCAAAATTTTCTTATTTATAGTCGCGTTTTCGTCGATTTCTTTTAAGTTCGATATTGACTCTGTTCGAGTAAGTATAATTTTTCTCATATATTTTTGGTGAATATTGTTTTATGTGTTTCTTTTTCCATACCTTATTTCGTTTCAGAATGACGTTTAATGATTTCTACACTGTTGAGGATTATTATCTTCGTGAGGAGCGGTACGTGGTCCCGCCCCCCCCATTGAGAGGTATGGATCTATTTCTCCATTTGTTACCCACGGGTCCGCAGTTGTATCTCCCGTACTTGGATGCTAAGTACGATTTTTTAGGGATACCCCGTCGTCCGATTCCTATTCCACCAGTTCGTTGGGTGTCCCTGAAGGACTTCTCCCACATTAAAAAATTTCATTTCTGTTTGGAATCATGGGACTAAATTGTAAAACAAAATTGTAAAAATATAAAACAAAAAAAAATTTTTTAAATAAAAAGATGTTTTGGTTAATAATTCCATACGCTTTTAATTTGTGTTGACGTTAGGCTCTTTGCTCGCTGCTTTTTCTCTAAATTGTTTATTGAGTGTCCGAATACTTGTTCTTCTTTGTGGTTGCCTTTCTGAGAGTTCCAGGCTATTTCTTATGTTCACGCTTTTGTTTCGGAGACATACACACAGGAATATGACTCCTATTATTGCTGCTATGACGAGCGTCGTGCTTATGCCATATGATATATTCCTGTGTAATGTTAATTCTTCAATGAGTTTTCGATTTTTAACACTTTTTATTTGAATTTCTTCGAAGTTAATGGTGTCGTTGAATTTGATATTGTTGTTTTCGTTTTCTTGGTAGAAATATTTTTCGTTCATTATGATCTGCGTATTCGTAAAATTTTGGTTTTGAATGATTATGGTGCAATTGGAGAAGGATATGAGTATGTTCTTGTTAAGTGTAATGTTGCGCTTGTCGCAATCGTGTGTGATCTGCGTTTGCCTCGCGTTTTTTATTAGTAGTGTTGATTCGTCTATGTATTGTATGGAGAATTTGTTGTTATACTGGAGTCTACATGTGTTAAGAAGAACGCAGTTTCTACTCTTTTTCAGTTCCTTTCGTACCGCGTTTTCCGTGAAACTGTAAGTTGTGTTATCTATTGTTGTGATTTGTTCGTCTCTTTCTATAATTTCCTTGTGACTCAGGTTAGGAAGAGGGGTTAACCATTTTACTTCTATTTTCCGGAAGTTTCTTGGAATTTTTACTGCGATTATTAGTGCTTTGTTTGCATATGACATCACTCCCACTCTGATCAGTTTTACTTTGTAATAGTCCATTTTGAATCTTTCTATCTCCTCTGTCGTTAGTATGTTGGGATGCGCCACCCCGTTTTTTGCTGATGAGATACTGTCCTGGATGATGTTGACCTTTTCTTCTATGCTTTTTAGTTTTAGCATTTGGTCATGATAACGGAGGTGCTTAGTGATTTCGTCGTTTTGTCTTTTTACGGTGGTGAATACTTCGTTAACCATGCCCAGATCCTTTTCCATCGTCCTTTTTATCGTTGAAATTGTTTCGTTGAAAAAATCGTTTATGTATATTTGTTCGTTCAACCCTTTTATGGCGTTATGGCTATTCTGGTCTGCCAATGTCAAGTGCTCTAGGATTTCTTTCCGGTCGTCATCGTCCATGACGCCAAATAGCCAGTTGGCGGCCGTACCTACCGCGTTCAGAAGTCCTCTTCGAGATCGATCATTCTCCCTTGGTATAATGGAGCTAATTTTTGATCTGATTGTTCTAATTTCTGCCAGCAGCAGTTCTCTGTTTTTTATTTCCACCGTATCGACATACTCGTTGATTGTGTTGATGACCTTTAGGATTTCGGCTGGGTGTATCACATGTAGCACGGTGTAGAAATCCTCTATAATTTCTGTTTCTTTTATGTGGATCTGAACAAATCCTCCTTGTTCGTCTACTGGCGTTATTTGAAGTCGTCCGTAGGTGACTGTTGTTATTAACCCAAAGATGATTATTTTTTCCTGAAAAGAAAAAGAAAACTGAATTTGCACACACCTCTACGCCCGTTGTCGCTTCCACAAAGGCTCCTCCAATTTAACGCCAAATCGTTATTACATTAAAAAAAACGCTATCCTTCTTCATTTTGATTTCATGTTTATTAAAGAAAATAAAATTCTTTTCTTATTTTTGGTTAGTTGCCTATTGCGCATTTCAATTTCTTATACCTAACGTCCCCTTTACGAGAGACAAATACTGAATAAATTTTATTTTTATACACTACTCTACCATATTTTCGAACTCCTGGTTTGCAGTTTGCTTTAATTTTTCGAATTTCGTTTTGTATGAATATCTGCTCTTCTTCCGTCGCATTCCACTCCATTCGAATCATCTTGTGTTCTTTTACCACCTTGTCTAGAAATTTTCTTGAAATTTTACTTTCCTCCACGAAGGCGTCTCGGGGCAAAAAGGCTCGTCCTGAACTTACAACGTCTCGGTATTTTTCCGCAAAACGCAGCAAATATATTCCGCAATCATTTAGGTTTTGTTGTTGGCTACATTCCGGATATATTAGCGGCATCGCATCTTCCGAATACTCCGTGGTGTCTGCTGGACATTTTCTTTTCGCCTCCCATTGCACAATTGACCTTATTTTTTCTGCGATATTCTTTGCATTGTGCGGCTTAAGGGAGTCCAGTACGTAGATCGCTGGCCATGTTACGATTGCCAGCATCCAGTGGTTTCTCTCGTGTACTGGGATCACCAGGCTCTCGCACTCGAATATGTTCACTCTTTTTAGAAAACCGTTCAAACGTAATTGTTCCGGCACTGATTTTTCCTTCGATGAGGTTGCGCATGCATAAAAGTGCGTGTCGAATACGTGAATCTTCTTGTTGTTAGCCCTACTCATTATCCATGGCAGGAGGGAGTTGACGTGATCGTCGTTCAGCCAATTTGTCTCATTAATTTCATCTAAATTCCAATTCATTTTCCAATTTCTGCTAGACATCGTTTTCCGCTCGACCTTGCGTGTATGTTACTTTTGATGGTTTAAATGTTTGCTTTACGGCATATACTGAGTGGTTGCGATTTGTATCGATTTGAAGATATTTTCAGCTGACGGGAGTTCGATTCCGATTGAATGGTATTGTGAAGTGCATGCATAAAACAAAATTTTTTCTTTTCCTTTTCTTTAGGAATTCCCATTTCTCGTAAACGCCTTGGTTGGCATATTACATATTTCGGTGCTTTAGGTTATTGTATTTTAAACGTGTGCTATTATTATATTTTTTGTTCGTTAAAAAAAATTGCATTACTTATATTCTTTTTGTTTTGTCGCCGTAAGGCACGTGTTATTGTTTTGTTTGTTGTTCTTTTTGATGATGACGCTTTATTAAGTTTTTGTGGAATGTTTTTTCTTTTCCTTTGATTTTCAATTTTACATTCACCGGCGTTGGAATTGATACAATCGAATAAGGGCCTTCCCAAATGGGTGAGAATTTATTTTTTCGGTTTTGGTTCTTTAGCCACACCTTGTCTCCCGTCTGAAATTCTCTTACTTTCGAGCCCTTATCGTAGTAACGTTTTGATTTCTCTTTAGCTATTTTTTGGTTTTCTCGTACTAACTGATGGGTGCGCTGGATTTGATATTTTAATATTTTTGGAAAATCGTCTGTGTTGTACAGTGGCTCCGGTTTTCTTTTTAAGTTGAGTGGAATGTCGGCTTCAAATCCAAAAATAATTTTGCAAGGTGTTTGTTTTGTGGATGAATGTACTGTGTTGTTATGCACGTGCATAGCGTGGTGCAGCCATTCATCCCAATTTGTGCCATCCTCCTTGACGAAATTTCGGAGAAATTCCGCAAGAGGTCGGTGACTCCTTTCAAGAGCACCATTGGCTTGGGGGTGGTATGGTGACGTTTGGGATTTCTTGATTCCCAGAATTTTGCAAACTTCCTTAAATAATTTCGATGTAAAGTTTGTGCCGTTATCCGTGATTAAAACCTTTGGTATCTGAAACTTTGATATTATCTCGTTGAAAAAAGATTTTGCCACTGTTGCCGCTTCTGCATCCGGAATAGCTGTGCAGATGAAAAATTTTGAAAAATCGTCTATGAATGTTAAAATGTATTTGTTTCCTCTCGATGTTTCCGGTAGGGGGCCTACCATATCCATATAAACTTTGTAGAAGGGGCCATGAGCTATGTCTGTGAGTACCATGGGCATTCTTTCTACTTTTGAGCATTTATTCCGCTGGCATTTCTCGCAGTTTTTTATATAATTTCGAATCTCCCTCTGCATGCCGTTCCACTTGTACTGTCGTCGAATGCGGAAATATGTTTTTAAAGCTCCTTTGTGACCTCCTAATGGCCCATCGTGAAAATTTTTAAGCACCTCTTCGATGTCTTTTCTCTGTGTTAAAAATTCTGCTAAATCCTCTGTCTCTGGGTGATCTGTGGGATTTGTATCTTCCGATTCATCTTTGCTTTTATTTGTCTCCGTATTTTCATGGCTCTGCTCTATTTTGGACTGTGTTTGTGCTCTTGTCACTACTGCGACCAGATTATTTTCATATGGTAATCGGCTCAATGCGTCTGCGTTTAAATTATATTTCCCAGCCTTGTAACAGATTTCGAAATCAAATTCCGAGAGCTTATGGCGGAATCTGGCCAATCGGGATGTCTGATCCTTTAAGTTTGCTATACCCTTTAGGGGCTTGTGGTCTGTGTAAACTGTAAATGGCCGCCCTAAAAGGTAGCAACGAAAATTTTTGGCCGCCCACACAATGGCTAAGAATTCCTTTTCGATGGTAGAGTATCTTCTTTCTGTTGCACTCAAGGCTCGGCTTGCAAACGCAATTGGTTGGTCGTCGCCCGGCTCGCCTTGCGAAAGTACCGCTCCTAGCGCTTCGTTGCTTGCATCCGTTGTTAGCAAGAATGGCTTAGAAAAATCCGCGTACTTCAATAGTGGTGGGTTTGTAATTGCAGTTTTAATTTTCTCCACCGCGTTTTCGCAATCATTCGTCCACGTAAATTCACTGTCCTTTTTCAATAGTGATGTTAGTGGCATTAAAAGGTTGGCTGCGTTCGGTATGAATTTTCTGTAATAATTCGCCAATCCTAGGAAAGCCTGCAATTCCTTTTTGTTTTTTGGAATTGGGAATTTTTCCACGCATTCTACTTTCCCAGGATCTGGTCGCACACCTTGGTCGGAACACTTATGTCCCAAGTAAACTACCTCCTTTCGTAAAAATTGACATTTTTCCGTTTGGATCTTTAGCCTATTCTCCCGTAGAGCTTGCAGTACTTTTCGGAGTCTTAGTTCGTGTTGCTCCAGGTTGCTCCCGTAAATTACTATATCGTCCAGGTAGACGAAACAGTCGACTCCTTGTAGCCCAGTCAGGACACTGTTCATGATCCGTTGAAACGTGGCTGGCGCTCCTGAGAGTCCAAATGGCATTCGCACGAATTCATAGTGTCCTAAACCCGTGCTGAAAGCTGTTTTACCTCTAGCTGGCTCATCTACCAATACTTGGTGGTATCCACTCGCCAGATCCAAGGTTGTAAAATATCGACTGCAACCCAGTTGGTCGAGGATTTCGTCAATTCGTGGTATCGGGAATACCTGTTTCACCGTAATTTCATTTAGTTGGCGGAAATCCACCACCAGTCGCCATTTCTTTTTCCCGTCTGTACCTGCCTTTTTCGGCACTAGGATAATCGGTGCGTTCCATGGTGACTTGCTTGGAGCAATTATCCCTTGTTCCAGCATTTCTCCTACCTGTTTATTTATTTCCTCCTTGTGTGCTTCCGGCAAGCGATACTGTCTTATATTGATCGGTGCCTTTCCTGCTTCCGTGGTGATTTCATGTTTGAGCACATTTGTAAAACTCAGTTTATCGCCCTTTAGATGAAATACATCGGAATAGTCCTTGCAAATTGCAATTATGGACTGTCTTTCTTCTTCATTCAAATTCTCCTCTAATTTTAGGGAATTGATTAGCATATTCTTCCTTTCGTCAGCTTGACTATTACTCGGTGCATTTATTTCTGAAATGCTCAAAATTTCGTACTCCTTCAATAACGAATATTTTACCTCCATTCCTTCTTTTATTTCGGTGTCCTTTTCCGATGCGTTCAGTATTGTAACGAACCCAATACCATTTTTGGGTTTCGTGAGGCTTTCTCCAATATAAATATGTTCTTCTAACAGTTTTTTCTGCACGACTACTTCCTCCGTGAGTAGTCCTGTATTTATTCGTACTATCCTCGTGGATCTTGGTGGGATTCTAATCGTCTCTGCGGTATAGATTTTCTCTCCTCTTATCCTTAGAGGCATTGTGGCTACCAGATTACCTTTTTCTTTGAAGGTCAACTCCTTTCTGATGGAATCTAGTATAGTCCTGTTCCAGAGCATGTCTCTCCCCAGGAGTCCATCTGCTGGCAGGCTGCTATTCCGTGGCACCACGTGCATCACCATCTCCAATGCTGGAATTGCCTTGTGCTTCAATTTTATTGATCCAATCGTAGTCGAATTTCCTCCAAATGCCCCTCTCAAGGACTTCGTATCCTTTCGGTTTATCGGAACGTCTTCCATCAGCACCTCTCTTTTAACCAGACTTGCCTCTGCCCCTGAATCGATCAATAGGGTGATGCTGCCGTCGATAGCCTGGCTACAGGGTATTTCGATGTACGCATCGTCCTCTCGAGTCGCAGTTGCAGCGATCCAATTCGGTTCTTCTACCCTTTCGATTCCGTCGTTGATAGCCTGCTCGCAGGATAATTCAACGCATTCATCTCCTTTTGGCCCATTGGGTTCACCCGCCAAAAATTGTTTCGTGAATTGGAAAAACTCGCTTAGAAAAAAGAAAAACATCAGCCATGCATTGATATACAACCTTTTCAATAGTCTTGCGTTTTCTTTCCATTTTTCCAATCTTTCCTTTGTCTTCGTAGCTTCCATCTTGCATATTGGGTATACAAACACTTTGACCGTGCTCTTAAAAGTCACTCGTTTGCCCTTTTTCCTTGGTTTCATTGCATTAGTCTCCTGACCAATGTCTATAAGCATTTTCTCCTTTATCTCCTTTTCTATTTCCTCCGTCGGAATTTCTCTTCTCGATTTTCCCCATTTTGGTAATCGATTTCTTTTTCCCAGACTGTCCAAAGGCACTTCTTGGCCCTCTGGCTCCTCCAGTCGTTCTGCGCCTAGGCATTTCAAAGGATCTTCTTTGCATCCTGGCTCTCCCCCTCCTCCTGCCCCTGGTTTGTGGCTGTTCCCCAGGGCAGGGTTTTGCCGTTCTAAAACTTCTTTTTGGGCACTCCAGTCTACCGGCCGAGACTGGGCCGCTGGGCGTTTCCCGTGTTAGGTGCGGGGATTGTCTGGCTACGCTGCGTCTGTTGTGGGCAATTTCGGGCTATATGGCCTACTTCTTTGCACATGAAGCATTGTATTTGGTTGTTCGCATTAGGCATTCTCTGATGGCTCGGTGTAGACCGTGGCTGCACATTCTGTTGCCTGTTCTCTCTTTTACAGAATTTATTCGTCTTATGGCCCTTCACTTGGCATTTTTCGCAGAAAAGGGCGACTAATTTCGCCCAACAGTCTTCCTCCTTGTGCCCCGCTTTCCCGCAATGTGTGCATTCAGCTCTAGCTGGATTTCTTTCTTCTGTCCGTCTTGGAGTGTCTCTCCGGCACCCGGGAGTCTCGTCATGACCATATACACCACACGGCGCGCAGTATGCTGTGTTTCTCCTCTTTATGCACACATCCCTCGTGTGGCCTGGTTGTTGACAAAAAGCGCACACCAGACTTTCTTCGGCCGCGGAGCTTATTGTGTTTATATTGATTCGGCCTGATTTAAGTATATTTTCCGAACGCTCTGCTGCCTCTATCAGACCCTTCAGGTTTAGGTCACCCATGCTCACCAGTGATTGTTGTAAGGACTCTCTTTTAAGCCCTAAAATGAAATGCTTTTTTGCTAGGTCGTCGTATCCCCACAGTACTGCTCTTGCTTCTGCGCCTCCCCATCTTTGGGTAATTATCATTTCTGCTTCATTGAGGTATGTCTCCATTCTTCCTCCGAACAAGGCCGCGGATTCGTCCTTTTGTTGTTGAGCGTTTATTATGTCCGCTCTAATGTCCTCTAATGTTCGGATTGTTGCATACGTTCGTCTTACATACTCTTGGAGTTCCTCCAGTGTTTCGAATTTTCTGTTGTTTATCTGCGGGTACGCCGGTCCCGTTAGCTTTTGCTTGACTATGCGTATCGCCTGTGTAACATTTGCTCTGTCAATAGTCTCATTGAGTAGAGCGAGGCCTTCGATGAATTTTGACACCTCGTATTTGAATCCAGGTCCTCTAGTTCCCGTAAAACTTGGGACTACGTCATGGACTATTCTGATGATATCTTTCATGCTTTGTTGCGTCGCCATTGTTATTCTGTTTTGTGTTGGAACTTCGATCGTAGTGGTGTTTACAGAAAGTGACTCTCTTCTTGTTGGAAGTGGGGACGTGCCGCAGACTATCCTTAATTCTCGTTTTAGATTTCCTATTTCTATTTTTAAAAAATGGATTTCTTTTTCCTTTTCTTTAAGATCCGCTTTATCCTTTTCTATGGATTCTGAAAGTTCACTCCCTACTGCTGATTGTAGAGCTTTCCTTAAAGTTTCGTTTTCGTCCTCAGCCTCTTCTATTAATCGAGTTTCCTTATCTATTCTCTCCCTTAGATCTTTGCAATTCTTCTGTAAATGTTCAACTGTCTCTTCTAGATCTTCTATTTTACTCTTCGCGGAATCGTTAGTAGCGCTTACTGTCCGTTTAGCTGTATCGATCAGAAAAACTGCCTCTTCTAACTGATTACATGCGGATAGTGCGATCTGATTTTTTATTAAAGTCAAAAATTCTCTATTCGGGTTTATTTCTCTTATTAGTTCCCACGCTTCTGCTTGTAGTGTAGTCGCATGCCCTTCAGACTCTTTGAGCTTTTGTTTCAGTTTTTCGCATTCTTTATCCATAAATTACCCTGTCCAACGGAAAACTCCGCTTATAAAAAGACGCATAACAATTGAATTTAACTCTTAAAAAAAAACAAATTTCCAACTTCAAAAATTTAAGATCAAAATTTTGATGTGAAGCCTGTGAGGCATATGTTATAAAAGTTTTGTTTGTGGACTTACCATCTTATTCTGTTAGCTATTCGTCTGAAGTTTTATTTTCGTTGTTTGTTGTTATATATAAAAAATTTTATTCGCAAATCACTTTGTTTTTGGGTCCCTCTATCGTTCCAAAATTGCGCTTATCGTGCAATTGGATTCGACAGAAAAAATCGGTATGATTATGAACGCTTTAGTCCTTTTCGTTAAAATACCTTTTGGAAACCGTAGTTCCTCCCAGGCACCAATGAATGAAACGTTGTTCCTGTTCAATGGTTTCTAATGAAAAATTCTATAGCTCACAATCAATATGATTTCGACTTGGTTGCCAAATTTTTCGTTTGCACTTTTTTTTTTTTTTTTTTTGTTAATTTTTTATTAATATTATACCTCAGGATTGTAGATTCTTCCCGACTATCCTTAGTCGTAAACCGGCTGCGCCATAAATGTTGCGTGTCTGCTGGGGAGAAAGGACATCTATCATGCGCCAACGATGAGCTAAAGTCTTTTTCCAATTAAAACACTGACTTTATTCTGTTCCAATAATGTTTCTTTATTAAAGTCTTTAATAATTCTATTCTATCTTACTTTACTGCCCTAATTCCCTAGCTAACACTGAGATCCACACTTTGTCGTCCTGGCTCGTAAGTAGGTGCGCCAAAGTTGAGATCTTCTTAATACTTCGAATGCTAATCGATGATAAGTCCATTTTGTCAATCGAACTTCGCTTTTATAGTCCGATATTGCTCCGTTCGCAATATCGATAGTTGCTAGCGTCATAGATTTCTTCCTCAGCTGACCTCCCCGCTAGCGTCCCTTGGTCACCGTCTATTCTGCATTTCGGCGTTTTCCGGCGATTGCATAAGTGCCGTTATCTTCTATTTTCGTCGTGCCATGTATTTACAATCAGCTAAACATGCCGATCACTCCAAAACCCATTCGACATATGTACGGTTTAATGCAAGCCAAGTGCACACACAAGAAGACGTACATAACGAAATGCAATACGAACAAGCAAACGTATGCCACAAACATCCCTTGTTTGTGTGTGGTCCACATGCTGACTCGGCGGCTCGTGTTCTTTCGCCTTTCGTCTGCCTGCTTTCCCTTTCGATCGATGGCCTTGAACGATCGATTCTCGGTTGACATTGATATCGACGGTCTGTTTGTCATTACACGACTCTGTTGTTGTTGTTGCCGTCTCCGGTAACAGTGTCTCTTTTTATGACTTCGAGCGCCGACCGTTGTTGCTTTGTTGAGGCGTTCGATTTCATGCTCGCTCGTGCTGTTGTTGTTCGAGGTGTTAGGTTTCGAGCTCAAACGGTGCCGTTGGATTTGTTTACGATGCATTATTTATTGCACTGCTTTTGGCTTAGCGCTGATAGCGTGCCGTTGACGATAGAGCTGGCAGCGTTACGTTAGCGTGTGACGTGACGGTTTTGACTCACAACAATACATAAAAATTTTTTCTGCTTTCACAATTAGAGTACAGAACACCATCGGTGACAGTGGTTCCTACAGGCATGACTGACACACTTTTTGCATGTCTTCTTTAATATAAAATTTGAGCTGACCCATTTCCATGAAGCGTTTTTTTGTTTGTTTATTTAGTTCCAAGAGAGAGCAAGAGTCTCACTGCCTCTCATATCCACTCGCGCATATAGCTGCACAACGTGGAAAGGCATTGCTTTGAGACTTTGCGCTCGTCTGTATTTTTTTCTTTTCATTCTCTGCGTTATTTCATGCTAATATAAGGGAGTTTTCGTACACTCGGTTACACAAAAATTTAAATAGGTAGAGTTTGATTATTTTTTTTGAAAAAAATCATTTTATTTTATATTTTCATGCTTAACTAATAAAATTTTTCCTATTATGTACATATTTGAATAAAAAAAAAGAAAAAAAAAATAAACAATTTTCATAATAAAATAGAATAAAATAAAAATAAATATATTTATTGTACATGAACATTCTAAAGTTTTATTCCATGTGGTGAAACTAGTTGGATTAAAAGGCTCACCTTTCAGGTTAACCTTCGGTAACTGGTTATAATGATGCCGAGCTAGGCATCTAAATTGGTACGGTAGAAACCCACTAGGGATTTCTATAAAGGGAGTATTCTGGTACGACCATGGACCTACGGACTTACGAATAAATACGAACGCACGGACTGAAGATGGGGAGTGCGCTAAAATTTTTAGCAGGCGCCACAGCGCACTCATGGCTGTGAGCTTTCGCAGCGGGTGGGATTGCTCCAGACTTCGGACCGTGACTGATAGGCGGAGTGAGGATATAAGGCGGATTTTGGTGTGCATGATTTAGTCGGACAGTGGTATTTTATGATTCTTTATTTCACCCTTTCTATTTTTCTGTTCTCCTTATTTTCTTCACATGAACCTACCAATCGGCATGAAACCTTTTTGTTTAATGCTAGCATATTGGCAAGCGGATGCTAAGGCCCCACGCCAACGGCGAGCTAAGTCGGAGCTGATGCCACCATGCCGAACCGCTATCCCGAACCAATGTACCAGATGTTAGATCATTAACAATGGCGCCCAACGTATTTTCTTCCAACTAAAACTTTTTCTTCCTATCTTTCACTTTTTTATTCTTTCTGTCATAAAAATACCAAGATAGGATTTTTTTACTGATGGGGGTTTACCGAAAGCATCGAATTTCATTCTAATCCACAGTGATACGAAATTTTGGGCTTGAGGTAGGTAAAAAAAAAAAAAAAAAAAAATAAATTTTGTAATCTCTGAATCCTGTACTACCTGTAGAGGGGCTTCACACTAAGCCGAGGCGGGGTATGAATTGCCTTCTATGAAATAGTATAGACAGAAGGGAGGGGTGGGGGGAATCTTATGTGGCCATAGGCTACTACAAGCTGTGAAGTCCGCGGCTTTACGCATGAGGCATATGAGTGCATTGGATTTATAGCGCTGAAGCGGGCCTAAATCCTAAATGTAAAAGAGGATGGAGTGACCTTCGGTACAAAAACTTCTAATAGGGGGGAGGGGGAGTAGATTAGACCCGGACATGACAGACGGACTAATAGAATACTCCTGTGAGAAGTTCCTAGTGGGAAACTTCTACGCCAAGTACCAAGTATCCAACAATTTTCACAGTCTTCTTAAATATACACATATAAATTTTTTTCAATTTTTCATCAACTTAAAATAAATGCAAAAAAAAAAAATATATATATATATTACAATTTTTATAAGAATAACATTTTTCCATATATTTGTTTGTTCATACTATTTGAATCAAGAATATAAATTAGAATTTAAAATAGAATAGTTTTTTTGAAAATCAATGAAAACCCAGGTTAATTGATGGACAGGCAAACAGCTCCTGATAATAATTCGCAAATTCCATCGAACCAAAGATTAACAAGGAATAGGCGCATACAGCTAGAACTCGAACGGTTGAGCATAGATTTTTCAAATCTGGCTGTCATACCCCAAAGAACTGAAGGTGTTACAGCTGACACAAATTGAACCAGCTCTGAGAATAATCTAAACAACGATTCCGTTAGTTTTACTACCAGACTAGACAATTTATTTAACATGTCAAACCCGGAAGAGCAAAACAGCGCAGAAGGGACAAACCTAGATAATCAACCGCAAGCGCTAGGTAATGACGCTGTTAATAGTAATAGTGGGTTCACACTGCAGCAGCAGATACAAGATCTAGCACGACTAATGAACGCTCAGAATGGAGGTGTAGTGAGTTGCATGAACACTTTGCAAAACATATTGACCAGATTTACGACAATAGAGAATCGAGTGGGAAATCTAGAAAACGGTAATGATCCAGACACACCAAGACCACAATCCACTCCCGTAAAAGAACCAGGTGGTGGGACTGTCACACAGCCAGGTGTATCAAACCGCCAAGATGGAGTACATTTTAATCACACAGGCATCAACCGACCTCTGTCTAGCAATGAAATAGAGCGAGCTAGTAGGTTCGATTTAGACAGATGGCACATTAGATATGACGGAACCAATAAGGAGATGACGGTAGATAGCTTTGTGTTTACAATTGAGAAATTAGCAGAGACACATGCCATCCCTTACGATAAGCTTTTCAAGGACTTTCATTGTCTACTAAAGGACAATGCGTCCAAATGGTATTGGCAATTGTTAGAAGCCAACAAAAACAATTTAGAATTCGACTACTACGATGTGCGG
>CM035807.1:65086125-65275081 GCA_020466095.1 Chlorops oryzae | reverse complement strand
AGACGAAGAATGGTCTAAATTCGAAACAAAAGACAACCAAATACGATTGTTGGAAAATCTACCGTTAAACCACGAATACTTCACTAGAGATTACTACAGCTCAATACTAAACATAGTGCAGCAATATACAGAAGTATTCAAGGCAGCCATCCAGAAAGAAACACTAATGGAGAGTGACGGGAAAGCTCAGCAACAAAACTCAACAAAGCAACAGGACCAAGCAGTGGGTGAAGTTCAACAAGTAGTTCCCGGTGAAATTATTAAGCTTCTCCGCAGACAAAAAGTAATAATGTCATCGCTTACACGTTTACTGAAAGAAAATTTTACAAAGGAAGACATCCTAATCGCCAAAAAATTATGGGAAAACGTTGAAAATATTCATTTTCAATTATACGAAATGTATGATGACCCAGCCACACAAGGTTACAACACAGATGAGTTTTTATGGTTAGAAAATATGGTGAGAAACATGTTCAAAACTGTTAACATCGGCTCAGCAGTACAAGAAAGCTCAAAAGAAGTAAGGTCTCAGGAATCAATTCCAATGCCAAAACTAACAATCCCGAAATTTGATGGTAACCACATCAAATGGCAAGAATTTCATGATTTATTCACCTCACTGATAGTGCTCCAACCAATGCCAAAGGTTCAGAAGATTTGGTACCTCAAAACACACTTGGTGGGGGAGGCTTCGAATCTAATAAAGCACTTTGCGGCCACTGGAGAAAACTTTGATGCAGCATGGACAATGGTGGTAGATCGATACAACAACAAAAGAATACTTGTTGGAAAACTAATTCAAGAATTGGTCGACACCCCAACAAAGGCATCCAGCGACCATTTTAAGGAGCTACATGACAGAACACAAGAATGTCTATTAGCACTCAAAAATCTGAAGATCGACACCTCAACCTGGGACCCATTACTACTACATGTGCTATTAAAAAAATTAGATCACGCAACACGCCTTCGATATGAGCAATGTCTTTCAAATCCAAGAGAAGTTCCAACAATAAAAGATTTCTTACAATTTCTGGAAAGGCATTTCCAATCATTGGAAGCAATAGGTGAAAAAGACAGATCAGGAAATTCAAAGGCAAAGGTTTCCACATCCGTGACTTCAGTTGATAGTTCGTGTGCAGTTTGTAAAAATGGGAAGCATCCATTGTTTTCATGCAAAACATTCTTGCAGTTAACACCACCAGAACGACTGCAGTTTGTTCAGAAGAATAAACTATGCTGCAACTGCATGAAAGCTGGACACCGCACAAAAAGCTGCACTTCAAGAAGTTGCATGAAATGCAACAAAAAACACAACACGCTGCTTCATCTGGAAAATGCAGCACAGAACACGAATAAATCAGGAACGGAATCAAGCAGGCCAGAAAAACAGACAGAAATCAATTCATCAGCTGTCGTAGAAGCAACACAAAATGCTAGAGAAGCAACGTCACTGACCACATCAAAACATTCTGCAGCAAACAATTACGTTTTTCTCAGCACTGCAATGATAATCGTTCGAGCTAAAGGCGCTGAAGTCAAATGTCGAGCAATACTCGACTCTGGCTCACAACTCAATTTTATCACAGAACGGCTGATCAAACGGCTTGGGATTACTGCACAACCCACTTCAATATCAATCAACGGAATTGGGTCAAGTAATGCAAAGGTTCAGCACAGAGTTAATGTGGCAATCCATTCTAGAATCAACAAGTTCAATACAAGGCTAGAAGCTGCAGTATTGCCACACATAATCTCACCGCAACCATCACAACCTTTGGACATCAAAGATTGGCCGATCCCCAAAAACATCGAATTGGCAGATCCAGCATTTAATCGCCCTGATAAAATTGATGTTTTATTAGGTGCCGAATTTTATCATCAACTCTTGTCAATTGGTCAGATCAAATTAGCACACGGCCTTCCAACTCTACAAAATACGGTATTCGGATGGATCATAGGAGGAAAAGTGGAAAACGCGCTCTTATCAACAGCAACATGCGGCATATGTATCGATGAAAACATCAGTTTAGAAGACGCCATTGCCAGACTATGGGAATTAGAAGATGTGACAGCCACCCAAAAACCTCTTTCAATTCCAGAAAAACAATGTGAATCGCACTTTGCTCTCAACCATACTGTGAATGAAGATGGGAGGTACGTTGTTAGACTGCCATTTTGTGAAAACCCTGATGCACTAGGCGAATCTCATGGAATAGCCTTCAACCGTTTTCTATCTCTGGAGCGCCGACTGATGAAAAATCCCAAAATCAAAAGCCAGTACGTCAGTTTCATGGAAGAATACGAAACATTGGGACACATGACTCAAATCGACGTCACCTCACTAACTGATCCGAAATATTTCATCCCTCATCACTGCATCCTGAGACCAGAAAGCCTGACAACAAAGTTGCGAGTGGTATTCGACGCTTCAGCCAAAACTACGACGGGCCTGTCGCTGAATGACTTAATGCACATTGGGCCCACGGTGCAAAGCGAGCTGTTCTCCATCTTACTCCGTTTTCGTATGCCTCGTTTCGTTTTCACCACAGATGTAACAAAAATGTATCGGCAGATGCTGATACACCCTGAAGATAGAAAATTCCAACTAATCATCTGGAGAAACGACCCCGACCAGCCAATAAAATACTACCAGCTGAATACGATAACGTATGGAACCAGAGCAGCACCTTATCTAGCAACAAAATGTTTAGAAAAAATAGCCAAGGAGCACATGACACAGTATCCTTATGGAGCTCAATTTCTTCTTAACAATTTTTACGTGGATGATGGGATCGGAGGAGCAGACAGTTTGAACACAGCACTCACGATTCAACGAGAGCTACAACATATTTTAAATAAACATGGTCTTAAGCTTCAAAAATGGAGGGCAAATCATGAACAATTATTGCGAAACGTAGCAACAGAGGAAGACGAAGTTAATATTGATTTTACCAACAGCAAGGGTGAAACAACTAAAACATTGGGCTTAACATGGATGCCTGGGTGCGACAAATTCTGTGTCAAGGTTAATCTTACAGACACCAACCACATTACCAAGAGAACAGTAAGCTCAGATTTGGCGAGATTGTTTGACCCCTTGGGAGTATTGGGTCCAATCGTTGTCACGGCGAAAATACTGATACAAGAATTATGGAAATTGAAATTGGACTGGGATGAAGCATTACCTGCAGAATCACATACAAGATGGATGATCTTCCGACAAGAACTGGAATCTATCAATAACATGAAGTTCCCGCGGCACGTATACGATGGACAAGTCCCTCTTAAAATACAAGTGCACGGCTTTACAGACGCATCAGAAAAGGCATACGGAGCAGCTATATATATAAGATCGATATATAAGGAAGGACTCATAAAAGTAAGACTACTGTGCGCGAAAGCACGAGTGGCACCATTAAAAAGGCAAACACTCCCACGCCTTGAACTATGTGCGGCACTATTGTGCGCTCAACTGACAGTGCGGGTAATGAACGACTTGAACCTTGATAACACAACAGCACATTTGTGGACAGATTCGGCGATTGTTTTAGCTTGGATCAATTCCCAATCATCAGCATATCATACCTTTGTGGCCAATCGAGTATCTAACATACAAGAATTAACAATACCACAACAATGGCGACACATCGACTCAAAGGAGAATCCTGCAGACATTCTGTCAAGAGGAATATCTCCTAAAAAATTAGCAGGATGTAATCTCTGGTTTTATGGACCCTTGTTTCTGCACGGAAATGAGGAACTCTGGCTCCAACCAAAGCAAAATATCAACGCAATAATTAAAAACATTGCACAAATGGAGCAAAAGAAGATAGTCTCAATTCCAGTAACAACGTCTGCTGAGGACTTATCAAACATCATTTACAACATCAATCATCGAGGATCGTTTCACACCCTTCAAAGGATTATAGGATATGGAATAAGATTCATCAACCGCATCAAGAAGTTAAAACAAGCAACTGGCGTGAATTTAACAGTTCAAGAATTAGAAGAAGCTCTTATTGTCATAATTCGTACTATCCAACAATCAGACTTTGAAGACGACCTGAAACATCTAAAAAGGCATAATGTAGTACAGAAAAGCAGTCAGCTTAGCAACCTGTCTCCATTCTTAGACAAAAACAACATCATACGAGTAGGTGGAAGATTGGAGGCTGCTGGACTGTCATTCGACGCAAAGCATCAAATGCTTATACCGTACAACGATCCAATAACTAAACTGTTAATGCAGGGAATACACGAAATGAATCGGCATTGTGGACCTCAAGCACTTCTCTCACACGTACGACAAAGATTCTGGCCAATAAAAGGAAAAACGCTTGCTAGATCGATCGTTCAAAATTGCGTACGATGCTCTAGAGCAAGACCGAAATTGCTTAACCAAGTCATGGGAAACTTACCCTCAGCACGGATATCACCAGCACGCCCATTCATTACCTCTGGGGTCGACTTCTGTGGGCCATTCTGGATCCACTTTAAGGTACGAGGAAAAAGACCACAAAAGGCGTACATCGCAATATTTTGCTGTTTTGCGACAAAAGCAGTACACCTTGAGCTGGTTAGTGACCTTACGACCGAGGCGTTCATCGGATCATTAAAACGGTTTGTAAGCAGAAGGGGTCATTGTCAAAACCTCTACTGCGACAATGCCACTAACTTCGTTGGTGCGAAAAATAAACTCAGCGAGCTTGCAGAGTCCATTTACTCAAGTACGTCCAGTGAAAAAATCAACAAAGAATGCATAAACAGAGGTATAAATTTTCACTTCATCCCGCCAAGAGCACCTCATTTTGGAGGATTATGGGAGGCTGCCGTAAAATCTGCAAAGCATTTGTTGGTGAGAAGTGTGGCTACTGCATCATTGACCTACGAAGAATTGGATACAGTTGTCATCGAAATCGAGGCCATTTTAAACTCAAGACCACTTTGTCCACTCTCAGACAACCCTAATGATTTAGCAGCCTTAACTCCTGGACACCTTTTAATAGGAGAGCCACTTAACGCACAGGTAGATGCAAACTCAACACCAGCAAATACCGGGCTGTTAACCAGGTGGAAATTGGTGACTCATCTTAAACAAGAATTTTGGAGACGATGGTCACGGGAGTATTTGTGTGAGCTACAATACCGTAATAAATGGAAAACACATCAGAGCAATCTTAAGCAAGGCGACATGGTCATTCTCAAGGAAGAAAATACATCTCCGCTACAATGGCCCTTAGGAAGGATTATAAAAACACATCCAGGCGATGACGGAATCGTAAGAGTTGTTGATATTAAAACGGCAAACAGCATTTGCAAGAGACCAATTGACAGATTAGCACCATTACCAGTCAATAACCAAGAACCAGAAGAAAGTTCAAAGAACCGCACATCTGACCGAAAAGAACACCCTCAAAGCTCTCTAATTATCAGTATTCCATTGGAGAAAATCGAAAATGTTGAAACAATTTTCAGGAAACAAGACTACGCTAAATTGAACGACACCCCAGGAGTGCCAAAGAAAAGAAGACGCACTTCCAACCAGTATACCTTAATGACAGCAATAATTGCACTCATGTTGATACCCCTAGTGCTATGCTCGAAATTTCAAAATACCCACTTTGAAAATCAATTGGGCATGCACTTTGAAGGAATCGGATCGGCGATGGTCTCACCCACCCAATGGCAGCTGCTTATCTATTACGACTTAGAAGGATTCTGGACGGAACTTGCCATCTTCTCTAATGGGACCAGCGCTCTCAACCAATTATGTGCAGAGCTAAAAGACAATGGAACATGCCTAAATCTCGAAAAACATTTTAAAAGCAGGGAGGCCGAACTGTTGATGGATAGCACATTACTTTCTGGACGAAGACTCAGAAGAGCAGCGCTAGATCTTGTGGGAAACATCGCACGTTCTTTGTTTGGAGTCTTGGATACCGAGTATGCAAAGCAGATGGCAACCACGATCACACAAATTAAGGAAAACGAAGGTCACGTACTCCATTTATTAAAAAACCAAACATCTATTGTGGACTCTACAATAAATATTATCAAGGCGGATCAAGAAAGTGTGAAGGCAAAATTTGATCACATGGATCATCAGATATCCCAAATTTTCAATAGAATAAAAACTGAAAATAAAGACCAGCGAGAAGAAAAATTACAGCGCATTCTTACAACACTTTGCATTCAACTAACAACTATCGCAGCAAAACTAGAGCGGACACAGGCATCAATACTAGATGTACTTACAAACACTCACCATGGCATTATAAGTCCATTAATCCTTACTCCCAGCCAGCTACAACATGAAGTAGAAAAGATAAAATTTCATTTACCGAAGAATCTGGAGTTACCTGTAAACAAGGAAGATATGTTACAGTTGTACAAACTTATGAAAGTGAAAGGCGGACTGACAAAAAATACCGTCATTTTTAGTATTACGTTACCTTTAGTTGAACCTGAAAGACTTGAATTATTTAATCTAGTTGCCATTCCAAGCTGGATCAATGAGACCATGATCTCCATAACTACATGTTCCGACATTTTGGCCATCAATAGTCAAAACAAACAATATATATCCATCAGTAATACCGAATTTGATTCATGCACAATAGTTACAGCTGACTCATATATTTGTTCCAGCGGTCATATTCAATACGAAGAAGGTTCAACAGTATGCGCTTGCGAAATCAATTTATTTCACAAGAAAACACAAACCAAATGTCCACTAAAAAAAACGAGCTTCACAGTGGCATGGATTCCGTTACGTCATCAGAACCAATATTTATATTCAATTCCAGCTCCAATTCCTGCAACAGTCGTATGTAACCAAGAAATCACACAACTAACGCTTGAAGGTTCAGGTTTACTTATCTTGGAACCAGAATGCATTCTCAAACACAACTTCGTTTCCATTCAAGCACAGCGAATAGTATCCAGCTCGCGGCAAGCGTCTTATACCAGCTTGTTAAAGGTCACAGCAAAGGTCCACGTGTCCCTTGTAAAACCACTATTAGATGAAATCAACACAAAGCAGTATCTCTCACAAATAAAAAATTTAACCGAACTACAAACCTCTTTAGCAACACAAGAATGGTCACAGCTTCCAAATAAAATCGAACATCAAAATTTTCATCATATGACGATCGGATACTCTTCATTGATTCTCATCGCTTGCATTCTGCTTTACCTCAAATGTAAACAAAATGTTAGAAATCCTCCAACACCAGCTCCGAGAAATCAACTAGAAACAACTGATTTCACCGTTCACATTTAGCGACCAATTTCAACGAAAACAACAGCCTGCTAGCAAAGAATGCCTTCTCAGCGAATTCCAACGCAAGCAACAGCAGTGCAGCTCAAGCCACAAAACATCATCACTACTCAGATGTTGAGCTAAGCTCAACGGGGCGAGCATGTTCATATCTACATAAAAATATATATATATTCACATATTTGTAGCTTTAAGTCTTTGAACTCAGCTTACGTAAACAAAAGAAAAAAGCAAAACTGAATGTCGATCATTAGCTTTGAATTATGCTGACAGTACAAAATTTCATATTTCTTTCTTTTTGTCATAGCTCAAATTCCACCAAAATCAAATATATGAAAGTATTAATAAGCATTTTCCAATCAATAAATTTCAAATTCCAATTGTGCCAAATTAGCTTAATATTTGTATAAAAACAATGTAATATGAAAATAAATTCACTCTTTCAATAGCAAGCAATCTGTGAACATTGATTGAAAAGAGACTGACTCGGTTAAAGTGCCGATTGTCAAACAAACAACAAAATATCGGCAATTCAGTTTAAGTGCTGTTATGGCCATTCATCAAGCAGCGCAAAGAAGCGTTCTGCTAAACATATATGCGATTCAGTTTAAGTGCTGTTATCGCTATTCCTAAAGCAATTCAGTTTATGTGCTGGTATTGCTATTCTTCAAGCAGTGCAAAGGAGCATTTGCTAAACACGGGCAGTATGTTGGTTTTTCGCCGTAGCCACTTTGAAGCCGGGGCTTTAAAGAACGGCAAAATAACAATAACTGTTAGCAGTGACTGAACATACATCCAAAAGTTAGCAACATTCAATAGTGCAACAAGGCTTACTCTTGCGGAAGAATTTTATTGAACACCCAGGACTATTAGTCTTTTCAATGTCCCTAAAAGTGCCATACTTCGCGAAAGAATTTTTCACGGACGCGATGTTGTACACGTAGGAAGTCAACTACTTTGAGTAGTTATAAAAACCGGCTTCGGCAATAATGTTGTGAGGATTTTCCGGAATTCTTCACTCGCCTATCGGACCGAATTTTCTAACGGAAACGCTTTTTAGTTCTTTTATAATTTATAATTATTTATTAATCGACTGTAAAGACTACACGTAACTACTTATTGTAAAACGCCTGTCAGCAACTGTTAGCAACTATCTCTTAGTATTAAAATGCACAGCTTATATACTAATTATTCTTAACCTAGGTCTGCGCTCTGCAGACGCTGGTTTGTTCTTCGGGAACGGTGTCATGGGCCTGCTGACGCATGCTGACCTGTGCAGATGTTCTTCCGGGTATCTTGGTCGTTTTGTGCCATGACCAATATCCGATTCAGCATATTCGGTGATTCTGCGTCAGTCACCTATGATGCAACGTTGTACTTGGCCTGCTTGTACGGAGGTGCGAAATGCCAGCTTGCGTTTTTGGCCGTCTGCCGTCGCTAGCGGTATTGCGTAAGCTACAAGATGAGCTGCTCTGATGTTTGACTCATAACACTGGGTTGCTTCATGGTTCAAAGGAGGCAATGTTGAAGCGTTTCAGGTGATTGTCTTTTAATGGTTGATAAGAAATTTTGATGTTTGCCTAATGCTGGCGAAGACGTTGTCTTTAGGCAAATGATGAATCGTGAAATTTATGTCGATGCGTGTTTGATGTATACCACTTCTGTTGTTTAAGCGATACTCCCGCTGTTTTGATAGTGCGTATCCAGGCCATTCTTTGGGCTTTAATCTAATATATAAACTTTGTTTCATAGTATACTTTCTTATTGTCTATATAATGTTTTGAATTCATTTTTTTGCAGCTTGTTTAACAATCATGTATACTTTATTTATTGTTAATTTTTTCTTAACATTTACGTTTTATCGTTCAATTTCATATTTTCTTTTATAATTCTTTTTTTTCCATTATTTTTCTTAAATTGTACTTTGTTTATAAGAGTTTTAAAAAAAAAGTTTTGTTAGGTACCTATACTTTGAGGTTTTTGTCTGTGAATACAATTTTTTTTTTACCATTTGTTTTCACAGTTAATAATACATATATTGTTTTCTTATGATGTATCTCCACGGGACATCGCGGCATTCTTGAATGCCACTCGCCTATGGAATAAGAAAAGGGTGGTCACAATAATGCTTGCAGGATGCAGTGACGTGGAGACTCGGTTCCCAAACCCATTTTTAATCTAATCTAATCTAATGATGTACCTGGCACCGTAATTAAAAATTGATAAAAATTTTAATTTACTTTTTCTCTTAATTTTTATTTATTTATTTTATATATATTTAGCTAGTTAGTGCGTGCGATCAAAGCAGGAACATAAAAACATGCTAAATTCAATATTATTTTATTCAAACTAAAGAGGATAACAGGTGCTTAAAAAAAATAAATTTTCTTTATTCGTGATGTGTGGCTAAATCCATTCCGTCGTCGCAGCGAGCTCCATGAAGAAGAGAAAAAGTAAAAAAATGTGTTGCCACTCTATCAAAAACTAATATTTTCATTTAAGTTCCCCTGCAGGGATTAAGAGTATTACTGTTCAAGGTTACCCTGCAGGAACTTTGTGTTACGCAGTGATGCCACAGCACTCCTCGGCTAGAAATAATGTAGATTTACAAATATCGCTTTGGAAATCTTACGCGACGTCCTGAGCGGATGATTTTAGTTGGTATAGAAGTTGTAGGCATAGGTGTAGGTGATATAGGTTGCGATGATGTTACTGTAGAATTTTGTTCGTCGACTATATACGCTGGTTTAATTCGGTCAACGGATGCACGAATTTCTTTATTGTTGACCTTGATTACGAAGAATTTATCCGACCTTTTTAGGACTTGGTACAGTCCGTCATATGGATGTGACAGTGTTGGACGTGTGGAATCATTTCGTAGAAATACGTGTGTGCATGTATCCAATTTCGGATGTATGAAGGATTTATGCTTTCCATGCCAAGTTGTTTGCTGAGACTGAATGTTCTGCATAGCGTCTCGAAGATCTTTTAATACCTCCGTTTCCGTTTTTTCGACAGCAAGAGCTGCAAAGAATTCGCCTGAAATCCGCAGAGCTGTGCCATAAACTAGTTCTGCTGGCGAAGCCTTTATGTCACTGTGGTACCAAGAGAAGCAAATCCTCCGAATTGCCCCGAACTTCGTCCAATCGAAAAATATTAGGCTTTAATGAAAAGGAACCTCATGAAGACCAAACAAACTGCGAAGAACATCGAAATATTTTGACATAAATGGTGTCGGGCATACACTAAGGTGAACGAAAGGTCGGTCAAAAACCTAATGGAGGACCTTAATAAAAAAGTGTATAATTTTTTTAAGTGTATTTTTTTCAGTGTTATTCAAAGTTTTATTTATTTTGTAATGTTCACTTAATAATAAACTGAAAGAATTTTAAAAAAAACATCATTGGTTTTTTTGCAATAAAAAAAAACAAAAGGACAGTTATTTCTGGGACAGTCTTTATGTGCCAAATGGTAGAATTTGAGGATGCAATACAAATCGTACAATGCCAAAGCTATAAAAACGAAATCTGGACAGGCCGTGGACGAAAATGCTGTAAGTTGGAGGTTTTACAGTCACATGAAATTTCTTTCAGTAGCTGGAAATAAGCAATCCACTACATCAACTTCAAATCTAGATAGTAGTGGTATTCAAGCAACAGTGCAAATCGCAGTGTGCAATATTTGCACTGCTTTTTTTGTACGCAATTTGACAAGTGCAAATATTGCACACTGCGTTTGCACTGTTGCTTGAATACCACTAGTATGATACTCTATTCGGACTCTAAAATTCATTTTTAAAAACAGTAAAGCAAATTGTAATCTAAAATGCATTTTCTTTTACATTTTTTTACATATGCTTATATTGCCACGGAATTTCTCCTTCTTGCGCGAAATACTGAGCTGATTCATCTCGAATTTCTTTTGCATTATTGCTAATGTATCGAGTTTTTTCATTTTCCAATAGAATAAAATTCGATTCAGAATTTTCTTCACGCCAATGACCTGGTATAATTGAACCTTCTTCAGAAGAGGAGTCAAATGTTCCAGGTGGGGCATTTAATGCGCTTTTTCTTATAATAAGAAAGATATGAAGAGCACAACAGGCCAGGGTTAGCTTGCGAGTCTTATCTGCATCCAAATTTATTGGCTTCCGGAGTACGCGAAAACGAGCAGATAGTATCCCAAATACATTCTCAATTATACGTCTTGCACGAGATGTCCTATAATTGAATATTCTTTGAAGACCTGTAAGTCCTTTTCAACTATACGGCTTCATAACATTTGGTTTTAAGGCGAACGTATCGTCAGCCACCAGCATAAATGGAACAGGCACTTCTCTGCCCTTTAAAAGCTTTAGAGTTGGTAAATTCAAACCACCCGGAGACAGAGCATTCGCGAAACTGCATTTATTGAAAACTCCGCTATCTGACAATCGTCCATTGCAGCCAACATCAATGTACAAAAATGTTTACTGCGCGTCAGAAATTCCCATCAAAATAATGCTGTGTGTGTGTTTATAATTATAAAAAAACACTTCCCGTATTTGATGAGGCATAACAACGTGTTTGCCGTCGACAGCACCAATGCAGTTAGGAAAATTCCACAATTCGTCAAATTTTTGTGCTATTTCGCACCACTCTAACTCAGTTGAGAGAAACTAGAAATGAAAAAAAAGATATAGGAGAGGTCGTAATGAATACATAATAATTTTTTTTTTCACAGTTACTTGGCTCAGTTGAGCCCACTGAAGGCGATTTGGAACCATCGCCATCAACCAAATCGTGTGCTCCAAAGAAACGTAAAACTATGACACCACCGATTGACTCTTTGAAAACCGCTGCTTTGGATGGCATGCAGCGAGCGTTAAAAAAATGAATGAATATGAGCAAAAAAATTACAGTTTCCAGGTATTTGCAAACTACGTTGCTGAAGAGCTACGAAATTTACCAAACAATGAACAGGCAAAGAAAACCCAACGTAAATTAGCAAGGAATCTAATTGAGTACCTGGACGAAGCCGATTCATCGACTTCAGTGATTGAACAAGAAACCTTCAACCACATCGCAGGTGTAGAAGAAGAATCTAAAATTTTGACACTGTTTGAGTCAGACTAGCATTCATTTCAATTTTTTACATATTATATTATTGGTATAACATAATCATAAATTCATAAAACAAAGCGTACCTTCATCTACTCATCCTTTCAAATTAGATAGATAGCATCTTAAAATTCTGGAACTATTTTTGTTATCGTGCACTGTGGTATACGAAATATATATGACAAGGACTTGAAACTGTCTCCTGTGGCCAAAAAACGCAACGTCAATGCTAGCCTTTCTCCAGATGAAATTGCTTTTCGCATCTGCGTATCTTTTTTTCAATTCTTGAGGCAACCAGATTTAAGAGGCAACCAGATTTAGGGCCAATATTAGAAAGTATATTTTAAAAAATTTTAAAAATAAAATCTGATTTTCATTTTCACCAAAGAAATTTTTAAAATATTTTTTAAAAAATTTTAAACTACCTCAATAGCTCGTTTAAGTATTTTTCAAATACCGCAACAGCCCTGTTCTAGGCGGTAGAAAAGCAGCTGATAACATTCATTCTAAAATGTTATGGAAAATTATCTGTGCAACACGAAAAAAGCAAAACTTTAAATTTATGGACTCGGACTACAGCGATATGCAACTAATGAAAAATCGCAGGCACGCTTCTCAATGCTCAAAAATAATATTTCATGCAGCTGTGAATATGACTGACTACTCTGATAATGTAGCATGCTGCCACATTTTGCGATATTTAAAAAAAATTCATATTGAAAATGAAATTAAAAAAAAAAAATTGTCGTTTTAATTTGAACATTTTTTTAAATGTGCTTGCTAATATTGGCCCTTAGGATAGGCTTTGAAACTTATTTGGATACGAAAAAAAATAAAGTGAGTGGCAGCGCTGATTGTGATCAGTTCGACGATTAGCTGATGGCTCCGAATACTGACTTAAGGCTACCTTATAATCTTTAATAGAGCTTAATAATAATGAAATTGAATAAACCTTAATTATAATGAAATGGAATGTACTTTATTATATATTATATTTTTCTTTTTTTTTCTCTCTCTTAAGTTTAAGTCGTTAAAAACAATATTTCGTCTGAAAAAACAAAATAATAAACAAATGTTCTTCTTCTATGGATTTGGAGGTCTTATTACGCTACTGCGGTAAAATATAAAGAAAACTTTTTGAGGGAAAATATGTCGATCGTTCGAATTTTTACCTCATTACAATATTTTTCAACTTACTTGGAAAATTCCCATTTTGCACACATTTCATTCGCCTGCTGTAGGATTTGAACCCGAACCCTTCGGAACCCACGGAGAAATTCGAATTCACGTGGACTTAATAGGTTATTAAAAGTCAAATGAAAACTATTTTACATGTTTTTTTTATAAAAGTTTTTTAAATACGTGCGTAGAAAAATTTGCTACTAAAGAATACGCATGGCTGCCTGAATAGCAAAAACGTTTAAATCCGTTCGTTTACGTAACGCCAAATCACTTTGTTTTCGTACCGTAAAAAAGGCAAGGAAATGGACTGATTTCGGTACTTTTCACTTCTCAGTCAGTTCGTTTACGTAACGCCAAACCAGTTCCTTTTTATACCGGATAAGCGGTAAGTTTACGAAGAGGTTTTTAGCTGAAATAATTTTTTCTTATTTTTATACTAAAAACTAAGCAAGTGTTAGTGAAATGGCATTACGTATACGATACGTTTCCGTACCGAAAAATGCGTTACGTTTTTTTTTTTCCTTAGAGGGTAACAATCCGATGTAGGCGGGTTCAGTCCCCGCTGCGGCGAGCGCTTTTTTTTTTTTTTTTTTTTATTTGAATCCTAAGGTAGATAATATTATGGTAGGTAGGTAGAAGTGGCAGCTGCTTGCTCACTTAGGCACAGTAGGTTGGCCCGTTGTGGTACCACAAAAATGTCACGACACACCCCTTACACATCTAGAGGGGAAGCCAATTAGACTTCCTAATGAACCGAGCAATATCATTGACTCTCAATTCGGACAGCTCGGTGAGACTGATGAAGAAGGAGTACCCAAGGAGAAACCGTCTTCTTCTTTCTAGGGCTGGGCATTGGTACATAAGGTGAAAGACAGATTCTTCCTCCTCTTCTGAGCGACAACTCCGCCAAAAGTCATTATTCGGTACACCTAGTCTTGCAGCGTGTCTGCCGAATAGGCAGTGACCGGTGAGTGTTGCCACCGTCTGGTGGATGGAGACGCTGCTTAGACTTACTAGCTTTCTGGACCGTCTCCTGTTCAGAGACGGCCAGGTTTGTCTAGCAACCCAGCAGGAGTCTTCAGTAACCCATCGCTCGTTTGCTAGGATTAGGTACTTTTCTTTGATGAGAAGTTTTACTGTTGCCAGAAAAGGAGACATCCGATAGCAATGTACCCATTTTAGCCAATTCGTCTGCCTCGCAATTTCCTTCAATGTCCCTGTGTCCCGGTACCCAAAGAAGGGATACCGTGGAATGTCCCGCTATCTCGTTAAGAGATGTCCGGCATTCGCGAACAAGCTTGGATGTGGATTCGACCCCATCCAGGGATTTGATGGCCGCCTGGCTGTCGGTGAACATGTAAATATTCCTGCCAAATATTTCATAACACATGAGCAACCAGGCGACATGGTTGATTGCCATGACCTCTGCCTGGAAGACGCTGCAGTGGTCAGGTAGGCGGAGGGCAAGCTTAATGTTTAAGCTGCTGGAGTATATACCACACCCAACCCTGGAGTTGAGTTTGGAGCCGTCGGTATATATTTGGATTGAGTCACGGCTGATATCGATACCATCGCACCACTCCGCCCTGCTTGGTACGAATGTTTTGAACCTTCGTTCGAAGCAGAGCGAGGGGGTGCGGTAGTCGATATTAGTTGGGGTAAGGAAATATTTTGTCAAGATTTGAGAATGACCGATGTCGGTTCTTGGCCAGCGACAGACGGTATTTAATCGCGCGGCGGCGATCTTTGCCTGTTGCTTTATTAGGAGTGATGTTGGAATCCAACATAGAAGCGTAAATAGTGCCTTCGTTGGAGTAGTCCTTAGCGCCCTTGTTATCAACAGAGCGGACTGTCTCCTGACTTTGTCAAGGGATAGCAGATAAGAAGCTTTCTCTGCTACTGGCCACCAACAAGTTGAGCCGTTTAGGAGAATAGGTTCCACTACTGCTTGGTAAATCCATAATATTGACTTGGGGGACAACCCCCATTTTTCACCTATTGCTCTCCTACAGCAGTATAGGGCGCATAACACTTTCTTTGCTCTTTCCATGGTGTTTTCTTTCCATAGAAGTTTGCAGTCAAGTGTAAGCCCCAAGCATTTGACTTGGCTGCTTAGTCTTAAAGTAACCCCATTTAGTCCTGGTAGGTTAAAGAAAGGAAACTTGTATCTCCTTGTGAAGAGTACTTGTTCAGTTTTTCTGAGATTAATCCCCAGGACACACTCTCAACTCCAGCGGCAGAGTGTCTTAAGATTCTGGGACATCAGATTTGATATGATGTCTAGATGTTTGCCAGAGACGGATATGACAATGTCATCTGCCTATGCTGTGACATCGCATCCGATGGATTCGAGTTCCATTAGCAGAGAGTTTACAACTAGGTTCCAGAGAAGTGGGGAGAGGACTCCTCCTTGGGGCGTTCCTCTTACCACTTTCCTGCGAACCTGTGTATTTCCCAAATATGTGGTAATCTTTCTATCGATTAACAGGCTGTTCACTAAGCTCTTAATATTGTCATCGACCCCTAAATGGGATAGTGCTGATACAATAGCTTGAGAGCAGACATTGTTGAAAGCCCCCTCTATATCAAGGAACGCGGCCAGCGTGTACTCCTTGTAATAGAAGGATTTTTCAATTTTTTGTGTCAAATTGTGTAGGGCTGTCTCAACCGACTTGCCTTTATTAAAGGCGTGCTGTGAGCCCGATAGTCTGTCAATACCAATGGTATCTTTAATAAAATGGGCCAGAATCCTCTCGAACGTTTTCAAAAGAAAGGAGGATAGGCTTATGGGACGGTAGTCCTTTGGTTTTGTGTGGCTTGCTTTTCCCGCCTTGGGGATGAAGACGACTCGATATTCCCGCCATTTGGTCGGAATATAGGAGAGCCTTAAGCAAGCGTTATAAATCTCCGTAAGCCATGGGATCGCCTACGCAAACGAGCGCTGCAGGTCAGCTGGTACGATTCCGTCCGGGCCGGGGGATTTATATGGTGCGAAGGATTTTATTGCCCATTTCACTTGACTGGTTCTTAACTTCCATCTTAGGGAATGATAAGAGGTCTCAGGAGTGAGAAGAGATCCGTTATCGGTTTCTGAATAGCTCCCTGGAAAATAAGCGTCCAGAAGGATTTCCAGCGTTTCTGAGGGAGTATAGGTCCAAGTCCCGTCCTCCCTTTGAATTCCTCCTGGATGCCTCGGCGAGGAGCTTAGGATTTTGCGTAGTCGGTTCGTTTCGGAGATACCTTCGATTCCAACACAGAAGGACCTCCATGACGATCGCTTCGCTTTCCCTACTGCATATTTGAAGATGCGGAGGCTCTCCTTATAGGGTTGCCAATCCGATGATACTTTAGCTTCGTTGAAGCACTTCCTGCAATTTTTCTTAAGGTTTGCAATATCTGCATTCCACCAAGGAGGTTTGGATTTACCCCGAAATTTCGTTGGGTTGCATGCAAATTTATCTGCGGCCGAGTACGCCGTTGTGAAGGTGCTAACGGCTCCGTCCAAGCTTTGTATTACTTGGATAGGTGGAGGCACCGTTTCAAGTTTGGCTTCTAAGAAGTTGTGAAACTTCTCCCAATTGGTGTGTTTCCTATTTATAAACGTTGTTGGAGCTTTAAGGTCCAGTCTCGCAATAAGAAAGGTAATGTATCTGTTGGTTTTTCGCCGTAGCCACTTTGAGGCCGGGACTTTAAAGAAATGCGAAATATCCAAACTTAGTGAGTACCCTTTTCGCGTTCGACTGCGCTAACCGGCAGCGCTGCCTGGGAGGACTGCGCGCTGCCCTCTTCACTATCGAAAAAGTCTCTTGGCGTTAACAACTCGCTCACGCGCCGGCAAAACGTTAAAATTAAAAGAAAATCCAAACAAAACAAAAAATATAGATAAAATAAAAAATCCCAAAATCCCAATTAAAAAGTGAACTTCACATAAAAATAAAGCTAGATTAAGAAAAGAGGAAGAAAACCCAAAAATTTAAAAGTGAATTCCAATAAAGGAAAAATATAAAAATTAAAAAGTGAATTACAAAACAAAAAAAAAAATTTAATTGAAATAACAAAAAACCAAAAACAAAAACAAAAAAAAAAAGGAGAAGTGGCAACAAATTCAACATACCGTTGCAAGGTATAATAAAATCAACCGCGTCGCGCAATTGGTGTGTTTCCTATTAATAAACGTTGTTGGAGCTTTAAGGTCCAGTCCCGCAATAAGAAAGGTAATGTATCTGTTGGTTTTTCGCCGTAGCCACTTTGAGGCCGGGACTTTAAAGAAAGGCGAAATATCCAAACTTCGTGAGTACCCTTTTCGCGTTCGACTGCGCTAACCGGCAGCGCTGCCTGGGAGGACTGCGCGCTGCCCTCTTCACTATCAAAAAAGTCTCTTCGCGTTAACAACTCGCTCACGCGCCGGCAAAACGTTAAAATTAAAAGAAAATCCAAACAAAACAAAAAATATAGATAAAATAAAAAATCCCAAAATCCCAATTAAAAAGTGAACTTCACATAAAAATAAAGCTAGATTAAGAAAAGAGGAAGAAAACCCAAAAATTTATAAGTGAATTCCAATAAAGGAAAAATATAAAAATTAAAAAGTGAATTACAAAACAAAAAAAGAAAATTGAATTGAAATAACAAAAAACCAAAAACAAAAACCAAAAAAAAAAGGAGAAGTGGCAACAAATTTAACATACCGTTGCAAGGTATAATAAAATCAACCGCGTCGCGCAAACCGACAGATCAATCAACGTACCCGGCACCCCCCAGGGTCATCAACGGAGTATCAGGTACGTCTCCCTCATTTGTTGCCCCTCACCCTGACATTTGGCGATCCTGCCAGGAGCCTGAAGGTTCCGGTGGACCATATTAGAAGAAAAATGTCGAAAAAGTCCACCACCTGTGCGTCACCCTTGACCGATATTTGCCCTCGAACAAAGTCAAGGGCAACACGGTCCAAGCGCGTGACAAATATTGCCGGGCAGCTTTACCTTTTCTCTTCATACACACATTAGTCTATATCGCTCGCTTTTCCGTGTCGCCTTTGATGGTGGTTTTTGTGCACAGTCGATATTGCAAAACAACCAGCACATAGCGGCTTGGCAAGCAGCATTTAGGTTTCTCGTTCCCTGTGAGAACGAATTGCGGTTTTTTCTTTCTTTTCGTATTGCGTTGGCTTTTCGCTTGCGGAACACGCAGACAAATCGTTTTGGGTTTTTTTCCATTGCAATTCCATACGAATTCAAGGCCAGCAGACAGCGAGCCAGGCCACCTGCATAAACGCATAGGGCATACGTGCATTGTGTTGCGTAGGTCAGTTCTAACGCTGTGCGTTGCATCGAACTTCGAACATAGAAGTTGATCGCGTATTGCCTGTTCGAGCGAACGTGGGTGAACTCAATTAGAACACACGGCCTCATACATAGGATCCGTCGCTCTGCCTGCACGCTGTTTTTGATTTACGTGCATCACATCGACTTTACGAATTGGTCAAAAAACTTGAATTTCTAACAAATCAACTGAATTTGATCTATATTTTCTTCCTGGAATTTCTTAAATAATTCGGAATGTTTTAACATTGGACTCGAAGTACCAGGAGTCTTGCGGAGGTGTTGCGAAGCGCAGGAATCATTGAGGATTCGCTGCTACGGTTGCATATATTTTCTCCAGTTTGTTTATTTCTTTATCACGGCTGACTTGAAGGTGCTCAGACGACATCGATCATTACCGTGCCCTACGACCGGTCTCTTCCGCACCCGACAAAGCCTAGTACATCCAGATTACCATCGATAATTTTGCGTTTGGTAAAATTAAATTTAAGCGTGGGCGAGTATATTCGTTAATTTTACTGAAATATTATTAAATATTTTTTCGGTTTTTCACTCCGGAATCGCGTTGCTTGAGCTCTGTGTTAACGTTTCATGGTCGCTTCCAAAATGGCGTTTAATTTACAATTCAATGAGGCGGTGGAGCAGCTTAAAAGCTACTGCGATGTGATTATGCGCTCCAATCCCTTGAACCAAACCGAGTCGCTCATCAAAGTTAAAATTGAGGAAACTGACTGTTGTTGGCAACGCGTTCGAGAGACTTACAGCCGCGCTCTCGCATATGACGAATGGACTGCTGAGGTTGCCGCCATTGCTCTAGTGACTTATAATGAATGTCGCGATCTCCAAGCTATTGCTCGAGTGCAGCTGAAAGATATGCTACGGTTGCATTCACAATCTCAACCACCACTATCCAGCACAAGGTCGCCTCCACAATATGCTGAGATGCCGCCAGAGGATAATTTTATTCGAGTTCCCCTTGTGACGTTGCGAGTTTTTCCGGAGGATACAACGAGTGGCCAGCATTTCGTGACATGTTAACGGCCGTGTATATCAACAATCCGAGACTGCCACCTATACAAAAGCTGTATTATTTGCACAATAAAACGACAGGCGCCGCCGGAGCGATTGTCAAAGGATACCACCTGTGTGGATCGAATTTTTCGCACGCCTGGGAGGCTCTCAAAGCGCGGTACGAGAACAAGCGCATTTTAATCGATCACCAATTGAAGACCTTGTTCGATCTGCCCGCGATTGAAGACGAAACCAGCGAAGGAATTTTGAAAATTCAGACGATAGTCAACGATTGTATCACCATGATGAGAAGCCAAGGAGTTGTCGATTTTTGGGATGCCATGCTCGTTCATTTTTGCTCCAGCCGCCTGCCCGCCTCTACGATCACACATTGGGAGCAGTCACTTTCATCGCATCGAGAGCTGCCGACTTGGAGACAGATGAACGAATTTCTCAGCAACCGCTATGAGGTCGTCGAACGCCTTTCGAGCTTCCCGAAGGTAAAAGCGCCGGTTCTATCAGCAAACCAGCCAACTTCATCGACCTACGCGTTCCACACACAAGAGCCAATACCAAGATTGTGTTCCTTGTGCAATGGAAATCACCCTCTACGCCAATGTTCTCAATTTTTGAAGATTCCAGTCGCGGAACGTTTTCAAATTATCACAGAACCAAAGCGTTGCTTCAATTGTCTCGCTACCAGTCACCAACGATCGAATTGCACCAGTCAACACAACAGCGCGAAGTGCCAACAACGACATCACACTTTGTTGCATGTTTCGAGCGCGGCTGCAACACCGGACAACAAGGTCTCTACCCCCCCCCCCCCATTGACATCTCCCCCGGAGATGGGCCCGTTTCCGACGAGCCAACCGCCGCATTTTCGTGCGCACCCAGAGGCTTCGAGCTCCGTGAGCATCCCCTCCCATCACACGCACACGTCTCCATCAGCCAGACTCAGGCGCTTTTGCCAACGGCTCGGGCGCTTTTAGATAAAGGTTTGCAGAGGCAATTTCTTACTGATCGACTGCAGCTGCATTTGAATTTGCCAACGTTTCATAAAATCTGCAACGTCTCTGGCATGGGTGGCCAATGCACCCAAATCGCGAAAAAGAAATGCACCATCACGCTCGACTCACCTCGTTCTTCGTTCAAGGAAGAAATCAACGCCGTGGTGTTGCCGAAATTGACCAATTGGCTCCCGGCCAAAAGGGTCTCCAATTTGGATCCCCTCCAGATCTCATCGTTGGAGCTCGCCGATCCTCGGTTTATGAATCCAGCCCGCATCGATATGGTCATCGGGTCTGATATCATGCCGAAACTACTGCGGCCGCGCGTCAAGATGAATGTCGGAGGAAGCCTTATTGCCAAAATTTCAATATTCGGATGGTATTTGAGTGGGCCAATCGCCAACGAATCCATCGAAGCGTTTACGACGCAAGTCTCCTCCGGAGACCACCAGGAGTCACTTCACGAGTCACTCAAATCATTTCCAGAAAAAGAGGAAGTTTCAACCTCGCCTCTCCCTCTTCCAGAGGACATCTATTGCGAAAAAATATATTCGCAAATCACATCTAGAAATTCGGATGGTAGGCCCGTTGTGCGTCCACCGTTTCAGATCGAATTTTCTAAAGCCGCTCCTTGCTTGGACTCGTCGCGATTTGGAGCGCTGACGCAATACAGGACCTTGAAGAAAAGGCTCGCACGGCAGCCACTTATGCGCGACACCTTTAATTCAGTGATCAAGCCCGAGAGTACATCCACGAAGATACGAATCGTTTTCAACGCTATCCAAAAGACCTCTTCCTCCTTATCGCTGAACGATGTGGTTTATGTTGGAGCGGTGCTGCAAGCGTATCTGGTCCTTCGTATGATCAGCTGTGCATTCGTCATCCAGCAGTTCGATCCAGGATTTTCGCTATCGAGGTGTCGACGCGAGTTTTCCACCTCACGCCGCTGCTCCTGATCGCAACACCTCCCCCTCCCCCTTTTCATTTATTGTTCACTATCTTCTCAACATTATCGCCTCCGCCTTCTCCTACCAACGTCGGCACGGCCCAAACCAATCGTCTAGCAGACGCGAACTGGATTGAGAAATTATAGTTGCGTAGCGCAAGGCGGGCAGTATGTTGGTTTTTCGCCGTAGCCACTTTGAGGCCGGGACTTTAAAGAAAGGCGAAATAACCAAACTTAGTGAGTACCCTTTTCGCGTTCGACTGCGCTAACCGGCAGCGCTGCCTGGGAGGACTGCGCGCTGCCCTCTTCACTATCAAAAAAGTCTCTTTGCGTTAACAACTCGCTCACGCGCCCGCAAAACGTTAAAATTAAAAGAAAATCCGAACAAAACAAAAAATATAGATAAAATAAAAAATCCCAAAATCCCAATTAAAAAAGGAACTTCACATAAAAATAAAGCTAGATTAAGAAAAGAGGAATAAAACTCAAAAATTTAAAAGTGAACTCCAATAAAGGAAAAATATAAAAATTAAAAAGTGAATTACAAAACAAAAAAAAAATTGAATTCAAATAACAAAAAACCAAAAACAAAAACAAAAAAAAAAACAAAAAAAAAAGGAGAAGTGGCAACAAATTCAACATACCGTTGCAAGGTATAATAAAATCAACCGCGTCGCGCAAACCGACAGATCAATCAACGTACCCGGCGCCCCCAGGGTCATCAACGGAGTTTCAGGTACGTCTCCCTCATTTGTTGCCCCTCACCTTGATAGTATCTATGGTCCGACAGTGAGCAGTCTGTAGAGACTTTCCTCTGCCGAACGAGCCTGGACGACCTCTCTTTAATAAGTGTGAGGTCAATGACTTCGCATCGATTACTGGTCATAAATGTAGGTTCTACACCTACGTTGACAAAAGTGAGTCTATTGCCTAGAATAAAATCAAGCAGTAACTCACCTTTTTCGTTTGTGTCGGTGCTGCCCCACACTTGGTGATGTGAGTTGGCATCCGCCCCTATGATGATGGGGATGTGCTTCCCATTTGCTTCCGTCGTTAGGGTCCTTACTAGGCTGCTGGGTGGGCTCGGCCCGTGATCGTGCGCCATATAACTTGACACTATCCACACTGGTGAGCCCCTTATACCGACCGCTATGCGTGCGTTGTCGCTGTCACAGAACCTGCTGAGGACGATACAGTTATTGGTGTTCTTAATTAGGATACATGCCCGTATTTAACCTGTGTCAGGTGATATCAGGGTATATCCTGAAAGGTTTAATCCACGAACCCGTTCCTGGTAGATCCAAGGCTCTTGAATTAAGCATATGTCCTCCCCTGTTTCATTCAGGCGGAGGAGTACGGCTTCCGATGCTGCTTTGGAATGGTGAAGGTTAATTTGCACCACCTTTACCATCCTTGTAGAGGCAGACGACGGTCTGTTCCAGTTCCTCCTCCCCGGAAGACAGAAGGGCTTCTTCTTTCTCTGAAGCCAGAGCAAGGTCTAAGAAATCCCCAACTTTTTCGGAGGTCGAGACCGTGCTACATCCGTCATCGGAGTGTAGGACCGCCTCTTTCTCCGCCGGGTCCCCCGTCTGGTCGGGCGGGCCCGTAGTTTCCTCCGCCGGTGCAGAGGGAGCAGATACTGAGCCGCTTGCCGCGTTGCTCGCTTTGTCGCCCTTGTAGATGCGGAGGGTGGTCGACCCGAAGCCGTAGTTGACCACACACTCTTCTCCTGCAATGGCGCAAGGGACCCTTTATTTAACACGACGAGTACCTCACGCAAGCTTCCGCTGGGCTCCCCAACCCTCACCACCTTCCAATCGTGGGTTGGGAGGTCAAGATTGCTGAGCCTCAGCAGCTGGAGAATCTCCTCCGGCGACGATGGCTCCAATGGAAGCCAAGCCTTCGATCACGGACGGCTTGGAATCTGGTCCCTTGTAACCGCTTGAAGGTTAGCGCCGGGTCAGACCTCTCCCACTTCGGCGATGGCTAGCTTGATCCGCACATGCTATCAATTTAACGTGCCCTTGGTACCAACCTGCATCTCTGCAGACTGGTGAAGGGCCTGGGTGGGCAAGGACAACCTTGCTTTAGACGGGCAGCAGCGCGAGTTCAACTAACTTCCAGTTAGCCGGAGAGATGGTTACGTTGCTGTTGCTGGCGTCTATTATAGCCCATATGAGAGAGCTCTTCGCTATCTAATTATATGGGCGGGCCGTGGTCGGCTTGGGGACTGTAAGCCTCGGTTTTTTACCAACCTGAGTGTTAATAGAAGCGGAGGTGTCTGCCGACCTTTGTCGCTTTTGAGTTGCCCCTGTAGCAGGCGGCATACTCTCCGGACGAGCATCGGCATTTTTCTTGGCCCATTCAATGGATGCCTTATCAGTTTCCGTTAAGGATTCCGGAGCAAAATGCTCGAATTTTGCTAGGATCCGCAAGGCGGCCCTGCGGATCCTGTACGCCCGTGTTGAGGCGTTCCGAGCTTTGTTGCCCGTGGAAATGGTGCCGGCCGCGTCCCCAGTCTTCGCATGAGCCGGCTTTTTTG
The DNA here is from genome assembly GCA_020466095.1 of Chlorops oryzae. Classification (NCBI taxonomy): domain Eukaryota; kingdom Metazoa; phylum Arthropoda; class Insecta; order Diptera; family Chloropidae; genus Chlorops; species Chlorops oryzae. The sequence goes on along the minus strand of CM035807.1, from coordinate 65,250,688 downwards.
CCGAGGAACCTGCTGAACCGAGGGGCGCTTGGGCAGGGGTGGCATCAGTGGTAGGCTCATTTGCCTTGGCATTGGTGCTCCTCGAAGACGAGGCAGCGTCGCTGCCCTTTACCGGTGTGGTGCGGGAAACAGCGCTTTGCCTCATGATTTGAGTGCGGACCATCCTACCCTTAGGGTGTGGAGGGCCCGATTTTTTAATGCCGCTAGGCGCAGCTTTGTGCTGTCCCCCTGATGGGTTGGACATATTTGGATTTATACCCATCCCACGAGAGTTGGGTTTGAGTCCCCCTGAAGGGTTGGACTCGGAAGTTGTTGTTTTGTTTTTTGGATTTGTGTCCATTCTCTATGCGCCCCAACTCAAAGCCGCTATCTCCACTTGTTGTGTAGTCGCCTTAATGGTCCCATGGTTATCTATGCAAGCAGGGAGGCCATGCGAGGGTTAGCACACGCCCTTATGGGGTCGTGTGCTCAGAGCCAGACCAGCGCTAATTAGGACATAGTCAACTAAACCTACACCACCAACTTAATGGCGACAAGCTTTGAACGTACTTTGAGACCTAGCCAGGGTTTTAGTGGGGCGGAAGATGGCAGAGGCATTGGCGCAAGAGCCATTTCAGTGGGATTTCACTCCCCTTATTCAGGTCTTGCAATACCCAGCCACCAGCTCCGTGGCGTCAAAACCAATCGTTGTTCCGGGTCGTGCCGTTTGATGCGTTCCAGCTGCTGTAACAGTAGCTGAAACGCATCGGGGATTGTTTACAGTTTTCTCTGGCATGAATTGATTCGTCTACATGCTCGACAGATAATATTATAACATTTAAATAATATTTCAAAACTTACAGGAATAACTAGCTTTCATCCAAACATTTATAGAAAAATAAAAAAACTTTTTGTAAGCACATGGTGTGCATTACGTTTCTGACGACCAGAAAAGGAACTTAAATTTATTACTGCCAACTTCTTTTTTTTACAAAAAGCAGAAATACTCCTTTTGGTGAGTTGTAGCTACTACATCGGTATGAGCAATAACCCATGAACTAACTTGTGAAAGGAAATCTATAGAGTAAGCAAATAATTACCGCCAGTGACATGCCCGTGTTAAATTCATGAGTGCAATGAATTGCCAGTAATGTGGTCGGTAACCGGTGGTGGTTACTGGTAACCAGTGAACTCACTTGTCTATCATGGGTGAGCCAAACTGAAGGGTTATAATTTAAATACTCTTTGTGCCAACTCTCTCAACTGGCTTTTTCTTATTATTAAAGCTTTAATTTTTATTCCTTTATTTTCAATAAACCTTCCATTTATTTCAATATCAATTAAACCACATCCAATATATCATATTCCTTTCATATTAAAAAGGGACTATTATACAATCTTTCGATTCAGAAAAAAACCTTTGTACTCCATTCCCATTCCAATTTTGAACAAACTCTGAAGGGCATAAAAAGAAAACTTGAAAAACTTGGAAAAGTTTTAAGCAAAGATCACCCACTCTTTATTTTTGATGTAAAGGGCACCTTCTTTTTCCGCGGAGAAAATTGTCTTGGAAAAGAATTCCCTAGTAACATTCTTATAAGATAGGGCTGAATAAGACATCCGCACAGTGCCGGATTAAGATAGAGATAGCTGGGGCTGTACCGCCGGGCCCCAATTGGCAACGGGCCCCGAGCGACCAAATAAAATATCATCAAAATATTTCAAAAAATATTGTTCGAGTAAAATCGCTTTCAAGTTTAAAACTTAATGAAATAAAAAATTCAATTACTGAAATAGCTGATAAACTAGATGTATAAAAGTTTTGACTTATACCACTTTGAAAATCAAGGGCTCATATATAAATTGTTTCCATTATTGTTCATTCCTTTGAAATAATTTTTATTGTACTAAGTACTCATCTTGAACATAAAATGGACTTTAGTAGTTATTCCTTATTTCAAAAAACTGCGCCACATAGAGCTTCAGGGGGTCCCATCACCCGGGCCTCATGACACTCTATGCTGCCGCTGAATCCATAACGAAACCTGAATTTAATTCTTAACATCAATTTATATTTCTAGCACTGGTCAAACGGTTTAAGGCCCGAAGGTCTTAGGTCACATAAATCTGTTTAAAATTTCTTGAATGCAGGTCTTAGTCCAATAGTATTACATTTTATTTCAGTGATGCTACGAAATGATAAAAAATTTTAATTAAATTTTAACTTATGGGCAGGGCTGGGCGCAATACATAAGCAAACCTAAGCTCATGAATATGTAGTGGTGCAACAACTTCATAAAATACAAATTCGCTCTTCATTATACGAAGACGAGCAACCATGTAGGAGTGTAGGTCTTACTCTCGACGTCGAAAAGGCTCTGCCGCGATGGGGAAATACACCATTAGGCAGGTATAGGAAATTCAACAAATTGGGGAAATTCACCAAAAAGCTACCAACAAAAACCTTAAGCAGGAATAGGAAATTCAACAAATTCGAGAAATTCACCAGAAAGCTACCAACAACAATACGGGTAGACACAAAGTGGCGCTCGGTTTTTTACATTGCTCGAAAAGTTTATAATTGAAACTTTAATAAATGCATTAGGTTATGTTTTTGCAAAATGTGCACGAATGTTTTCATTTTGTAATAAATTTACATACTTTTTTGACCATGGCTACGAATTTGATTGTATATAGAATTTAGTATTTTTGCTGAAACAATGTGATATAAAAGTTATGTGGACAGGGTAGGACTAAAAAAACAATTTATATTTTTCAATGATGTTGACTTTCCTTGATTAGTTTTATGTTTGTCAAGCTTTTCATATCATTTTATGAGTTTGGTAGATATTTTATGTGTAATGAACTCGAAAATCTCCCAAAATTAAAAATAAAAGTGGCAATGCATTTCACCAGAGCAGAGTTAAATATTTCGCTGCCATGGCATGCTTCTCTCTTCCTCATGCCATATGCCAATGTTGAAGCAGCGTAGCTCTAACACATTGCAGGGATTAGGAAGAAGAAGAGTTAGACCTACACTCCTACATGCGAGAGACATAGGTCTTACCTTCAAAAGCATTTATGCCAAACCAAGATTTACAGTATGAGAAACGATCTAAAAGGCAATTCAACAAAGCTAACAGGCAATTCACCAAAGGCAACAACAACCACATGGCGTACCCGGCAATCCACCACGATGCCTCTTTTGGCATTGTTGTCGTCTCTAGAAATTGAGCAAGGACAAGCAGTTAGTTTTTTGAAGGGTTTTTTTTTTTTTCATTTATAACCTTAGAAAATCAGATATACAATTTTTTTATGAATGATTATAGCATTTTAAGTTGTAGAATTTCTTTTAACATTTATTTTTTCTTTTTAGTATTAGAAAAAATCACGCACTACAAAAACTGATATCCAACTTTTTGGTCTGGTTTAATTTAGACGTGAGCTTGGCATTTATGGAGAACAGATGGTGCCAAATCGAACGAGTCAATAGTGCAAATCGATGGTGAAAATAGTAACCGACTACAATTTGAACGTTTAGCTTTTAGAAATAAGACTTTCTGTCTGTCTGATTTTCAAAGGTATCCCTTCGTTGTAGGGTTTGATAAAGAGTTCATAAATGCACTAAAACCAAAATATTTTTTAATACCTAGTGGAATTAGTTAATTGGACTTATTTTAAGGCATAAAATGTAGATTCCAAATCTTAGAAAAGTGGCCGCGCCAAAAGACGTTATTCGGAAATTCAATTTTACACCCAAAATTCAGATGGAGCTTGCACCAAAGACAGCATACATACTTCTTATATAATCGTTGAGATCCTCTACAAAAATTGACTTAATCGGACTATTTTTAAGGGTACCTCCAGCACTACCTCAGGTCTGCCTCAAAAACCATCTAATTTGTGTTAAGCTACAATCTTTCGACATAGTTTTGTGGAATGAGGAATTTGAGCATTGTTTAAGCCTCCGATTGAAAAAAAAATATAGCTGTTTATCTGTTTAGGGTATTCAATGGTCATGTTCGCTATACTATAACACCCTTACTTTTTAATTTTGAAACATGCATTTTAAAAATATATTAATTCCTTTAATGTCGAAATTATCTTGTAAAAAAAATTATTATTGCTTTTAATTTGGTTTTATTTGGTTTTAAGAATTATTTTGAATACTCCTTTAAGTATCGATTAAGGCTTTGTTCTTGGAGTATTTGTGCATCGCTGACGAAATCGTTCAATTTAAATGCAATATTAATGGGACTCATGCAGCTTCGCAAATTGTGGGAAATGAGAAATAAGTCACACAACTGTCAAAATTTATATCAAAATTTACAATGGGAAAAGTTGCGAAGGCCTTTGCGATGCTGCATGAGTACCACTATTGAATACTGATTTGCGAGGGTCGCAGATGCTCAAATGTACTCTAAAATGAAGAAGCATCTCTACTTTATTGTTTGCAACTTCAATTTTACCTAAAAAGGGTCATAATATAATGTCATGGCATTTTTATAAATCGCAAAATCTTCGACTTGTTTTTTACAGTCAGCTGATTTTTACTCAACTTCACCACACCATTTGAAGCCATATATCATTTTGACAGGCTTTTCCATACTGTAATATTTGCAACTGAGCTCGTTGCGAGTGCGCTCTTTATATCTGTACACGCGAGCAACGAATTTTCGCTCTCTTTCGCTCGTTTCGTGCTCGCGTGCTCACCTCTGCTTGTGGGCTATCTCCCTTTAATTTTCACGCGATCTTTGAGTCATACTTAAAACATAGATCGTTTCAAGTAAGACATAACTCATTTATTACAAAAAGCTTTCAAATAAAAGCGGGAGTCCCCTAAGGGAGTGTTGTTCGGCCTTTTCTTTACGTTGTATACACAGCAGATATTCCAAATAACGATAGAATATTGATTTCAACATTTGATGATGACACAGTGGTACCTAGTCGGCACAAGGACATTAGTACCGCAACTGCTCAGCTCCAAGATCACTTGAGCGAATTCCAAAACTGGTTATCTAAATGGGGAATCAAAATTAATGAGCATTAGTCAGTGTATGCCAAAATGATACATACACATTCTGTGTTTGTATTGAACAGGCCGTGCGCTGATCACACTTAAAAAATATGTTGCTAGTTCTAATAGTGGTTTTGTTTTTGAGATATGCAATGAATGAAATGCAAGACCTATAAAAATCATGACAGCTATTCACACTAGCTTTTAAACAACCGTTTTAACATTGCAACGCCTTAACTTCCTATACGTGAAGCATGCAATTTAAGTTTAATTATTATTGTACTTCCTGGAACGTAATATTTTTCCACGAATCAAACATTTTGCTTTGGAAATATTGTTTTTAACATACTCCAAAACGAAAAAATCTTCTTCCCAGCTTTCCCTGAATATTATCAAATTTTTCAAACTATTTTTTCGCAGTTTATCGGTCGTTTTGTCAACACATCCGAGAGCACACCCTTCCGCTTCATCAGTCGAAAGCAGACTAAACGAAAATCAGCAGCTACACGCATACTGTGTGTGTACTGTTGTGAAATTGAATTTGCCACCAGTAGCATAGTTTGGCCTTAATGTCAACACAATAATTTTACGCTCAATAGAAAAGCTTCTCCAGACATTTTCCTTAATAATGTACGCATCCCACAATGTGAGCAAGTCACATATCTCGGTATTAATTTGGACAAACGACTGACATGGCGTAAGCATATTGAAGCCTAGAGAACCCAAATGAAGGTTAAAGCCAACAGCCTGCACTGGTTAATAAATAGCCGCTCTCCTCTAAAGCTGGATTATAAAATCCTTCTGTACAACTGTTATGAAGACAAAAACAAACTCGCTGCCCAGTGGCGACGAAAACAAAACCAACCTACTGAACAAAATATGCCGATGCAGCAGTACGTCATGGTCACGACGCACATTGGGCCATTTGACTGTTTTAGCCGGCAAAAAATCAAAATGCAATTTTCTTGTTTTGACCACTGTGGAACATGAAGAAATGTCCAATTAAAATAAAAAATTTATCCACAGCGCCTTTAGCTCGAGCTTTGGTAATTTTATCATAAATCAAACTTGAAAATTGCAAATATTAAATTTTTCAGTTTAGAATAAAATTTATAAGGCTGTTTGGAAGAAGGCCTCTTCGGACTTTCAATCCCTAGCGAGAATTATTGTTGTATGCTCTTAAGGATAGAAAACTGTGCGCTTTCCAAAAAAAGATAACGCAGTTTATTATATTCAACGAAATAGCCGTGGTGATGTAGAGAACTAAGTGTTTTTTCTTTGTATTTGTTAATAATAATGTTCAGATTTAATGGAAAATCTAAAAGTGAGTACCCAATAGTTCCACTCTCAAACTTTGCAAATTAATTGTTCATGATATTTCCTTTCAGAAAATGTTTACTTTAGACATCGCACGACCTCGCATCAAACAAAATTCCTTCAATATAGTATGAAGACTCTGGTGGTTTTATGCGAAAAATTGTAAACGTTCCATACACACATACATATAAAAATATATATGTATGTTTTACAGATAGATATGTATTTTTAAATGTAAAAGAAATAAGTTTTTCTGTATGAATTTCTCTTTAAACTTCATTCAAATATGTTAGCAAATATTCGACCTTCCAGCACATAGTTTAATCTTAGCTTAATTCTTCTAAATTATTCCAATGAAGAATTTTGTCAAAGCGAATATAAAACAAGTAAAGAAGTTTACATCGGCTAAGCCGATTGCACACATACCTTTTCCTCAGCCTGAAATATGTTAAAACATTACCTTAACAAAAATTCCTGCCGTTTTCGTTGTTCTAGCTTGGATATCTATTTATACCTTATCTGTACTTCGATTTAGCTTCTAGGACTCGAGATTATTATTAAGCACAAAATTTTCGCGGATGGTGAGCATGGTCAAATTTTAACCGTTAGAGGACATTTTGTCTAGCTGCGAAAACCTCAATTCAAAATAGTGAAAATAAAATTTTTGCGAATTTCGCGAATGGTGGTCATGGTCAAATTTTAACCGTTAGAGGACATTTTGTCTAGCTGCGAAAACCTTAATTCAAAATAGTGAAAATCAAATTTTTGCGAATTTCGCGAATGGTGGTCATGGTGAAAATTTAACCGTCAGAGGACATTTTGTCTAGCTGCGAAATACTCAATTCAAAATAGTGAAAATCAAATTTTTGCGAAATTCGCGAATGGCGATCATGGTCAAATTTTAACCGTTAGAGGACATTTTGTCTAGCTGCGAAAACCTCAATTCAAAATAGTGAAAAAAAAATTTTTGCGAATTTCGCGAATGGTGGTCATGGTCAAATTTTAACCGTTAAAGGACATTTTGTCTAGCTACGAAAGCCTCAATTCAAAATAGTGAAAATAAAATTTTTGCGAAATTCGCGAATGGTGATCATGGTCAAATTTTAACCGTTAGAGGACATTTTGTCTAGCTGCGAAAACCTCAACTCAAAATAGTGAAAATAAAATTTTTGCGAAATTCGCGAATGGTGATCATGGTCAAATTTTAACCGTTAGAGGACATTTTGTCTAGCTGCGAAAACCTCAATTCAAAATAGTGAAAATAAAATATTTGCGAATTTCGCGAATGGTGGTCATGGTCAAATTTTAACCGTTAGAGGACATTTTGTCTAGCTGCGAAATACTCAATTCAAAATAGTGAAAATCAAATTTTTGCGAATTTCGCGAATGGTGGTCATGGTCAAAATTTAACCGTTAGAGGACATTTTGTCTAGCTGCGAAATCCTCAATTCAAAATAGTGAAAACCAAATTTTTCAAAATTCGCGAATGGTGGTCATGGTCAAAATTTAACCGTTATAGGACATTTTGTCTAGCTGCGAAAACCTCAATTCAAATTAGTGAAAATAAATTTTTGCGAATTTCGCGAATGGTGGTCATGGTCAAAATTTAACCATAAGTGACGACTTTATTTGGCGGCAAAATACACAACCAGAAGAAGCAAAAAAAAAAAATCATTTTTGTATTCAGATATGAGAATAAGAGAAAGAGTGTTTTTTTCTAATGTGTAGGATGATGACCATAGTTATAGCGATGTCGCAATTTTTTTTCAGCGAAAGCTTAAGTCTACATAGTAGCTATACACACACCAAATTTCAATAAGCTGGGATGTATAGTAAAAAAGTTATCCACGAAAAACTTTAAAAATCGTGATTTTTGGAACTTCTGAACCACTTCCCACGACCCAAGAAGGGACTACTAAAAAAATTTGTATGCAGTTTTTCGGACATTTACCTGGTTCAAGTCCATGCCAAATTTCAATATGATATTTTTCATGGCTTAGGAGTAAATTACGAAAAACTAAAGTGTGACCGACAGACAGACAGACAGACAGACAGACAGACAGACAGACAGACAGACATGGCTAGATCGACTCCTCTTGTCACCCTGATCAAGAATATATATATATGTCTATATCTATCGCGACTCCTTTGGCATGTTACATACTCCGAGCCAAACTTAATATACCCTTTCCTTCGGAAAAGGTATAATTAAAACAAGTAAGAAAGCTAAAGTCGGTCAAGCCCGACTTTGAAATACCCGTCCGACATTACGAGCGCACTATGTTTTGCTTCTCTATTTGTGGGCGTGGCAGTGGGTGGGCCACATAAATTATTTCCCTACACCTTTCATTCGCCTTGGTCAACCTATGTTGCGAATTCGAAGCTTCTACGACTTTTACCTAGGAAGTTACGAAAAATCTTCAATTGTGGGCGTGGCAGTGAGCGGGACACATAAATTTTTTCCCAACACCTTTCATTCGCCTTGGTCAACCTATGTGGCGAATTTGACGTTTCTACGCCTTTTACTTCACAAGTTACGATAAACCGTTATTTGTGGGCTTATTTGTGGGCTTATTTGTGGGCTTATTTGTGGGCTTATTTGTGGGCTTATTTGTGGGCGTGACTCGGGAAGGGCGGCGTCCATTTTTTTTCCAGGTTATATCCCTTCTTGTAGTTTACCAGTACACCAAATATCAATGGAATGTGTTGAGTGGTTCGCAAGTTACAAGCATTTTACTGAAGACACAATAAATTCATTTGTGGGCGTGGCAGTGGGCGGATGTCTCCCATTTTTACTTATGATCATACTCGGACCCCGGTTTACATGTGTGCCAAATTTCGACTATATTGGTTCAGCCGTTTCGGAGGAGATCCGACCACGGACGGACGGACAGACGGACGGACAGACAGACAGACGGACGGACGGAATTTTAATCGATTCAGTTTTTGTTCCTGATCATTTCTATATTTATTTGTCTATATCTCCGGAGCTTAAATCTCCCTGTTACAAGATTCGCACAAAACTAATATACCCCGCTTACGCTGGGTATAAAAATAAAAAGAGTGAGCCCCATTTAATTGTAACTTCCAATTATAATGTAATTATTTAGTAAACGTTAAAAGTTATTTTTGTCACTTATAATTTCTATCCAATTTGCTGAGATATTTAGGAATCTTAAGATCCAGCCATTTTAAGTACTTGTAAGACTTCCAATACGTGTTTCACATTCTTCAATCTTATATTCCAAATAAATTATTAAGATTGAAAGCTGAAGGGCACATTTATTTATGTTTTACTTTTTCATTGCTCTGTTATTGATGTTCATTGTGTTTACAAGAACAATTTGCAATTGCAATGTACCGCTGGAGCCTTTCGAAAAGCAGTTGTTGCTCTTACGTGCTCGTTATTGACCTTTCTCGTGGTCTAAATAATCCATGCCCGGGAAAAAAATTTGCCCAGGTACTTTTAACATCAAACCCAACTACATAAGCCAATAAAATAATTTTTTCCGGCTAACTTGTTCTGGGCGGCCCACTGTACGACGTTGGGCTATTGACTTCACTTAAATTTGGTGAAACTGATGAAGTTGTTTAAATGCTTTCTTTTAATTTAATTTTGTCAATTTTTCATTTATTTTGTTAAGGAAAACTGTCTGTCTCCTTGTTAATGTTGTGTCTTAAAAGATTCTAATTGCAGCACATAGACTGAATTGGGCTTTTAAGTTTTGTTCTGTGTAACAACGGCACTTGAACCGAGTTACTTGCTCTCAAAATGAAATGCTCTGTTTTGAAGTCAAATTAAGAGTCAGTTTTATTTGCACCTTGTGGTGCTTATATATCATAAAATGTTACATTCTTATTTCACTTAGCATAACAAAAAATAACAATTTATTGCAAATTTTGCATTATTATGACCATGAACTTCGTCGCAGGGCATTTACTACATTATCGAATTCAAACAAAAAATAAAAATAAAAAATTAAAAATCAAACGTAATGAAGAAATGCAATGTCAACATTAAAGACGCGATACAATTTTCAACGCTGTTGTGAACTTATTTCGATTCAAGAAGTATTATTGTTTACTGCAAACTAAACAAAAAATAAACATAAAAAATAACAGTCTCGAACAATTAAACATTCTGCCCGCCTTGAGCTCTGCTCGAAATTTACGATGTTGAGGTGTTGCCTTTTCAGTGTTTCTTCTGTTGATATGGTTTGCTTATACATGCACTGTGAAGTCTGTTGTTGTGAATTGATTTCGTGGTGCTGGAGTTGGCGAGCCCTTGGCTTTTCGTTTAATTCCCAAGTAGATCAAAATGCATACAGTGATGATTAGTGCTATATAACTGACCGTCATATGATGATAATTTTGGCTTTGAATTTTATTGGGAAGTTGGAATATTTCCTGTTTCGACAGTGAGGACTGTAGCGCCGTTAGATTTTCTATTTGTGCAATATAATCATTTTTTTGGATTTCTTGAAGCAGAGGTTTTAATTTTTCTGTGTAGTTTTGTTTTGTGAACTCCCAAAGGCTGGTGTATGATATTTTGAGAGTGTTGGATATTACTCGTTGCCCTCGTATAGATATGAAGTCATGTTTGAGTATGCATTGCGGTTCTAGACTGAGCAATCCCGATCCCGTGAGAGTTAGTTGTGTGATCTCTCTTTTGCATACTGCTATTGCACGAGTAGCTGTTGGTAGTGCGTATATCCACTTGTTTGTATGCCTGAGAGGGATCCAAGCAGTGCTGTCGGATAATCGTTGCAGTGCGCAATCGGAATGACTTTTGTTGTGAAATAAGTTTATTTCACATGAACAAATTGTTGAGCCACGGTCATATCGGACTTGACCTTTTGAACAAATGTACGTTTCGTCTTTTATGATCGGACATTCTTGTAATTCCGAATCCCTGATGTTGAAATATTGGTTGTCCATGCCTATCGCCAGAAGAGAGGAGCACGGCTTTATGGATATCATCGTTTTGTTGATCCAATTGGGTATTGGCACGAGATTGAATATTTGAAATTGTTCATGCTCGATTAATGGTATGGTAAGGCTGAAAATGACGGTGTTTCGTGTGAGTCCTCCTGTAATCTTCATTAATTTATACAGTTGAAATGAATTTTCTTGTCTTACAGGCAGGGAAAGCGACTCCGGCAAGTGAAGTTTTATTTTTTGAATTTCCTGTTGCAATTGACTTGGTGTAAGCAGCAATGGACTAATAATGCCATGGTGAGTGTTTGTCAGTATATCAAGAATTGAGGATTGTGTCTGCTGTAAGTTTGCTGCAATTATGTTGAGTTGTATGCAGAGTGACAAAAAAGTTCGTTGTATTTGTTCTTGGTATTTATCATCCGTATTATTGCTTACGAGGTTGTAAATTTGAGTTATCTGGTTGTCAAGGTGATCAAATTTTGACGTTACCGCCTTTTGATCCGTTTTTAAGATGTTTATCGTGGAATCAATAATTGATGTTTGGTTTTTAAGCAGATTCAAAAGATGGGCTTCATTGTCCTTAACTTTTGTTATTGTGTGCGCCATTTGTTTGGCATATTCGGAATCTAAAACTCCAAATAGTGAATGTGCGATATTGCCAACTAAGTCTACCGCCCCTCTTTTATGTCGTCTCCCTGACAAGAGCGTGCTTTCTGACATCAATTCAGACTCCGTATGCTCAAAGTGTGTGGCCAAGTTTGTACAGGTGCTCTTTTGCTGAATTTGCTGACACAATTGATTTAAGGCCTTAGTGCCGTTAGAAAATGCTTGCAGGTCCTTCCAAAATCCGTTGAGATCGTAATAAATCAAAAGCTGCCAATCAGTTGATGAAATAGCAACCGAACCAATTCCTTCGAAGTGTATTCCTAGCCTCGTTCCAAACTGCGTGTTTTGAAATTGAGCTCCGAATACTAGTGGTAAAGCCATGAGAACTACGAGTGCCATAAAAAGACTGGGATTTTTTGCTAGACGCTTCTTCTTCGTAGGTATTTCGGGTTCTTCTTCGCCTAGTTGACTATTTTCTTCAATTGGTGCTTCCGATTTGATCGGTAACGGTGCTAGTCGGTCGATCGGTCTTCTGCAGGTGCCGGAAGCTGTTTTCACGTCTGCTACCCGGACGATGCCATCATCTCCTGGATGAACTTTTAGAATTCTTCCCATTGACCATTGTAAAGGGGCCACATTATCTTCCTTTAGAATGACCATGTCTCCTGGTTTAATATTAACACCTTGAGTTTTCTACTTGTGTCGATATTGCAGCTCGCATAAGTATTCCCTCATCCACCGTTTCCAAAATTCTCTTTTTAGATGCGTCACTAATTTCCATCTTGTTAGAAGGCTTACCTTCGCTGGTGTGGACTCTGGATCAATTCGTGCGTTCAATGGCTCTCCTATCAGAAAGTGGCCAGGAGTCAGAGCCGTTAGATCATTTGGATCTTCTGACATCGGACTGATGGGTCGTGAGTTCATAATCGCCTCAATTTCTACCACAACGGTGTCGAGCTCTTCATACGTCAAGGAAGCAGTAGATACACTTCTTATCAGCAGATGTTTGGCCGACTTCACTGCGGCCTCCTATAAACCTCCAAAATGAGGTGCCCTTGGGGTATAAAATGGAATGTTATTCCCTTCGTTGTACATTCTCGGCTGATGACTTCGCTTGCAGAGCTGGTAAATATGGTTTCTGACAGTTCCTTCAGCTGATTTTTAGCACCAACGAAATTTGTGGCGTTGTCACAATATAGATGTTGACAAAATCCTCTCCTGCTTATGAACCGTTTCAGCGCTCCTATAAAGGCATCAGTAGTTAGATCACTGACAAGTTCCAAATGGACAGCCTTAGTCGCGAAGCAGCAAAAAACTGCTATGTAGCATTTTTGGGGTTTCTTTCCTCGAACTTTATAGTGGACCCAAAATGGCCCACAGAAGTCAACACCAGCATTGATGAAAGGTCGAGCCGGTGTGATGCGTGTTGGAGGCAAATTACCCATAAGTTGACTGAGTAATTTTGGTTTAGCTTTAGTACATCGTACACAATGTTGCACAATTGAGCGTGCAGCTGATTTTCCCTTTACAGGCCAATATCTCTGTCTCGTGTAGGCTAGTAGTGCTTGAGGCCCACAATGACGATTTTGTTCATGGATTCCCTGCATTAAAAGCCTTGATATAGGGTCGTTGTATGGAATCAACACTGGATGCTTAGCCTCGTATGACAGTGTGGATGATTCCAATCGACCTCCAACTCGGATGATTCCATTTTTATCCAAGAACGGACAAAGATTACTGATTGGGCTGCTTCTGCTTACTTCGTTATGTTTTGCCAAATGTTTCAAGTCTTCCTGCAAATCTGATTCTTGCATAGATCTAACGATGACCACGATAGCACTCTCAAGTTCTTCTACTGTTAACGCCAGCTTGAACTTCCGTTGTCCTTTTCTTGCATTGCTGATGAACCTTAGCACATAACCTATAACGCGTTGAAGGGTTAAGAAAGATCCCTTGCGGTCGATGTTATAGATCATCATTGCTGAATCAGTAGTGGCGGCTACGACTGTGGTTTCCCTTTTGCGCTCCATGATGGTTTCGTCGCATGATATCTTTCTTTGTGGCCAAAACTCTTCTCGACCATGTAAAAACATTGGCCCATACAGCCACATATTGCATGTTAACAATTTCTTTGGATCAAGGCCACGGGATAGGATGTCCGCAGGGTTTTCCTTTGAAGGTACATGTCTCCATTGTTCAGCTATTGTTAAGTCCTGGATTTGGGACACTCGGTTGGCCACGAATGTGTGATAGGAAGATGAGCTGGAATTGATCCACGCCAAAACGATTTCTGAGTCTGTCCAAAGGAAGGCAGGTGCATTTTCGAACTTCAAGTCCTTTTTTATCCTTGTCATTAGTTGAGCACTCACCAAAGCAGCGCAAAGCTCGAGCCGAGGAAGAGTCTGCCACTTCAAAGGAGCCACTCGCGATTTTGCACAAAGTAACCTCACAATCACAGTTCCATTTTTTATTACTGATCTTATATAAATAGCTGCTCCGAACGCTCTTTCGGAGGCATCGGCAAAGGCGTGAATCTGTACCGTGGATGTGACGTGGTCCTCAAATATGTGTCGAGGGAACTGCATATTGTTTATGTTTTCCAAGTTATTGCGAAATGTCATCCATCTTGTATACAGCTCTTCTGGCAAGGCTTCGTCCCATGATAGTTTGATTTGCCATAGTTCTTGAATGAAAATCTTTGCGAGGCCAGTAACAGGTGCTAAAATCCCTAAAGGATCAAATAGTTTTGCTAAATCTGAGCTCACTGTTCGTTTTGTTACACGCTTGCTTTGGCTCAGGCATACCTTTACAGAGAATTTATCACTTCTGGGAATCCAGGTCAAACCCAAGGTTTTCGTTTCTTGACAGTCATTGAAATTAATGTTGACCTCTTGATTTTCTCCTGCTACGTTTTGGAGTAACTGGGTGTGATTTCCATGCCATTTTTGTAGATTGAGCCCTTGCTGTTTCAGGATGTGTGTGAGCTCCCGTTGAATTGTCAGCGCAATATTTAAGCTCTCAGCTCCACCAATTCCATCGTCCACGTAGAAGTTCTCAAGAAGAAACTTGGCCCCAAGAGGATATCGTGTCATGTTCTCCTTAGCTATCTTCTCCAAGCACTTAGTTGCCAAATATGGTGCTGCTCGAGTTCCATAAGTTATCGTGTTGAGCTGGTAATATTTGATTGGGGTGGTTGAACTTTCCCTCCATATGATAACGTGAAATTTTCGATCTTCTGGGTGGATGAACATTTGGCGATACATCTTCGTTACGTCGGTCGTAAACACGAATCGGGGTAATCGAAAGCGAAGTAGAATAGAAAAAAGCTCACTTTGGACTGTAGGGCCTGTATGCATTATGTCGTTTAAGGAGACTCCCGATGAAGTTTTTGCAGATGCATAGGTATTTGTGTCATGTGCCCCAATGCTTCATATTCTTCCATGAATTTCTCGTACTGAGTTTTAATTTCTGGTGTCTTTTCTAGACGGCGTTCAAGAGAGAGAAACCTGTTGAGTGCTATCCCATGAGATTCTCCTAGCACCTCCGGGCTGTCACAAAATGGAATCCTTACGACGAATCTCCCACTTTTATCGATGTTGCAGGTTTGTGCAAAATAAGTTTCACATTGTCTGTCGGACAGCGATAGGAGTTTATCTGCTGTTTTAATGTCGTCTAGTTCCCATAATCGAGCAATATTTTCTTCTAGACTGGTTTCATCATCTGTGCATATACTACATGTGGCGGTTGACAACTGGGTCCCATTAATCTTCCCTGATATGACCCAACCGAGCCGCGTGTTTTGTAATGTGGGCAACTCATCCGATAATTGTATTTGCCCAACTACCAACAGCTGGTGATAAAACTCTGCTCCTAATAGAACGTCAATGTTGTTCGGCTGGTGAAATTCTGGGTCTGCCAGTGTTATGTTTTTAGGAATCGGCCAACTATCGATGTTGATTAGCCTAGATGGTTGCGTGGATATGATATGTGGCAACACTGCTGCTTCAAGACGAGTTGTGAAATTGTTGATACGGGAGTGTAATGCAACGTTGACTCGATGCCTTACTTTTGTGTTGCTTGAGCCGATTCCGTTGATAGATATCGAAGCTGGTTTTGTTGAAATACCCATGCGTTTAACCAAACGTTCGGTGACGAAATTGAGTTGAGAGCCCGAATCTAGAACTGCTCTGCACTGAATTTCCTTTCCATTTGCCTGGACCTTTATCATCGCCGTTCCAAGAATTACGTAGCTACTTGACTTTGATTGCTTGCTGCGGTCAGAGATGCCGCCTCTTTGTCGTCTTGGGATGTCTCCGTAATTACTGATGATGTGCTTTCCGAGGACTTGGTTGTTGTTGATGATGAAGTGCTTGTAGTTTGCTCCTGAAGATTGTTGCGGTTTCCTACTGGGTCATATGAGGGAAATAAAGGGACGAAAGTATGCGAAGGAAAATGTATATCGATAATAGTCCTAGGGGGACGAAAAATCGCTTGTTGGGAGCACTAAACGAGAACTCAGACATTTTCCTTTCCTTTTGACGGAAATCACCGACCGAGTAAGATTAAAAATCGGTGTTTCTTGCCGACATCTGGAGAACAGGATTTGAACTTCGAGCGCCCATCGTGGCAACATCTTGGAATCTAGTGGTAGGCTCGGATTGTAAGCAACCACGGCGAGGAACCACGCCGATCATCGGCCTTAGCGAATATGGTGGGAAGGCTACGCTGTTGGTTCGCTGCAAAAGCTGGACTGTAAATTCTCAACATCCAGTTATAGTCAGAGAAATTCAAGTCAAATTGAGCTAACCGAATAATGGCGCTTTCGTTCGACATCAAATCAATCAACATAAAGAAAAAAAAATAAAGTATTCTTTTTGAATTCCTCCTCACACATCGCTTCGAGTACATATCACCTGGACGAAAAGGAGCCCCATAGCGATCAAATCAAATTTGGATATTCCGGAAGTCGTGTGTGACGTGGTTCATACCATTAGAAGTGTTATTATTCGTATTAATATAATTATTACCTTTATAATTATAAATCATATTCATATATGATCGATTTCTATTTTTTTGCTTATTAAATTATATGAACATATTTATGTTGAGGCTTTAGAAAAAAAAAAAAAGAAAAAGAATATTCATATGTATATAGATATCCAACCGTCATATTCTGTTTACTAATTTCTTTGATGTTCCCCACAGCTCTGCAAGGAAAAGCATATTGGCTTTACAAACAAATTCTGCCCACGAAACGACGATATTGAGCGCTCAACATCGACGACCGTGATTCCCAAACGCAGAAGAAAAAGTTCCAATCGCACGTACATTTTCGGTCATCCGATTTCGGATCAGTTCCTGTAAGTAGTATGGCTTCTTTGTATAATGTGACGAGGAACGTAGATTAAAGAAAGAAATTAAGTAAAGTTGATCAGCACTTCATCTCAGAGTTCTCGGTGCACAGAATTTTAACCGAGGTTGTATATTTTGTATTAAACAAAAAGAAACGATCCTATTTACGTTAATCTTGTAAAGAAAAAGAAAAAAAAAGAATTTGTACTTTAAATATTTGAAGTTTTAATTGAGAAAAAAAAAAAGAACAGAATATAGTTTAACCCTTTTACATGTATGACCTACATGGTATACTAAGCCTTGAGAGGGTGCTTTTTTTTTTAGATTTCTTTGGTAGTAATTAAACTATCTCCTGCTCACTGCAACTCCATAAGATGTAATTCTTTAATTTAAACTGACCTCTCGTTCGTACATAAGAATTGTATATTTTTTTTTCTTCAAAATTACCTTTTAGAAATCTAGACTGAACAAAAGAACAAAAAAAAAAACAAAGAAATGAATAAATGCAATATCTGAATAAGTTGTAAATTGCTATGAATATTTGATTTCCTCTTATTAAGGGTGTGATGAGTTTTTGTGCGAGGGTAAGCTACATGTCGTCATCCTAGACTGAAGTTTAGGATGAGCATCAGGGGCCGTTGCACATTTTGGTCACGCAATAGCCATGGATAGACGGACTGTCTATATGGGGTGGGCAGACCAAGGGTATCGACCAACAACTAGATACCCCCACGACGACAAATCAAAGTGAGTGTACGTGTCGGTTCGAGTATTGCTGGAAATACCACCTTATTTATTTTGTTTATGGTCTGTGTGAGTCCGAACTCAATCCCTAGCCGGAAAACGAAAGATATAGCTTTATTGAGAAATTAACACCGGATTCTCAACTCACTTCCTGTAGAGGGCTAATCTACAGGTGACAAGCAGTTCCGTAACAATGGCGCCCAACGATAGGTAAAGCATCTGAGTTTGCAACTCCCTCAGAGGATTTGCACACTTATGAAAAACTAGCAAATTCTTTAAATTACGACGAATTGAAAATTCGATCAACCTTCTTATTGCATCTTGCCCACTGTGACTTCATACGGTAGCAATTGCGCGGTAGAGGGCGGAACGACTTTTGAATGACTTTTACATCTAGCGGCACTTGACTTGGTGACGATTAGTCAGAATCGGTATTTGGTATCTCGCGAACTGTCCATTGTCGGTTTCGAATTGTGCCAACTTATACAGACTCTGAGTAAACTCTTGGAGATCCAACAGTCCAAGGTTCCTGGCCAGCTGGGAAAATTGCTGTTGTTGGTGACCAGAAGCTAAGATCCTCCCAATTGATTTGTGTAGACTACCTTCGCACAAGCACCATTCATCATACCCTAAATACCTTTCATGATTTTAATTTCATAACTAGTGTGTGTAACTAATATTGCGGCATAAACGGTTAGTGTAATATTTTGGTTAAAACTAATTTGGATTATTTTTTTTGTTTATGTTAAGACGCTTAACCATAAATTTTTGTCACGACAGTTTTCCATATTCGAGGCAAGCCTCCTTAACTTTAAATTAAGTTAGTTGAGACCTACATGAGCAGACCCAAAAATCAACTTGACGCAAACGCTCCAGACAGTGGTAGACCCAGGACCCCATTGCCAGCAGACGACTCCATATTGGCGGATGCGGGGTTGTTAGGCTTTAGTAATCCCGATCATTCGCTTGCGGCTAATTTTGCGTTTCAAGAAGGTGAAGGTCATAGTGTGGTTAGTTTAACGTCAGTAGAACCCATAGCGATGAACGAAGGGGAAACGGCCCATGGGTCTCCGCTATCCGGTATGGCCAATGGGGGCTCCCAGGAAATCCACAGGGAAATAGCGTCGTTAGAAGAAAGATTGTTCTCACGCCTATCCGCTACCATGTCCGAACTTTTAGACGCTCAGAGCTCAACCCGCGTAAGAGGCACTACTCCTTCTCAAGGACGAGCCAGAGGGGGACGCACTCGTTCTCGGCGAGGCAGGAACCCGCCTGTGGATACTGGTCACTTACAGGCCAATACACGGGTGATAATCTCGCCTTCACCAGTGGAGGCAGCAGCTAATGGACGAGAAGGCAGCATACCCGAGGCTGTGCGAGATAGTGTGGATAGAGCCAGTTTATTTGACGAGGTCGTGCCTAGGAGAAGTCTGAACGACTCCCCAAGAGACGATAACTTCCGAACTAGTGGGAAGCGCCTAGAGATGTTCCGCTGGAACGTGCATTTTTCAGGAGATGGTACAGGGTTATCAATTGACGAATTTCTCACTAGGGTTGAGCACATTGCCGTAGCTCAACACTATACTTTGGAGGAGGTGGCACAGAATATCTACATCCTGCTCAAAGGTTTGGCAGCGTCCTGGTATTTTAGGTGGCTTCCAAGAAATCCAACTGCCTCGTGGCAATCTTTGAAGATTCAGTTAGAAGATCATTTTCGAACGGCTGAAACCGACTGCGACATAGAACATCAAATGATGAATCGCACCCAGAAAGCTAACGAAACCTTCGATCAGTTTTACCCACGTCATAACAGCGTTGAATTCTAGAATGGAAAACATGAGATCAGATAGTGATTTAATTCAAATTTTGAAGAGAAATGTGAATCCTCATATGACGATTTTTATTCACGGTTCAAAAACTCGCATCTTATCAGAATTCTTAAAGGAATGTAGGCGTGCGGAACGGGAACTGGTAAGGGTCGAAAGTAGTATATCCAAGTCCAAGAGTAGGGTGCACGAGATGAATTTGGTTGAGGAAGTTCTGTCTTCAGGCTCACCGGAAGAGCTTCTGGTCGAAGCCATCGCCGCTACCAATTTGAAGCCGGATCATTCTAAAGTAACATGCTTCGATTGTAAAAAGATTGGTCACGTGGCAATCAATTGCACTGAGAAATCAAACCGTATATTTTGCTATAGGTGCGGAACAGACAGCTTTGTTGTATCAAACTGCCCTAACTGTAAAGAAAAAAATGTAAATCAGAGCTGGTCTTCCCGGGGTACCAACTCGTAAATTCCTTTCCCGGGATTTCATCAAATATGAACCTAATAACCAAATGTGACGAAACTATGGCACCTAGGGGCGGCACCTTCGACGGGAATTCTGAATCAGCGGACAGCGATGGTAATCTCCACGACATACCCATGGAACTGCGCGAGTCATTTATTCAACGCTGGAAAAGGTATATGAAGGTTCGGAATAGAATTTTTGACAGAAAAGACAACGACAGCCAGCCGAAGTACATACCGTCCGCTCAAATAATAAAAACTCGCGAACGGCACCTGAAATTGAAAAAGTACTATAAACTTGTGGAAAGTACTACCGTGAGTCATGACACACGGGATCCTAGACCATATGCTGAAGTCGAACTCTGGGGAGAAACGATGACTGGCTTGCTGGATAGCGGTGCCTCCATCAGTGTTCTCGGGGCAGGTTCCATGGATTTTATTCGAAAACACGGGAAGTCAATACAACCTTTGAAATCGTCCTTGAAAGTGGCCAACGGTTCCGCGTTGCCGGTATTAGGTGCTGTTCAAACATCTATTAAGTATCGGGGAATGACCAAAGAGATCACTCTCTTTATTGCTCCGGATTTGTGTCAGACACTGTACTTAGGTTATGACTTTTGGTTACTGTTTGGATTGAACAAATTCCTTGTTAGCGAACTAACAGATAGCAATGCTAAGGATCCCAACGAACATGAGTTGAGCTCCAGTCAAGAATGCGAATTAGCCAGAATCAAACTGATGTTTCCTTCCTTTTCCAAGCTAGGTCTCGGTAGAACGCCCTTAATTGAACACCATATCGATACTGGTGACGCAACCCCGATAAAAAAGCGTCATTACCCAATCTCTCCTGCGAAAGAGACGCTTCTGTTTGCAGAATTGGATAGGATGATTCACTTGGGAGTCATCGAAGAAAGTAAAAGTCCCTGGTCTTCGCCAGTGGCGACGGTCATAAAACCGGGAAAAACCCGAATCTGCTTAGACAGCCGAGGCTTAAATTCCGTGACAATCAAGGACGCTTATCCTATTCCATTGATAGAAGGCCTCCTTATGCGCTTGGCCGATACTCATTTCATTAGTGCCATTGATTTGAAGGATGCCTTTTGGCAAATTCCGTTATCTCCATCTAGCAAAGAGAAAACTGCATTCACAGTGGCGGGCCGACCCCTCTACCAGTTCACCGTGATGCCCTTCGGGCTTTGTAATGCTCCGCAAACCATGATGCGGTTGATGGACCTAGTAATTCCGGCGAAATTGAGAGAGCGGGTGTTTGTCTACTTGGATGACTTGCTCGTCTTTTCTAGAACTTTCAGCGAGCATCTGGCCTTATTAGAAAAAGTAGCCGACGCATTGAAAAATAGTGGTCTTACAATAAACGTCGAGAAGTCAAGTTTCTGCATGAAACAGGTGAACTACTTGGGCTTTGTTATAGGGGCAGGTGGAATTAGGACCTCAGATGAAAAGGTACAGGCAATCGTGAATTTTAAGTTCCCGAGATGCAGGAAGGAAGTTCGCAGATTCTTAGGCATGGCCAACTATTATAGCAAGTTTGTTAAAAATTTTTCGACAATAGTCGCCCCCCTATCGGATCTTACGAAGCGGTCAACTAGATTCGAACCAACTCCTGAAGCAATCAAGGCCTTTGAGGAACTGAAGTCTGCCATGTCTGCGGCACCGGTACTAATCCATCCCGACTATACGAAGCCATTTGTTATCTTGTGTGATGCCTCCAGGGTGGGAATTGGGGCAGTGTTGTGCCAGTTAGATGAACACGGGGAGGAGAGACCTATATTCTTTTATTCCAAAAAGCTGAATAAAGCCCAGAAAAATTACTCGGTAACTGAGTTAGAGTGTTTGGCTGCGGTGAAGGCAATAGAGAAGTTTCGCCCTTACGTGGAGATGCATCCTTTTAGGGTCATCACTGACCACGCTAGCTTGCGTTGGTTGATGGGTCAAAGAGATCTCTCAGGCCGGCTGGCTCGATGGAGCCTAGCCTTGTCAGGATACGATTTTGAAATTGTGCACCGCAAGGGAAGTGAGCACCTCGTCCCCGACGCCTTGTCTCGCTCATTTACAGATGACGTGGCCTCACTACATTGGTGTGTAGTGGATGTAGACTTAAACGCGAAGGAATTCGATGACGAGGACTATAACGACCTGAGAACCAACATCAACTCCAATGCAAACTCATTGCCAGACTTGAAGGTAGAAGGCCGATGGATATACAAGAAAACTGATTTTTCTCCAGGCACCGATGCAGGTGATGTTATGTGTTGGAAACTATGGATTCCTACCAGCTTGACTGAATCCGCGATTCTCTCTGCGCACCAGCCTCCGCAGGCAGCTCATGGAGGAATCGCTAAAACTTTAAGCAGGCTCCGCCAAAAATATTATTGGCCGAATATGGCAACCCAAGTTCGTTCGTTTTTGGGTAAATGTGAAGTCTGCAAAACGACGAAGGCTCCAAATTTCATCACACGACCTCCAATGGGCGGGCAGATCAAGAGTGAAAGACCGTTCCAAAAATTATACGTAGACTTACTCGGTCCCTATCCACGCTCTAAGCTCGATAATACTTGTGTTCTAGTTTGCTTAGATCATTTTTCGAAGTTTGTATTTGTAGAGCCATTGAGAAAGGGTGACGCAACCTCCATAATAAAATTTTTGGGAAATCGCATTTTTAACATCTTCGAAGTACCTGAGTGCCTCCATAGCGACAATGGAAAACAATTCACTGGAAAGGAATTCAAGAGCATGACTGAGCAATACGCGATACAGCACATCTTCACTGGAGTCCATGCTCCACAAAGCAACGCGTCAGAACGAATAAATAGATCAATACTTTCAGCCATTAGAGCATATATCAACAACGATCATACCTTATGGGACGCGCATTTAGGTTCGATAGGTCTCTCGCTGCGCAGTTCTGTGCACTCAGCCATCGGTATGTCTCCTTATTATGCGTTGTTCGGCAGGCAGATGGTGGCTCACGGTTCGGCTTACCCTATATTGCATAAACTTCACGCGGTCAACGATGGGGAAGTACAAGTCCTCACGAAGCCTGACCAGATGAAACTTATTGACGACGCTATTCTCCGAAATTTAGCTCGGGCCTACGAAAAGGGCGCCAGAACGTATAACCTGCGAAGTAGAGATATCCGATTTGTTCCTGGGCAAGAAATCTATCGTCGCAACTTCCAGTTGAGCGACCGTAGTAACAGGTTTAACGCGAAGCTATGTCCGAAATATGCGAAGGCAAGAATTCACTCAACTATGGGCGCCAGCTTATATAAGTTAGAGGATATGCAGGGCAAGATCATAGGCGTTTTTCATGCGAAGGACTTGAGACCGTAAGCATAGCCCGGCTTGTGAGACTCGAGCGTGGGTCGAGCCACACGTGGTAAAGCATCCTACTCTTAAAGGCATTAATCTCCCAAAATCTTTTGGTCTCGGGCTCGAAAAGTTTTTGGGTTTGTTGCGGTTTCCTACTGGGTCATATAAGGAAAATAAAGGGACGAAAGTATGCGAAGGAAAATGTATATCGATAATAGTCCTAGGGGGACGAAAAATCGCTTGTTGGGAGCACTAAACGAGAACTCAGACATTTTCCTTTCCTTTTGACGGAAATCACCGACCGAGTAAGATTAAAAATCGGTGTTTCTTGCCGACATCTGGAGAACAGGATTTGAACTTCGAGCGCCCATCGTGGCAACATCTTGGAATCTAGTGGTAGGCTCGGATTGTAAGCAACCACGGCGAGGAACCACGCCGATCATCGGCCTTAGCGAATATGGTGGGAAGGCTACGCTGTTGGTTCGCTGCAAAAGCTGGACTGTAAATTCTCAACATCCAGTTATAGTCAGAGAAATTCAAGTCAAATTGAGCTAACCGAATAATGGCGCTTTCGTTCGACATCAAATCAATCAACATAAAGAAAAAAAAATAAAGTATTCTTTTTGAATTCCTCCTCACACATCGCTTCGAGTACATATCACCTGGACGAAAAGGAGCCCCATAGCGATCAAATCAAATTTGAATATTCCGGAAGTCGTGTGTGACGTGGTTCATACCATTAGAAGTGTTATTATTCGTATTAATATAATTATTACCTTTATAATTATAAATCATATTCATATATGATTGATTTCTATTTTTTTGCTTATTAAATTATATGAACATATTTATGTTGAGGCTTTAGAAAAAAAAAAAAGAAAAAGAATATTCATATGTATATAGATATCCAACCGTCATATTCTGTTTACTAATTTCTTTGATGTTCCCCACAGCTCTGCAAGGAAAACCATATTGGCTTTACAAACAAATTCTGCCCACGAAACGACGATATTGAGCGCTCAACATCGACGACCGTGATTCCCAAACGCAGAAGAAAAAGTTCCAATCGCACGTACATTTTCGGTCATCCGATTTCGGATCAGTTCCTGTAAGTAGTATGGCTTCTTTGTATAATGTGACGAGGAACGTAGATTAAAGAAAGAAATTAAGTAAAGTTGATCAGCACTCCATCTCAGAGTTCTCGGTGCACAGAATTTTAACCGAGGTTGTATATTTTGTATTAAACAAAAAGAAACGATCCTATTTACGTTAATCTTGTAAAGAAAAAGAAAAAAAAAGAATTTGTACTTTAAATATTTGAAGTTTTAATTGAGAAAAAAAAAAAAGAACAGAATATAGTTTAACCCTTTTACATGTATGACCTACATGGTATACTAAGCCTTGAGAGGGTGCTTTTTTTTTAGATTTCTTTGGTAGTAATTAAACTATCTCCTGCTCACTGCAACTCCATAAGATGTAATTCTTTAATTTAAACTGACCTCTCGTTCGTACATAAGAATTGTTTATTTTTTTTTCTTCAAAATTACCTTTTAGAAATCTAGACTGAACAAAAGAACAAAAAAAAAAACAAAGAAATGAATAAATGCAATATCTGAATAAGTTGTAAATTGCTATGAATATTTGATTTCCTCTTATTAAGGGTGTGATGAGTTTTTGTGCGAGGGTAAGCTACATGTCGTCATCCTAGACTGAAGTTTAGGATGAGCATCAGGGGCCGTTGCACATTTTGGTCACGCAATAGCCATGGATAGACGGACTGTCTATATGGGGTGGGCAGACCAAGGGTATCGACCAACAACTAGATACCCCCACGACGACAAATCAAAGTGAGTGTACGTGTCGGTTCGAGTATTGCTGGAAATACCACCTTATTTATTTTGTTTATGGTCTGTGTGAGTCCGAACTCAATCCCTAGCCGGAAAACGAAAGATATAGCTTTATTGAGAAATTAACACCGGATTCTCAACTCACTTCCTGTAGAGGGCTAATCTACAGGTGACAAGCAGTTCCGTAACAATGGCGCCCAACGATAGGTAAAGCATCTGAGTTTGCAACTCCCTCAGAGGATTTGCACACTTATGAATAACTAGCAAATTCTTTAAATTACGACGAATTGAAAATTCGATCAACCTTCTTATTGCATCTTGCCCACTGTGACTTCATACGGTAGCAATTGCGCGGTAGAGGGCGGAACGACTTTTGAATGACTTTTACATCTAGCGGCACTTGACTTGGTGACGATTAGTCAGAATCGGTATTTGGTATCTCGCGAACTGTCCATTGTCGGTTTCGAATTGTGCCAACTTATACAGACTCTGAGTAAACTCTTGGAGATCCAACAGTCCAAGGTTCCTGGCCAGCTGGGAAAATTGCTGTTGTTGGTGACCAGAAGCTAAGATCCTCCCAATTGATTTGTGTAGACTACCTTCGCACAAGCACCATTCATCATACCCTAAATACCTTTCATGATTTTAATTTCATAACTAGTGTGTGTAACTAATATTGCGGCATAAACGGTTAGTGTAATATTTTGGTTAAAACTAATTTGGATTATTTTTTTTGTTTATGTTAAGACGCTTAACCATAAATTTTTGTCACGACAGTTTTCCATATTCGAGGCAAGCCTCCTTAACTTTAAATTAAGTTAGTTGAGACCTACATGAGCAGACCCAAAAATCAACTTGACGCAAACGCTCCAGACAGTGGTAGACCCAGGACCCCATTGCCAGCAGACGACTCCATATTGGCGGATGCGGGGTTGTTAGGCTTTAGTAATCCCGATCATTCGCTTGCGGCTAATTTTGCGTTTCAAGAAGGTGAAGGTCATAGTGTGGTTAGTTTAACGTCAGTAGAACCCATAGCGATGAACGAAGGGGAAACGGCCCATGGGTCTCCGCTATCCGGTATGGCCAATGGGGGCTCCCAGGAAATCCACAGGGAAATAGCGTCGTTAGAAGAAAGATTGTTCTCACGCCTATCCGCTACCATGTCCGAACTTTTAGACGCTCAGAGCTCAACCCGCGTAAGAGGCACTACTCCTTCTCAAGGACGAGCCAGAGGGGGACGCACTCGTTCTCGGCGAGGCAGGAACCCGCCTGTGGATACTGGTCACTTACAGGCCAATACACGGGTGATAATCTCGCCTTCACCAGTGGAGGCAGCAGCTAATGGACGAGAAGGCAGCATACCCGAGGCTGTGCGAGATAGTGTGGATAGAGCCAGTTTATTTGACGAGGTCGTGCCTAGGAGAAGTCTGAACGACTCCCCAAGAGACGATAACTTCCGAACTAGTGGGAAGCGCCTAGAGATGTTCCGCTGGAACGTGCATTTTTCAGGAGATGGTACAGGGTTATCAATTGACGAATTTCTCACTAGGGTTGAGCACATTGCCGTAGCTCAACACTATACTTTGGAGGAGGTGGCACAGAATATCTACATCCTGCTCAAAGGTTTGGCAGCGTCCTGGTATTTTAGGTGGCTTCCAAGAAATCCAACTGCCTCGTGGCAATCTTTGAAGATTCAGTTAGAAGATCATTTTCGAACGGCTGAAACCGACTGCGACATAGAACATCAAATGATGAATCGCACCCAGAAAGCTAACGAAACCTTCGATCAGTTTTACCCACGTCATAACAGCGTTGAATTCTAGAATGGAAAACATGAGATCAGATAGTGATTTAATTCAAATTTTGAAGAGAAATGTGAATCCTCATATGACGATTTTTATTCACGGTTCAAAAACTCGCATCTTATCAGAATTCTTAAAGGAATGTAGGCGTGCGGAACGGGAACTGGTAAGGGTCGAAAGTAGTATATCCAAGTCCAAGAGTAGGGTGCACGAGATGAATTTGGTTGAGGAAGTTCTGTCTTCAGGCTCACCGGTAGAGCTTCTGGTCGAAGCCATCGCCACTACCAATTTGAAGCCGGATCATTCTAAAGTAACATGCTTCGATTGTAAAAAGATTGGTCACGTGGCAATCAATTGCACTGAGAAATCAAACCGTATATTTTGCTATAGGTGCGGAACAGACAGCTTTGTTGTATCAAACTGCCCTAACTGTAAAGAAAAAAATGTAAATCAGAGCTGGTCTTCCCGGGGTACCAACTCGTAAATTCCTTTCCCGGGATTTCATCAAATATGAACCTAATAACCAAATGTGACGAAACTATGGCACCTAGGGGCGGCACCTTCGACGGGAATTCTGAATCAGCGGACAGCGATGGTAATCTCCACGACATACCCATGGAACTGCGCGAGTCATTTATTCAACGCTGGAAAAGGTATATGAAGGTTCGGAATAGAATTTTTGACAGAAAAGACAACGACAGCCAGCCGAAGTACATACCGTCCGCTCAAATAATAAAAACTCGCGAACGGCACCTGAAATTGAAAAAGTACTATAAACTTGTGGAAAGTACTACCGTGAGTCATGACACACGGGATCCTAGACCATATGCTGAAGTCGAACTCTGGGGAGAAACGATGACTGGCTTGCTGGATAGCGGTGCCTCCATCAGTGTTCTCGGGGCAGGTTCCATGGATTTTATTCGAAAACACGGGAAGTCAATACAACCTTTGAAATCGTCCTTGAAAGTGGCCAACGGTTCCGCGTTGCCGGTATTAGGTGCTGTTCAAACATCTATTAAGTATCGGGGAATGACCAAAGAGATCACTCTCTTTATTGCTCCGGATTTGTGTCAGACACTGTACTTAGGTTATGACTTTTGGTTACTGTTTGGATTGAACAAATTCCTTGTTAGCGAACTAACAGATAGCAATGCTAAGGATCCCAACGAACATGAGTTGAGCTCCAGTCAAGAATGCGAATTAGCCAGAATCAAACTGATGTTTCCTTCCTTTTCCAAGCTAGGTCTCGGTAGAACGCCCTTAATTGAACACCATATCGATACTGGTGACGCAACCCCGATAAAAAAGCGTCATTACCCAATCTCTCCTGCGAAAGAGACGCTTCTGTTTGCAGAATTGGATAGGATGATTCACTTGGGAGTCATCGAAGAAAGTAAAAGTCCCTGGTCTTCGCCAGTGGCGACGGTCATAAAACCGGGAAAAACCCGAATCTGCTTAGACAGCCGAGGCTTAAATTCCGTGACAATCAAGGACGCTTATCCTATTCCATTGATAGAAGGCCTCCTTATGCGCTTGGCCGATACTCATTTCATTAGTGCCATTGATTTGAAGGATGCCTTTTGGCAAATTCCGTTATCTCCATCTAGCAAAGAGAAAACTGCATTCACAGTGGCGGGCCGACCCCTCTACCAGTTCACCGTGATGCCCTTCGGGCTTTGTAATGCTCCGCAAACCATGATGCGGTTGATGGACCTAGTAATTGCGGCGAAATTGAGAGAGCGGGTGTTTGTCTACTTGGATGACTTGCTCGTCTTTTCTAGAACTTTCAGCGAGCATCTGGCCTTATTAGAAAAAGTAGCCGACGCATTGAAAAATAGTGGTCTTACAATAAACGTCGAGAAGTCAAGTTTCTGCATGAAACAGGTGAACTACTTGGGCTTTGTTATAGGGGCAGGTGGAATTAGGACCTCAGATGAAAAGGTACAGGCAATCGTGAATTTTAAGTTCCCGAGATGCAGGAAGGAAGTTCGCAGATTCTTAGGCATGGCCAACTATTATAGCAAGTTTGTTAAAAATTTTTCGACAATAGTCGCCCCCCTATCGGATCTTACGAAGCGGTCAACTAGATTCGAACCAACTCCTGAAGCAATCAAGGCCTTTGAGGAACTGAAGTCTGCCATGTCTGCGGCACCGATACTAATCCATCCCGACTATACGAAGCCATTTGTTATCTTGTGTGATGCCTCCAGGGTGGGAATTGGGGCAGTGTTGTGCCAGTTAGATGAACACGGGGAGGAGAGACCTATATTCTTTTATTCCAAAAAGCTGAATAAAGCCCAGAAAAATTACTCGGTAACTGAGTTAGAGTGTTTGGCTGCGATGAAGGCAATAGAGAAGTTTCGCCCTTACGTGGAGATGCATCCTTTTAGGGTCATCACTGACCACGCTAGCTTGCGTTGGTTGATGGGTCAAAGAGATCTCTCAGGCCGGCTGGCTCGATGGAGCCTAGCCTTGTCAGGATACGATTTTGAAATTGTGCACCGCAAGGGAAGTGAGCACCTCGTCCCCGACGCCTTGTCTCGCTCATTTACAGATGACGTGGCCTCACTAGATTGGTGTGTAGTGGATGTAGACTTAAACGCGAAGGAATTCGATGACGAGGACTATAACGACCTGAGAACCAACATCAACTCCAATGCAAACTCATTGCCAGACTTGAAGGTAGAAGGCCGATGGATATACAAGAAAACTGATTTTTCTCCAGGCACCGATGCAGGTGATGTTATGTGTTGGAAACTATGGATTCCTACCAGCTTGACTGAATCCGCGATTCTCTCTGCGCACCAGCCTCCGCAGGCAGCTCATGGAGGAATCGCTAAAACTTTAAGCAGGCTCCGCCAAAAATATTATTGGCCGAATATGGCAACCCAAGTTCGTTCGTTTTTGGGTAAATGTGAAGTCTGCAAAACGACGAAGGCTCCAAATTTCATCACACGACCTCCAATGGGCGGGCAGATCAAGAGTGAAAGACCGTTCCAAAAATTATACGTAGACTAACTCGGTCCCTATCCACGCTCTAAGCTCGATAATACTTGTGTTCTAGTTTGCTTAGATCATTTTTCGAAGTTTGTATTTGTAGAGCCATTGAGAAAGGGTGACGCAACCTCCATAATAAAATTTTTGGGAAATCGCATTTTTAACATCTTCGGAGTACCTGAGTGCCTCCATAGCGACAATGGAAAACAATTCACTGGAAAGGAATTCAAGAGCATGACTGAGCAATACGCGATACAGCACATCTTCACTGGAGTCCATGCTCCACAAAGCAACGCGTCAGAACGAATAAATAGATCAATACTTTCAGCCATTAGAGCATATATCAACAACGATCATACCTTATGGGACGCGCATTTAGGTTCGATAGGTCTCTCGCTGCGCAGTTCTGTGCACTCAGCCATCGGTATGTCTCCTTATTATGCGTTGTTCGGCAGGCAGATGGTGGCTCACGGTTCGGCTTACCCTATATTGCATAAACTTCACGCGGTCAACGATGGGGAAGTACAAGTCCTCACGAAGCCTGACCAGATGAAACTTATTGACGACGCTATTCTCCGAAATTTAGCTCGGGCCTACGAAAAGGGCGCCAGAACGTATAACCTGCGAAGTAGAGATATCCGATTTGTTCCTGGGCAAGAAATCTATCGTCGCAACTTCCAGTTGAGCGACCGTAGTAACAGGTTTAACGCGAAGCTATGTCCGAAATATGCGAAGGCAAGAATTCACTCAACTATGGGCGCCAGCTTATATAAGTTAGAGGATATGCAGGGCAAGATCATAGGCGTTTTTCATGCGAAGGACTGGAGACCGTAAGCATAGCCCGGCTTGTGAGACTCGAGCGTGGGTCGAGCCACACGTGGTAAAGCATCCTACTCTTAAAGGCATTAATCTCCCAAAATCTTTTGGTCTCGGGCTCGAAAAGTTTTTGGGTTTGTTGCGGTTTCCTACTGGGTCATATGAGGGAAATAAAGGGACGAAAGTATGCGAAGGAAAATGTATATCGATAATAGTCCTAGGGGGACGAAAAATCGCTTGTTGGGAGCACTAAACGAGAACTCAGACATTTTCCTTTCCTTTTGACGGAAATCACCGACCGAGTAAGATTAAAAATCGGTGTTTCTTGCCGACATCTGGAGAACAGGATTTGAACTTCGAGCGCCCATCGTGGCAACATCTTGGAATCTAGTGGTAGGCTCGGATTGTAAGCAACCACGGCGAGGAACCACGCCGATCATCGGCCTTAGCGAATATGGTGGGAAGGCTACGCTGTTGGTTCGCTGCAAAAGCTGGACTGTAAATTCTCAACATCCAGTTATAGTCAGAGAAACTCAAGTCAAATTGAGCTAACCGAATAATGGCGCTTT
Organism: Chlorops oryzae; assembly: GCA_020466095.1. Classification (NCBI taxonomy): domain Eukaryota; kingdom Metazoa; phylum Arthropoda; class Insecta; order Diptera; family Chloropidae; genus Chlorops; species Chlorops oryzae. The sequence goes on along the minus strand of CM035807.1, from coordinate 65,219,089 downwards.
CGTTCGACATCAAATCAATCAACATAAAGAAAAAAAAATAAAGTATTCTTTTTGAATTCCTCCTCACACATCGCTTCGAGTACATATCACCTGGACGAAAAGGAGCCCCATAGCGATCAAATCAAATTTGAATATTCCGGAAGTCGTGTGTGACGTGGTTCATACCATTAGAAGTGTTATTATTCGTATTAATATAATAATTACCTTTATAATTATAAATCATATTCATATATGATCGATTTCTATTTTTTTGCTTATTAAATTATATGAACATATTTATGTTGAGGCTTTAGAAAAAAAAAAAAAAGAAAAAGAATATTCATATGTATATAGATATCCAACCGTCATATTCTGTTTACTAATTTCTTTGATGTTCCCCACAGCTCTGCAAGGAAAACCATATTGGCTTTACAAACAAATTCTGCCCACGAAACGACGATATTGAGCGCTCAACATCGACGACCGTGATTCCCAAACGCAGAAGAAAAAGTTCCAATCGCACGTACATTTTCGGTCATCCGATTTCGGATCAGTTCCTGTAAGTAGTATGGCTTCTTTGTATAATGTGACGAGGAACGTAGATTAAAGAAAGAAATTAAGTAAAGTTGATCAGCACTCCATCTCAGAGTTCTCGGTGCACAGAATTTTAACCGAGGTTGTATATTTTGTATTAAACAAAAAGAAACGATCCTATTTACGTTAATCTTGTAAAGAAAAAGAAAAAAAAAGAATTTGTACTTTAAATATTTGAAGTTTTAATTGAGAAAAAAAAAAAAAGAACAGAATATAGTTTAACCCTTTTACATGTATGACCTACATGGTATACTAAGCCTTGAGAGGGTGCTTTTTTTTTAGATTTCTTTGGTAGTAATTAAACTATCTCCTGCTCACTGCAACTCCATAAGATGTAATTCTTTAATTTAAACTGACCTCTCGTTCGTACATAAGAATTGTTTATTTTTTTTTCTTCAAAATTACCTTTTAGAAATCTAGACTGAACAAAAGAACAAAAAAAAAAAACAAAGAAATGAATAAATGCAATATCTGAATAAGTTGTAAATTGCTATGAATATTTGATTTCCTCTTATTAAGGGTGTGATGAGTTTTTGTGCGAGGGTAAGCTACATGTCGTCATCCTAGACTGAAGTTTAGGATGAGCATCAGGGGCCGTTGCACATTTTGGTCACGCAATAGCCATGGATAGACGGACTGTCTATATGGGGTGGGCAGACCAAGGGTATCGACCAACAACTAGATACCCCCACGACGACAAATCAAAGTGAGTGTACGTGTCGGTTCGAGTATTGCTGGAAATACCACCTTATTTATTTTGTTTATGGTCTGTGTGAGTCCGAACTCAATCCCTAGCCGGAAAACGAAAGATATAGCTTTATTGAGAAATTAACACCGGATTCTCAACTCACTTCCTGTAGAGGGCTAATCTACAGGTGACAAGCAGTTCCGTAACAAGATGTAACAGTGTATTGTGTTTCTTGTTGCATTTTGTACAGCTTCTTGACGTGCATTTTTTCGAGCCATGTCCTGGTTTTAAGCAGTTGAAACAGTATTTTTGCTGTTGCACAAACTGAAGTCGTGTTGCAGGGGGTGCCTGAAGGAAATTTTTGCAGGCAAACAATGGGTGCTTTCCGTTTTTACACATAGCGCATGATCCATCAGGTTGACTGTTTGACGTGACTGAAGTACATACGTTTGTCTTCGGGTTTGATGATTTCTCCTTCGAACCTATTGCCTCCATGGATTGGAAATTTCTTTCCAAAAACGTCAGAAAATCCTTAATTGTTGGAATTTCTCGTGGTTTCAACAAAGATTGTTCATATCGGAGACGTGTCGCTTGATCTAATCGTTTCAGTAGTATATGTAGTAGCAGCGGGTCCCAAGTTGACGTGTTTATTTGAAGATTTTGCAGAGCTAATAAGCATTCTAGAGTTCTATCGTGTAATGCCTTGAAGTTATCCTTTGCAGGACTACTTTGCGTGTCAACCAGCTCATGAATTAATTTCCCAACCAGCATTCTTTTGTTATTGTATCGATCGGTCACCATTTCCCACGCAGCTTCGAAATTTTCTCCTGTGGCAGAAAAATGCTTTATAAGGTTTGCAGCTTCCCCCACCAAAAGAGTTTTTAGATACCAAATTTTTTGAACTCTTGATATCGGCTGATTTATTAAAAGTGACGAAAATAAGTCGTAAAATTCTTGCCACTTTAGGTGATTACCGTCAAATTTTGTTATCATGATTTTTGGCATTGGAATTGAGTCCGATTGATTACTAGTCCGTATCGAGGTTGGTTGAGTTGATGAATTTCTTGTCACAGTGTTGCAAATGTTTCTGATGATTTTTTCGAGAGCAATGAACCTATTCAGGTTGTATCCTTTTTCCTCTGGGTTAGCATGCAGTTCACTAACTTGGAAATGAAGATTTTGAATGTTTTCCCATAATTTTGTTGCGACTTGAAGGTCTTGTTCGGAGAAATTGTCTTCTATCAATCGTTGAAGGGAATCCATCATTGAATTTTGTCGGCGAACTAATTTGATAAGTTCTGCATCTTCTGCCTGTTGTCCTGCCATATTTGCTTGCTGGCCATCGTTCATGTTACTTGTGTGTTGAGTTGCTTCCGGAGGCTGCTTAGTATTGTTTGCTTGATTGACCTTAAGCATTGCTGATTTAAATATCTCCTGATATTCTTGGACGATATTCAGTATTGCACTGAAGTAATCGTTTTTGAAATACTCGTGGTCTATTGGTCGATTTTCCAGTAGACGAATCTGGTTGTCTGTAGTATCAAATGTGGACCATTCGTCATTCAGTTTTTGAAGTCGCTCTTGAAAATACGTTGTAGTAGTCTTCCTGCTGAATCCTTTTTGAAGTTTTTAATTATTGCCTCTATGTTCGCTCCAGTTTGCTTCTGCTTTTCGACCAAGTCCTCAAATAGTCCCATTTTGTTGTTGTTGTTTTACCTCCGTTAGTTGCTGATTGTTCTTGTACCTCCGTCCTTCCGTAGGTTGGTTGCGTTTCAAAATAAGGATACACCTTATTCTGTCGTTGAGGATCACCAAAATGTTAAGGAAAACTGTCTGTCTCCTTGTTAATGTTGTGTCTTAAAAGATTCTAATTGCAGCACATAAACTGAATTGGGCTTTTAAGTTTTGTTCTGTGTAACAACGGCACTTGAACCGAGTTACTTGCTCTCAAAATGAAATGCTCTGTTTTGAAGTCAAATTAAGAGTCAGTTTTATTTGCACCTTGTGGTGCTTATATATCATAAAATGTTTAATTCTTATTTCACTTAGCATAACAAAAAATAACAATTTATTGCAAATTTTGCATTATTATGACCATGAACTTCGTCGCAGGGCATTTACTACAATATCGAATTCAAACAAAAAATAAAAATAAAAAATTAAAAATCAAACGTAATGAAGAAATGCAATGTCAACATTAAAGACGCGATACAATTTTCAACGCTGTTATGAACTTATTTCGATTCAAGAAGTATTATTGTTTACTGCAAACTAAACAAAAAATAAACATAAAAAATAACAGTCTCGAACACTTAAACATATTTAATTTCCAAATTTCTGTGATCTGGCACTTTTATTTTAAACCAATTTTGTATTGATAAACAAATTATTAGTATATAAGAAATCAATTTAATAAAGAATTTTTAGTGGCTTTCACAATCAACACCTGTAAAGTCATTGCAAACGGAATTTCTTGATATAATATCAGAAATTTGTACAACGCAGACTGGAAGTTTTATTCAGGTCTAAACCGAATCAAACACCAAACGCAGTTCTAAACATTTGTTGACCCCGACGTGATCTTCCAATCAACGAGACGAATAGCAAGGACGATGTAGTCATTCACGGATTTGGTAAAATCGCAAAACAACGTTGGAGAAGGAATCCATCAAATCATACGAAATTTCAAAAAGGATGCAAAGGATCGAAAGACGGCTGCGTACTATCGGGAAAGACTCGAAAGGTTAAACAACGCTTGGACAAAGTTTGAAGCGACCGATCTGCAGATTAGATCATCAGTTGATGTAGACCGCAACCACTCTTATTTCGCTGAAGATTATTTTGGAAAAATTGAAGAGATAGCAAACGATTACCGCTCCATTTTTGAAGATGGCATGATAAACACTCCAGGACTACCCAATCCTGATGGAGAGGGTACCTTAAAGCAGCCAGTGGCACCATCAGTCACAATCGAAAAAAATCAACCTGACCCAACATTAAGAACAAACGCCGATAGCAACATCGGAGCAGTACGAAAGGTAGCGGCTTTAATGGAAGCACTCAACAGACAGTTGAAAGCCATTGAAAGCTACCAAGGACAAAAAACACGTCAATATGCTACCGTTAAAATCAACACAATAAATGAAGCATGGAAAACCCTGGAAACAACCAGTTTGTCCTTATGGGAGGTTCTGGATGATCCGGCTGATTCAGGGTTCGACTTGGGAAAGTACATTGATCTTGAAACACGGATACAACAAGCCCTTATCAGATTAGAACCGTATCGACAAGAAGCAGTCCTGCCAACAGGAATGAGATCCAACGTTCCTACTTCGGACATACCATTGCCAAAAGTAAATCTTCCAAAATTTTCTGGAGATTATACCAAATGGCATCAGTTTCACGACTTATTTTGTCAAATCATCCATAATCAGCCCATTTCAAACGCTCAGAAGATGTGGTACTTGAAGTCGAATCTGGAAGGTGAAGCAGAAGGAATCATTTTACATCTGGCAGTATCAAACAACAATTATGACACGGCATGGAATTTATTAAAAAATCGGTATGGAAATAAGCGAGTGATAGCGGTTAACTTGGTACATCGTTTGATAGACCAACCACAAACAGCATCAACATCAGCAGCAATGAAAGAATTTCATGATACCACTCAGGAGTGTTTGCAGGCACTTAAAAATTTGGATTTCAACATAGGCGCATGGGATGCTTTGCTGATGCCAATTTTGATCAGAAAATTGGACCGTCAAAACAGATTCATGTATGAAACATTCATTTCAAATCCAAGAGAAATTCAGAATTTAGACGATTTTTTACATTTTTTGGAAACCAGATTCCAATCACTGGACGCTGTTGGATCAAAGGAGAAATCCAACTCAAGCAAGGCTCTTACTACAACAGTGGAGAGCACATGCAAATGTTGTAAACAATCAAACCATCCTTTGTATTCTTGCTCGAAATTTAAGCAAACACCAGTGAAGGAGCGAGTCAGCTTTGTGATTAAAAATGGAATATGCATCAATTGTTTAAAATCAGGACATCGAGCTAACACATGTTCTATGCGCAGTTGCACCAAGTGATCAAAAAGGCACAATACGTTGCTTCACATCAGCACTGAGGATTCAAAGAAGGACAGCACAAGTTTAAAGCCACAACCTCCATCGCTCAAAATCCATCAAAGACCAAATCGGAACAGTTGCCAAATACTGTATCATTGATGTCTACTGGCAACTCAAATAATGCATATGTTTAATTGGGTACAGCAGTCATTAACATTGTGAATCAACAGGGAAAAAGAGTGGAATGCCGAGTGTTATGGGATTCTGGATCACAAATAAACTTAATAACAGAAGGACTTGCAAGAAAATTACAATTACAATTCCAACCAGCATCAATCAAAATAGAGGGAATCGGTAAAGGCAGCAAAGGTTCACAATTTTTCATTCAAACACAACTCCAGTCAAAATTGTCAGATTTTTCAGCGACTCTTACCGCGTATGTCCTACCACATATTACATCAAAACAGCCATCTCAAACAATGGACGTTTCGAAATGGTCGCTGCCATCAGATATCCGGCTTGCAGACCCACAATTTGGTCGCCCCAGTAATGTAGATGTTCTGCTCTGTGCAGAATTTTTCTATCACTTACTAAGACCCCAACAACGAAGATTGGCACCTCATTTGCCAATTTTACAAGACACAGTTCTGGGATGGATTGTTACTGGCAAGATTGCACCAGTCCCACAAACTAAGGCATTTTGTGGAGTTTATACTGAAGAGGACCAGTCAATGGATGACATGCTGACACGGCTCTGGAAAATGGACGAACTTGATTCTGAAAATCAAACATTATCGGTTGCAGAGAAACAATGTGAAAATTAATTTTGTCAAACAGTACAACGCTCAAGAGAAGGACGTTTCATTGTTCAACTACCATATCAGGAAGAAGCAACAGTCTTAGGGCAGTCGCTACAAATGGCCACAAACCGATTTCTCGCCCTAGAACGAAGGTTAGCTAGAAACCCAGAAGTACAGAAGCAATACGTTGACTTCATGATGGAATATGAAAGGCTTGGACACATGAGCGAAATTGACTCAGAGGATGTACTAACACCACATTACTTTATTCCGCATCACTGTGTTCTACGTCCGGAAAGCAGTTCCACCAAGTTGCGAGTTGTGTTTGACGCATCAGCAAAAACATCATCACCAATCTCATTGAATGACATTTTGTTAAAGGGACCAACGGTACAAAGCACACTATTTTCAATTCTATTGCGATTTAGAATGCCGCGCTTTGTATTTACAACAGATATAGAGAAAATGTACCGCCAGATTCAAGTACACCCAAAGGATCAGCAACTCCAGTTGATTGTATGGCGGCATGAACCCACTCAAAATATTAAATACTACAGACTTCAGACTGTCACTTACGGTACAAGATCAGCACCATACCTTGCAACAAGATGTCTTAAGCAATTGGCAGTTGAGAACCAGTCTAACTTTCCTCTTGGATCAAAGGCACTCGAGAGGGATTTCTACGTAGATGATGCGTTAAGTGGGTCTGATAGTTTGGTCGAAGCTCGTGAGATCCAACAACAGCTCCAAACTATTCTTGGCAATGCAGGCTTTAAGCTACGAAAATGGTGTGCCAATCGCCCACAACTTTTGTGTGAAATCCCCCAAGAAGACAAGGAGATAAATTTGGAACTTTCATCCGACATAAAAAAATCAGCTAAAACATTAGGACTGGTGTGGACTCCAAAAACAGACAGCACTCGTATCAGAACAAACATTCCCGGCGCTCAAAGCATATCAAAAAGAGCAGTGGCATCCGATCTGGCAAAAATATATGATCCACTTGGGTTAGTAAGTCCAGTAGTAGTCAAAGCAAAAATATTTGTTCAACAGCTCTGGTTGGGATGATCAACTATCACCGCAGCATCAGCAAGAATGGGCAGGGTTTCGAAAGGATATTGAATCATTAAACGACACTTCAATACCAAGGCACGTATTCAACAAAAATATTCCCAAAGAAGTTCAAGTTCATTGTTTTACTGACGCTTCGGAGAAGGCATATGGTGCTGTTATATACATCCGATCAGTAAATAAGGATGGTACGATAAGCATAAATTTGCTATGTTCCAAATCAAGAGTGGCTCCCATCAAAACCCAGACAATTCCAAGGCTTGAATTATTAGCAGCGCAAATTGAAGCACAATTGACAAATCAAGTACAAAAGGATTTGAATTTCAAAGGACATATCTTTTTCTGGACCGACTCCCAAATTGTACTATGTTGGATCAACTCACACGCATCAGCCTTTCAAACCTTTGTATCTCATCGAGTGGCCAACATACAACGTTTGACCTGTCCTGAACAATGGCGATATGTCAACACCAAAGACAATCCAGCGGACGTACTCTCTCGTGGTTTGATGCCGAAAGAGCTTCCAAAATGCAATATATGGTTCTATGGTCCACTATTCTTATATAGTAAGGAGACAACCTGGCCAAAGGCAGTTATCAAAGGTCACCTTATTCATACTGACACTGAGAGAAAGGCTGAGAAAGCCACCTTAACCACAACTATTATCACAACAACAATGGAATCATTCATCTAAGAATTAAATACAAGAAATTCATTTTATCGAATGCAACGAGGGCTTGGGTACATTATGCGCTTCATCAACAAATGCCGGCGCAAGTCTCGAGAAGATCCAAATTCAAGCGAAGGTGCTGTTCTAAGTCCCAACAAACTAGAAGACTCTCTGGCAATAATCATCAAAGCTATACAACATGCAGCAATCAAGGTGGAAATATCTAAACTTAGAGTTGAAAGGTCATTACCGAATTCACACTCGTTGAACAGCTTGACCCCTTTTCTAGACGAGAAAGGCATTTTGAGAGTTGGAGGGCGATTATCAAATTCAAGTCTCCCGTATGAAACAAAACATCAAATTCTTCATCCATACAACGACGTTCTTATGAAGTTACTTCTGACGGAAATGCATATTAAGAATAAACACTGCGGGCCTCAAGCGCTGCTTTATCAATCAAGACAACGGTTTTGAATAATCAAAGGTATCGCAATGGCTAAGTCTGCAGTCAATCATTGTGTACGCTGCACAAGAACCAGGCCTACTCTATATCAACAAGTCATGGGAAATTTACCGCTCCCGAGAGTGCAAGAAGCTCGACCATTTATAAATGCTGGCGTGCACTTCTGTGGACCACTCACTGTGCACTATAAAATTAGAGAAAAACGTCCGACAAAGGTGTACATTGCGATATATTGCTGCTTTGCAACCAAAGCAGTACACTTGGAGCTCGTAGGTGATCTAACAACGGAAGCATTCATCGGATCATTGAAACGATTCATTGCAAAGCGGGGCACCTGCGAAAATTTATATTGCGACAATGCTACATATTTTGTGGGTGCAAGAAATCGATTACCGGAACTCAAAGACATAATATACTCAGACAAGGCACAAAAAAGCATTGGACAACAGTGCAGTAGATCTGGAATAAATTTCAGTTTTATACCACCTCGAGCACCGCATTTTGGAGGCCTCTGGGAGGCTGCTGTGAAATCGGCAAAACATCTATTAATTAGAAGTGTTGTTGCCACTTCACTGACCTTTGAGGAATTAAACACGGTCATATATGAAATTGAGGCCATCTTAAATTCGAGGCCTATTACTCCAATGTCCAGCAACCCTAATGACCTCATCGCCCTTACACCAGGACACTTCTTCATCGGACAACCTCTCACGTCAATGCCAGAACATACAAGCAGTACACAGGAACCCAATTTACTAACAAGATGGGAACAAGTGTCATATATAAAAGGACAATTTGGGAAGAGATGGAGCTCCGAATACCTATCAGGGCTTCAACAGAGACATAAATGGAAACAACCAAACCGAAATGTGGAGGTCGGGACATTGGTCATCCTTAAAGAGGATAACAGCCCACCATTAAAATGGCCATTGGGCCGCATCGTCAAGGTGTATGAAGGCGATGATCAAAAAGTCAGAGTTGTGGATGTAAAAACAAATACAGGAGTATGCAAGAGAGCAATACATCGACTTGCACCACTGTTTCCAGAGGAAGAGTCATCACCGACCGTCAATTCAGACAAAATGTCAACGGAGGTACCTGCAAAAAGGAGACGCACGTCTGTGAGTTCGAATTTACTAACACTCATCGTATCATTATTGATACTTCCAATAATTCTGGGAGCAAAGATTGAAAATAAGGTATTTGGATCAAAATTAGGCGTTCACTTTGAAAACATTGGGATTACGACGATTTCGGCTACAGAATGGAATCTCCTGATTTACTATGACTTGGAAGCGTTTTGGAATGAGCTTTCAACGCTCTCCAATGGAACAAAGGCGTTTAGGCATTTATGTGATGAAATGACACTAAAAAACGCTTGCGATACGCTCATATTACATTTCGACCACCTTGAAGATGAATTAAAAATGGAAAGTGTACTTCTAGCCAGGCGGAGATCCCGACGAGGAGCGATTAATATGGTTGGCAACGTTGCGAACTCACTTTTTGGAATACTTGAATCCGAATACGCAGAAAATATAAGCCATACCATTGCTCAAGTAACAGAAAATGAGAATCACTTAATCCATTTGTTAAAAAATCAAACCTCGATAGTTGACTCCACTATCAATATACTAAAACATGATCAAACGGCGGTTAAGACGAAATTCGATCAACTAGACAATCAAATTCAGTTAATACTCAACAGCGTACGAAGCAACGATGAAGAGCGATACCAAGAGAAGATGTACCACACCTTTACTACATTGGCTATGCAGCTTACAATTATATCAACGAATTTGCAGCGAATGCAACCATCAATGTTGGACGTACTCACGGGCGCTCATCATGGAAAAATAAGCCCGCTGCTCCTTTCACCCAATCAGCTGCAACAGGAGGTTGCTAAAGTTAAAATGCACTTGCCTAGTTCGCTTGAGTTACCTGTAAATCAAGACGAATTATTAAAACTGTACACAATCATGAGTGTCAAAGGAGGACTGACAAAAGACAAGGTTGTCTTCAGCATAACTTTACCCTTAGTGAGTCATGAGCGCTTTGAGCTTTTTCATCTCATTTCACTTCCAATCTGGACCAACAACACGATGATAGCGATTGACATTTGCTCTCAATACTTAACGATCAACAATCACATCGACCAGTATTTTCCAATGAGCAGCTCCGAACTTAAATCCTGTATCATCATCAAAGACGGAAGTTACATGTGTTCCAAGCTTCAAGTTAGATATAACCATGGCTCCACAGTATGCAAATGCGAGCTTAACCTCTTTAATAACTTCACCCAGTCCGAATGCCACTTGCGACGAATGTCGGAGGAATTCACGTGGATTTCACTGCAGCACAGAAATCAATGGATCTACGCAACGAAAAAGGAATCACGCGCAACAGTTGTATGTGGCAGAGAAATTACACAAATTATTTTAAAAAACTCCGGGATACTTACTCTTCAACCAGAATGTATGGTCAAGCACAATTATATGGCCATTCAAGCTCATCAACAAGTGTCCAGCACCCTTATGGCATCCTATACCAGCCTAGGAAATTTAACTGAAGTATCGCGTATTGAACAATTGAAACCAATAGTAATGGAGGAAAATCCAAATAAGTACACGCCACAAATTGCTCATCTCAGTTTGTTGCAGTCTTCATTAGCAACAGAAGAACTACTTCAACTACCAAATAAAACGGAAAATCAGAATTATCACCACATCGCAGTTGGTTACACTGCACTATTTGCAGCTCTACTTATCTTGATGTATCTCAAGTGCAAAAGAAAACAAAATTTGTTTCCAACTCCACGGCCTCGTCAACAGCAAAACGAAACTGGTTTCACTGTTTACATTTAGAAACATCAAACAGCTTACAAATCCCGAATCAGCAAATAATTCAACGGCTAAGTTGAGGAATGCTCATCGGGGGAGTATGTTATGAAGACAAAAACAAACTCGCTGCCCAGTGGCGACGAAAACAAAACCAACCTACTGAACAAAATATGCCGATGCAGCAGTACGTCATGGTCACGACGTTGGGCTATTGACTTCACTTAAATTTGCTGAAACTGATGAAGTTGTTTAAATGCTTTCTTTTAATTTAATTTTGTCAATTTTTCATTTATTTAAATTCCAAATTTCTGTGATCTGGCACTTTTATTTTAAACTAATTTTGTATTGATAAACAAATTATTAGTATATACACCGAGAGAAATAAGAACTGTTAAATCAACCACTTAGAACAGTTAAAGTAAGAGTGGTCAAATTAACTGTATTCCCCGTTAAATGCACTGGAAAAGGAAGTCAAATCAACAGTTGAAAAATAGTCACTTATTATGTTCAAGTTCGCTTTCGTTCACTTAGACGTATAAGTTCGATAAGTTCGCATTCTGATCAACCGTCTCCGAAGTTTTCAATAGCTCAGTTGTTTAAGCTGTGAGTTGACCATCGTGAGCTTCGGGGTTCTATCCCTGCTGGCGGCGGGAATTTTTCTGAATTTTTTTTTTTAATTACAGTTTTTTTTTTTTTTTTTTTTTTCAGAGTGTAGTTGTTGTGGAAGACAAAAATTTTCTCCTAAATTTTTAAGATTTTAATTTATTTAATTTTTTTTTTAATGGTTCATTTTCAAGCAAAAAATGTTGGGAGTGAAACAATTCCTTAAGCACGTTCCACAAAACTTGAGCAACCATAAACTCAAGTGAGCATTTTGACCAACAAATTAAATTCGTTCGTTTAGCGTAATGGTTAAGACGTTCGCCCAGCGAAGTGGTGGTCTGCGGTTCAAGGCTCGGCCGAGGCGAGAAAATTTAAAGAGATGAAAGAGAAAAAGATTTAAAAAGAAACAAATAAATAAAGAAAAATATAATAATTTAATAAAAAAAAAAATATTAATAAAAGAAGGTAAAAAAAAGTCAAAGCAAAAAATAAATTTTTTTTTCCCAGTCGCTGGTGACAGTTGATTTAACCGCGAGACAGTTATGTCAACCATCAGGTAGTTATATCCCTATTGACTGTGTTTGTACTGTTGAATCGACCGCTACTACACATAAGCTAAGAATTAACGGTGAACTCGGTTATTTTAACCTGCTTTTTCAGTTAATATAACTACCTTTTTCTCTCGGTGTAAGAAATCAATATAATAAAGAATTTTTAGTGGCTTTCACAATCAACAACTGTAAAGTCATTGCAAACGGAATTTCTTGATATAATATCAGAAATTTGTACAACGCAGACTGGAAGTTTTATTCAGGTCTAAACCGAATCAAACACCAAACGCAGTTCTAAACAACAACCAAGTTATAAAACCAATATGGACGTATGGTTTACAATTGTATGGAAATGCCAGCTCTTCGAATATAGAAATCCTGCAACAAAGCACAGTCCAAGATCCTAAGCACTATAACAGGAGCTCCTTGGTTTGTTTCGAATGAACGGATCCATAAAGAGCTCAACGTAGAACTGGATAAAACAGAGTTCACCAATATCAAAGAGAAAAACTTTAATAAATTGCGCAGCCATGTAAATCCACCTGCCCGTGGATAATCGAATACATCGAACTCTTCGAGATTGAAAAGAAATGACCAGCAATAATGAATCGTTCTTCAACAGCAGGTGCAATCCATGCACATCCATCAACTCAGCTGTCCTATCTGATCGTCCACTCAGTGGGTGCACTCCATGCACCCTTGCAATCCACGCATAGCCTAGCTGCTTAAAATCTTTGTTTTCTCACCGTCAATATTACACGTGTTTCTTCACACTCTGTGTCGAGGGTATATTGCGTTTGTTGGGTTGTGTGTAACACCCAGAACCAGTCGAGATAGACCATACAAAATGTATATAGAAATGATCAGCGTCACCAGGATATTCGATTTAGACATGTCCGTCCGTCTGTCTGTCTGTCCGTCTGTTTGTTTACAGTTATCTTATCGAAGAAGTTGAGCTAACTAGACCAAATTTGGTGTGCGTGCTCACGGGCACATGAGTAAGAACAGTTTCGAGAATGGACCCGATCGGACTATTTTTAGGGGTACCTCCAATACTAGGGTCTGTTACGAAAATCACAAAAACTGCTCTAAAATCGAAGTTTTTCATGGTATTTTGATGAAATTTGATATTTGAACATGTTTAAAGGCAAGTAATACGATTTCAAAAAATTGGAAAAGTGGGCGTAGCATAAGGGCGTTTTTCAAAAATTGTCTCCTACTCCCGAAATACCAATGGGACTTGAACAAAAATTGGCACGTATACTTCCTTAAAAGCCAGTAACGTCCTTCCCAAAACATTTTTCGATCGGACCATTATTAAGGGTACCTCTTGTACTAGGGTCTGTCGCAAAAATCCCAAAAATGCCTCAAAATCAGACTTTATTGAAATATTTCAATGAAACTTAGAATTTGAGCGTATATATAAGGGTCCGATTAGAATTCCAAAAAAATTTGAAAAGTGGGCGTGGCAAAAGGGCGGTATTCATTTAGAAATTTAACAAAAGTCGGTATATGTGGCTCCTTATGCCCTTAAACACCTCTTGATATTAAAAATTATGTGTCTGTGTCGGGTATTCTATTGTCAGGCTCGCCTGACTATAACACCCTTACTTGTTTTTTCATTGAATACGATGAAGTTGATTTCCGCTATAGGTTCCGTCTGTGTAAAGAAGCTGCTTGGGTGGTTTTGGAGCTGATTAGAAGCAATATCCAATACAGAACCACTAAGTTAGTAGAGTGTAAGCGCTTTTTTACTTGAAAACCTTAAATATATGTTTTCTCTCGTATTCTCTTAAGAAATAACGCTACGCAACCGGAATAAATGCTTTTATTGACAATGCGTTTCTTTGCAACTGGCTGCATGCAGAGAACTGGAGGTGATCTTATAGGCCTATCGCAAAGTACTTCATGCCGTTTAGTAAGAAGAGTTTGCCATCACATAGCACTGTTAAGGAAGCGCTTCATAAAAATTCCTTTGGAAATAGACGAGCAAAGAGAAATACAAAAGCAGTTTTATAAAACAGCTAAATTTCCCCTCGTATTAGCTGCGATGGACTGCACTCATATTAAAATACACTCCCCAGGTTAGTACAAAAATATATATATATATATATATATATATATATTCACAAGAGTCGACATTCAAATGTGAAAATTTTTAAGGTGGTGATGATGCAGAGCTGTTTAGAAATCGAAAATCTTATTTTTCACTCAACGTCCAAACACTCTATGATAGTAAATTAAATATCATGGATATTGTAGCACGTTGGCCAGGGTCTTCCCATGATGCAATGATTTTAAGGAATTCCCGGATTTGTAGTATATTTGAGGCGAAAGAATTCGGAAATGCTGTTTTTGTTGCTGAAAGCAGGTACCCTAGTAATAGCTGGATTATGCCACCTTTATGAAAAGTAAAATCTCCAGCCGAAGCATTGTACAACGAATCTCAAATTAGAACGCGCAACTGCGTTGAACGCCAATACGGCGTGTGGAAAAGACGTTTTCCGGTACTCGCTCTAGGAATTAGATTACATGTTAGCAAGATCGAAAGTGTAATAATTGCCACCGCCGTTTTGCATAACATATCCAATCTAAACAACGATACTATGGCTCCTGGAATCAACTCGGCTTAAATAAATAATTTGATCGAGTCCGACATTGCCTTACCTCCGATTGAAGGAAATCATAATCCATATAGAAGGCAAATAATTTAAAACCACTTCAAATCTTTGTAATTTTTTTAACATAAATATTGTTCGTAGCTCCAACACAAACTGTATATAAACGCAAATATAAATATAACTAAAAAAATTTTGATAATAGAAAAAAAAAACGTTTTCCTTATCAATCGAACAGTTTTATTATTGAATGGCTGTAAGCTGTGCTAGGAGTAGACGCATTTCAAGCTGATGCTTCTCTTTATACATTTCTATCATGTGTTCCATGCGCAACTTGTGTTCGGCGTTTGACATTTCCAGTTCTTCGTTTATTTTGGTTTGCGATATATTAGCTTTTACTTCTGCCAGCTTTTCCCAGCTGGTCTGTTTCTTTTCTTTCTCCCTTTCAAAGCGTAGCTTTTTGTTCTTTGGGTCCTTCATTTGTGCTGGGGTGTTATTTTCCCATAATTGGTAATCTTTGTCAATGATTTCTACAAGAAGATAACTTATACTGAAGCTCTACAATCAACTTTTTTCTTTTTGGGGACACTGGCTTGCTCAAATGAGCTCAATTAAGAATTTTCTTTATCGTCACAACATTCTGATCGCGCCATGATTTTGGCCGGCTTTGAGCTCTTCTTCATAGATTATATAGTATTTATTTTTGCAAGCGCTGCCACTTTCTCAAACTGTCAAAATCAAGGTTTAGGTGCCGTAAAAAGCCGTAAAAAGATAACAAATTTTTATATATTTGTTTTATTTAAAATTAAAAATTTATTAAATATTCATTAAATTCTTTAATCAATTCGGCCGTAAGTCATTTATGCTTACTTAACATATTTTTGATAGTAATTAAGCTTGAAGTTCAGTTGGAAGTTTAGACTGGGCTTACATGGGAAACCTTTTGCTTTTCCATTCTCAATAATTGGCGTATCTTCGCCGTATAAATATGGAGATATTGGGCACTAGCCGCCAAATAGATTTGCGGGTCCTGCCGCTCAGCAATAGCGGGACTAACAAAATTAAACCGTTAGGATATAAAGAAATAAAACTATAAAATCAAGATATAAATCCTTCTACGCGAAAGATATACTACAATATTTTATGATCCTTTCTGGGGCCTTTGTCGTTTTTGTCCCTAGCCATGGACAATGAATCTCTGATCATCTGTAATCAGCATACAATACTACAAGCGACACTCTCTAAATTTTTTGAATTTGCTTGTAGGTATGATAAGAATATGCGGGTGCGATAGAGACAGAGAACAGTTTACATGAGTGCGACTGAAAAAGATAGAGTTTTGTCAACGACTGCTGTGGTGAACAGTTCAACAGCCCTGCAGGAAGTATGAGTAGTTAAGCTGCAGCGTCTTACTAGTTCTAATTCCACCAGCACTGGTTCTTCTTTATACCCCTGGCTATGTATTACTCTGTACAAAATTAACATTGCGTGTGGGCTAAAAATAATTGTTCACTTGAACTAACGCTTTTTTAGTGATTTGGGAACCAATTAGGTAAATTGGGTATAGTAAAACACTAGTTCCTTTGAAAGATTATTGACCATATTTTGAGGTTTTTTGGTTATTTTTGTTCTAAAATTTTTTGAGCCTCCAATACGCAATATTTACAAGACACCGAATTATTTTTCGTGTTTGTTTTATTTACAAAAATATTTGTAATATATAAAGATAGATTTTATTTTTGATTTCGGAGCACCAACGCTCTTTGCAACAACTGTATAATTTTTTTTTTTTTTTTTTTTTATTTAAACTTTGCTTCTCTTTACTGGATCTTCCTTTGGGTGGGAACTAACAGTAATTAATCAAATCTTATTTTTTAAATATAGCTTAACTACTTATACAGAGATATAATAGTTTTGATTCCAACGGGCCTCTATTTGAGAAACTGGGCTGCTGAGGACTTATTACTGTTAAGCCGTGTCCTTTGCTAGGATGAACCTTGATCATGCACGAGCGAGGTGCGTCAAGCTTAGTGAATCCGTTGGTAGGATGAGTTTTGATCATGCAAGAGCGAGGTGCGTCAAGCTTAGTGAATCCTTGGTTGGATAAGCGTACGGTGCGCACGAGCAAGGTGCGTAAAATTGGTTGGCTGGAACGGCTACCCTCCCAGCGGGAAAAGGTAGACATTGGTAAACGAGCGAGGTAATCGATACAACATATGTCTACCACTTACCCGCGTCGATGAAAATTAACACGGCGATGTCATTGAAAATTCGTTCGTTACCTCTTTCGCTTACTTCTTTGTTGAAGAATTCTATGACGAACCCTTCATCAAAAAGTCTACGACGACTATGTGAGCAATAATTTTTCCGCTTCCCTTACCTTTTTCTTCGAAGCATTCTCCTATGACCCTTTCATCGAAGAATTCCTCGACGAATAAGGTAATCGAAGAACAAACTTCCCGCTGGGCTGATGATAGTAAGGAGCATTGAGCGTGCACGAGCGAGGTGCTTTAATCTGTATGATTCCTTAATTGGCCAAACATCTGACATGCACGAGCGAGGTGCAGATAACAGAGTATCGGTGCTATGTTTCCAAAATAATAAAAGCGGACGGAAGGTCCTTTCTTCTTAACCGTGTTCGACGTGTTGTATTGTTAAGGCTTCTTGCCAGCTGATTCGAGTGATTCCTTAGCTTCTCATGATAGGATGATTTTAGGCGAACGATTCATCCTTAATAAGTGGGACTTGCAGATCGCGGTGAATGCTTTCATTACGTATGTACCATGGAGCACCTGTAATGATTCTAAGAATTTTCGATTGAGCTCTTTGGATTATTTCTATAGAGGATGCGCAGGCATTTCCCCACAACTCAATGCCATAAGACCAGATTCGCTTTAATACACTATTATATAATAGAACTTTATTTTCCATATTAAGAGGGGAGCGATAGGTAATTAGCCAGTGAATTTTTGATGCTTTAAGTTTCAGATTGGTCCTCTTTGCTTCGATGTGCTTTCGCCAAGTTAATCGTTTATCTAAGTGGACTCCTAAGTAGATTACACTATTTACTTGGGGGATGGAGACTCCTTTAAGGAGAATAGCAGGTCTTATACCTCTTCTAAGCGTAAATGTAATGTGTTTACATTTACCTTCGTTTACATTAATTCGCCAGGTAGAGAGCCAATTTTCAATTAATTGCATATGTTCTTGTAGGATTCTTGATGCTTCCATGGGATCGCGGTGGCAGCTCAATAATGCTGTGTCGTCAGCAAAAGTTGACATTACAATATTATCTCTAGTGGGGATGTCGGCTGTTAGAAGAAGGTAAACTGTATAATGGCAACTCTTATTACTGACACGAAAAACCATTTTTCCATGCAATACTAGTCGGAGCTTTATACGAAGCTCTACCCCCCTTTGCACTAGCTCTTTAGCTTTGGTGAAAGTACTAGTTGCATCCGGGCAATATACCTCACGCTTCCTAGAGGGTAATAAGCATTTAGCTCTGCTGTGTTGAAAGTCAGATTGTAATGTCGATGTGTGAGTTCATATGTACACAAATTGTGGTGAAAGTCAGTTTATTTTATGTGAATGTGTTAACTGTGGGCAAAGTCAGATTGTGAATGGGCAAAGTCGGTTTATACAAGCTCCCCTCACCCGTCTTAGTGATTTTGGGAAGTGTCGCTTGTAGTATTGTATGGTAATCAGTTTTTCAGTGTTTTGTTAAGGAGATGTCGCGTTTTGAAATTTTTCCCAAAATCACACTAATTTTTCTATTTTTTTTTTTTAGGCTTATGTAATTGCCACATTAACCAGTGCGCATAAGGCAGTACTTTTCAATTGAAGAGCTATTATACACGAGGGGTTTTTTAACGCGTCTTTCGGTACTCACGTGTCGAGTTTGTAGGATGGCGGTGTTGAGATGTAAGCGGGGTAGGCAACCATGCAAGAGCAGCTCTACCCCGCCGTCCTACAAACTCGACAAGCAAGTGAAGAAACGCGCGTTAAAAACGCTCGTGTATAATAGCACGAAGTTGTTAAAATCGGATACTACAATAATCATTTACGCTACGATCACTAGGGGGCTTCGCCCAGTGCTGGCGCCGCACAGTGCTTCGTTCCATAGACTTAAATCAAAAAAAAAAATTGTTTTAATATATTGATCAAATAAACAGGGTGTCCGTGCAACTTTCTGCATAATTTAACATGCGATACCTAATGTCAAGGGCTTTGTTTTTTCTTCTTGCACAACTTCCCTAAAAGGTTCCGTTATTGAGATATAGCACTTCAAAGTAGGATGCAATTTCAAATGAATTTTTAAATATTCTACAAAATACCTGCACATTTTCAAATTATATCTTTGATTTTCTTTGAAAAGTCTGTACAAAAAATTCCTTTTCTTTAATGAACATACAATACTACAAGCGACTCTCAAATTTTATTTGAATTTGCTTCTAGGTATGATATGAATGTGTAAGAGTGAGGGCGACAGAACACAATTTGCGTGTGTGCGATTGAAAAATATAGTTTTGTTGATAGATGTCGACGATTTTGCTGTGGTGAAAATTGAACAAAGATGAAATAAATTGTGTTGCCATGGATCATGAGCAGAGCTGGGCGCAATACATAAGCAAACCCAAGCTCATGAACATGAAGTGGTGCAACAACTTCATCAAATACAAATTCGCTCTTCATTTTGCGAAGACATAGGTCTTACCATATAGAACTACGTAGGCTGCTATATATATTTCTGGCCTAGGCAACACTAAGTGTTGCCAGGTGCAATCTGGCATTTCCATTGGAAAGTTTGATTTTTTTAAAGCATAAACGTACTCAGAACGTTTTGACGTACAACTGTCATTTGTGTTGTTTACAGTGACTTGAAAAAATCAATTTGGAAAAAAAATGGAATGAACTCGTGAACATTTTCGTGCGATAATTTTTCACAACTTTCGACGTGGATTATCACGACAAGAATGCATCGATGAACTTAAATCTTTGTATGGCTATGAAGCACCATCCTATAGCACTGTGAAAAACTGGTACAACGAATTCAATCGTGGCCGACGCTCGCTCAAAGACGAATTCCGTGAAGGTCGTCCAAAAACAGTCGTTGTGCCAGAAAACATCGATGCCGTACGTGAACTGATAATGCAAGACCTTCATGTGACATACCGTGAGATAGAAGCATGCCTAGGCATTTCTCTTACCCGAATAAATTCGATATTGCATTAACACCTGGCCGTAAAAAAGGTTTGTTCTCGTTGGATCCCGCACAATTTGACAATCGCTCAAAAAAAGGCTCGTGTGGATTGGTGTAAAGAAATGCTGAAAAAATACGATCACGGATGCAAAAGTGTATAAATCTTGATGGAGAATATTTTGAAAAACAATAAAACCATTTTCATTGATAAATATTCGTATTTTCATTATTAGGCCAGAAATATATATAGCAGCCCTCGTATAGCTGCAACTTCGGTCAAAAGCTATTACACGGTACACCACACTTTCTATTACGTGGTTCACCACAACACTTCACTTAAGGCGTGGTTCACCACAGTATAACTTTTTCACCAAATCATGCCATAAGGCGCAAACATTTGGCCGAAGTTGCACCTATAGTTCTATATGGGTCTTACCTTCAGAACCATTCATGCCAGACTAAACTCACAAAGCATTATTTTAACGAAAAAAGCTCTCTGCTTTGCACTGAAAGAATTGTTGTGGAGCATTTTTCAGTGTCAGTGAAAATTTTAAAATAAAAGTAAATAATGTTAAAATTAAAGAAGAAAAAATTAAATTTCAAAATAAAAAGCTTTATTTCAAGGAATTGATAAGTTCATCAAAATCGAAGCTGGCGTAATCCTAAAATATAGAAAACCATGCGAATGTATCATATAAAAAAGAGTTCTAAGGCCTAAAAATGCGTTATACGCCAAAAACTATTAATAAAACTAATAATATTAATAAAAAATATTCGAAAAAACACTGTCCGGAAAAAGACAGATGGATAAATTTAAAATTTCGTATGCTTCAATCTACACAGTGTATGGCACTCGAGGTATTTCGTAAAAATCAATTCGCATAGATCATTCAACAAACGTCTTCCTTCATTCGCTTCTTTAGAACAACCAAAGAGTAAAGAACAGTTCTATACTCTTTGCAACAAGTGAGCTCGTTGCGAGTGCGCTTTTTATACCCAGCGTAAGCGGGGTATATTAGTTTTGTGCAAATCTTGTAACAGGGAGAATTAAGCTCCGGAGATATAGAAAAATATATATAGAAATGATCAGGATAAAAAACTGAATCAATTTAGACATGTCCGTCTGTCCGTCTGTCCGTCTGACCGTCTGTCCGTCTGTCCGTCTGACCGTCTGTCCGTCTGTCCGTCCGTCCGTGGTCGGATCTCCTCCAAAACGGCTGAACCAATGAAGTCGAAATTTGGCACACATGTATATCGGGGTCCGAGTATGATCCTAAGTAAAAATGGGAGACATCCGCCCACTGCCACGCCCACAAATGAATTAATTGTGTTTTCAGTAAAATGCTTGTAACTTGCGAACCACTCAACACATTCCATTGATATTTGGTGTACTGGTAAACTACAAAAAAGGACATATCCTGGAAAAAAATGGACGCCGGCCTCATCGAGCCACGCCCACAAATAAGGGCTTATCGTAACTTGTGAAGTAAAAGGCGTAGAAGCTTCAAATTCGCAACATAGGTTGACCAAGGCAAATGAAAGGTGTAGGAACAAAAATGTATGTATCCCGCCCACTGCCACGCCCACAAATGGAGAATTTTCGTAACTTCCGAAGTAAAAGGTGTAGAAGCTTCAAATTCGCAACATAGGTTGACCAAGCCAAATGAAAGGTGTAGGAACAAAAATTTATGTAGCCCGCCCACTGCCACGCCCACAAATGGAGAATTTGCGTAACTTCCGAAGTAAAAGGCGTAGAAGCTTCAAATTCGCAACATAGGTTCACCAAGGCGAATAAAAGGTGCAGGAAAAAATTTTATGTGGCCCGCCCACTGCCACGCCCACAAATGGAGAATTTTCGTAACTTCCGAAGTAAAAGGCATAGAAGCTTCAAATTCGCAACATAGGTTCACCAAGGCGAATGAAAGGTGTAGGGAAATAATTTATGTGGCCCCTCCACTGCCACGCCCACAAATAGAGAACGAAAACTTAGTGCGCTCATAATGTCGGGACGCTGGGTATTTCAAAGTCGGGCTTGACCGACTTTAGCTTTCTTACTTGTTATATCTGTACCAGCGTTCCCACCACTCACCAACAAAACCGTAGTAAACAACCACAAAAATCGGAGTAAAAGTAAAAATATCGGAGTAGATTAATAAGAAGAAAGAGTCTGCATCATATTAAACAGGCCCAAAATAAAGTCTTCACACAAAAATTTATTCCAGTATCCTTATTGACTTAAACTTAAAAAAACTTTATCTTTTTTATATCAACAGAACTGTCAAACATGTTGAATGCTTTGCCAGCTTCTTACATTTTGTAAACTAGAGTTCAAAGATTGGGATATTTAAAAACGAAGTAGATTCGCATAGAAAAGTAGTGACGGAGTAGATTTCAAAGTTTTTAAAAAAATAGAGTAAATCTCTTCGATCGGAGCAAAGTGGGAACGCTGATCTGTACACGCGAGCCACGAAACCTCATTCGCTCGTTTCGTGCTCGCGTGCCCACCTGTGCTTATAGGCTATCACCAGTTCTGCCAGAAAAGAAACAGAAATGAAAAACTTCATATAAAAACACACTTTCGAAAATTTCTAATTCGTTTCTGAAGCTTTTTTTTATATGAAGTTTTAAATTTATGACAGAGCTGGAGATAGCACCATAGGCAAAAGCTGCATAAAAAATCATATTCCTTCATTAGGGGTATTCACAAAGGCGTGTTAAAAACGTTGGAAAGTCGAAAAATCGTAAAAATGCGACTTCTCAAAAAACTTTTATACTTTTTTTGTATCTTCCACAACTTTTTAAGCAGTTAAATTTTTCCGATTTTCCGACTTTCCTATTTTCCGACGCCTTTGTGAATACCCCTATTGATTTAAATGCGTAATTTTAAATTTTGCACAAACATGTAATTAAGACATTTTATTTAAATGCTAATATTTTTTTCTGTCAAAGCAAAGCGCACCACAAAAATAGATCGTAAGAAGAAGTGATGAATATAGAATCCTGCCAAAGGGAGATTAAGGCAATCACAATTACACATGACAGAAAAGACGAATTATTTATTTCGTTTAACACATATCCAACACCAACGTAGAATCTTTTGCGCAAGTGTTCCATCAGTTCTTAATGTCTTTAAAGAAGTTTATATTAAAGCCTTCGAAATTTATTTACATATACTCCGGTTACACTTACCTCTGTCGGACTCTTTCTATTTGTTTTAGTTTGCAAGTTTTGCCATTTCTTAATTCCCTTACGCAACGAATCAACGGGGGTTAAATTTTTATGTTTTTCACTATAATTACGCAGAAAGTCAATATAAGACCTCATGTCGCTTCCAGTTGGACATGTGCTCATTTTACGTAAGTTTTACATGGTCCAACGGCTGTATAACATGCTCTTCCGTAATTTGAGTAAACCAATTCGAGTTTTTAAGATCCTTAAGCATTTATTTGGAAAAGATATCAAAAAATTTAATACGATTTCTACGAATATTACTATAACAGAATTTTTCGACATATAATCCAAAGGCAGAAATATTTTCAAAAGGTTTTGAGAAAAAGTGCTCAAGGCGTATTATACGTGATACAGGGTGATTCACGAGAGTTAGTACATCCCCAGCAGGGTGATAGAGGATGTCAAGACGAAGAAAAAATTTTACAGGAGGGGGCCCGCAAATCAACCCCTAAGGAGTTATAGGACCTCAAAGTTTTTAAGCAGGAAGTCGAGAAAAAAAATTCTACCACGATAATGGTTTATCGTAGAAAACAAATTGTAATGGGGTTCGAAAGCCAATGGTATGGGCTTTTAGGAAAAATTCAATTCAATTTAGCTGAGGCAAAACAAAACTCATTTTTCCAGGTAAGCCTCACATATCCTGAAAACAAAATTTGTCTTATTTGTACAAAAATTGCTGGCCGGCTATTGTATCCTACAGATTGCTCCTTTTAGAATTACATCACATAAAAAAATTTCAAGTTAATTAGGTATGAAAATGTGTTAGCTTAATAGATAGGAATAAAACATCATATTTTTTAGTTTTAATGCTTAATGTTTCAATCATGACTTTTAGATTAAAAATCAAAAATGAAATATAAAAATAAATCTTATTATAGATTTTTATTTAAAAAAAATCGAAATAAAAATCATTTTGCTATAGCGCTGCTCATTACTCATTATACCCAGCGTAAGCGGGGTATATTAGTTTTGCGCGAATCTTGTAACAGGGAAAACTAAGCTCCGGAGATATAGACATATATATATAGAAATGATCAGGATCAAAATTTGAATCGATTTAGACATGTCCGTCTGTACGTCTGTCCGTCCGTCCGTCTGTCCGTCCGTCCGTCTGTCCGTCCGTCCGTGGTCGGATCTCCTCCGAAACGGCTAAACCAATCAAGTCAAATTTTGGCACACAGGTATATCGGGATCCGAGTATGATCCTAAGTAAAAATGGGAGACATCCGCCCACTGCCACGCCCACAAATGAATATAATGTGTTTTCAGTAAAATGCTTGTAACTTGCGAACCACTCAACACATTCCATTGATATTTCGTGTACTGGTAAACTACGAAAAGGGACATATCCTGGTAAAAAATTGACGCCGCCCTCTGTGAGCCACGCCCACAAATAAGGGCTTATCGTTACTTGTGAAGTAAAAGGCGTAGAAGCTTAAAATTCGCAACATAGGTTGACCAAGGCGAATGAAAGGTGTAGGAACAAAAATTTATGTAGCCCGCCCACTGCCACGCCCACAAATGGAGAATTTTCGTAACTTCCGAAGTAAAAGGCGTAGAAGCTTCAAATTCGCAACATAGGTTGACAAAGGCAAATGAAAGGTGTAAGAACAAAAATTTATGTATCCCGCCCACTGCCACGCCCACAAATGGAGAATTTTCGTGACTTCCGAAGTAAAAGGCGTAGAAGCTTCAAATTCGCTACATAGGTACACCAAGGCGAATGAAAGGTGTAGGAAAAATTTTTATTTGGCCCGCCCACTGCCACGCCCACAAATGAAGATTTTTCGTAACTTCCGAAGTAAAAGGCGTAGAAGCTTCAAATTCGCAACATAGGTTCAGCAAGGCGAATGAAAGGTGTAGGAAAAAAGTGTATGTGGCCCGCCCACTGCCACGCCCACAAATGAAGATTTTTCGTAACTTCCGAAGTAAAAGGCGTAGAAGCTTCAAATTCGCAACATGGGTTCACCAAGGCGAATGAAAGGTGTAGTGAAATAATTTATGTTGCCCTCCCACTGCCACGCCCACAAATAGAGAAGCAAAACATAGTGCGGTCATAATGTCGGGACGCTGGGTATTTCAAAGTCGGGCTTGACCGACCTTAGCTTTCTAACTTGTTTTCTTCATAATAATGCGGAAATTCCTAGGCTATTTCGCTTAACTCAAAAGAGGAAATTTTGAATTAATGATTCAGATTTATTTGTTATATACAGCTTTATATTGTGTTAAAATTTGATATCAAAATCTTTAAAAATATGAAAGTTATGATAAATTACACTCTGTTAGTTCACATGTAAACGTTTGAAAACTCAAAACTTTATGTAAATGCGTTTTTCTCGAAACTTGATTTTTTGAAATAATCGAGAATTCATTTAAGGCTGCAAATTTTTTTCATGAATATTTTCATGAAATCCACTTGGGTATATTTTGAAGGCGGGAAAACATATGCAACGTATTTGCTTCAAACGAAATCAATTGTTCTAGAAATTAGCTTTGCAGACTTAGAACAACTCTCGGAAAAGCCCACTACTCCAAAAAACAAAACTTTGATATAATATGAAATCTAATAGGCTTTTCAGACTATGAATTTAAAATCTGAATTTAGCTCCTTCAGTTGAATTTATCAAAAACCCTTTCAGACTGTCCGTTTCTGAATTTACGACTTCAAACAGATGTTTTTTGTTTTGGATTGATTTCCGAACAACTTTTCACAGTCTGGAGCAATTGTTTCATGCAATAGCTGCAAAATGGACAATGACCAGAAAAAAATGTTAAGCATGTTATTGTTGAGACGTCACAAATTGCAAAAAATGAAAGCAACCGGAATGGTGTTAATAATTAGCTTGCTAACATCAATTTTGAACAACATTCAACATGCTGCAATTCTATCCAGCAGTCAAAACACGCTTTTGAATATTACCCAGCAAGCAATATGAGCGCTTTCGGATACTCTTTTCGGACAGAAATAAAATTGCTTTCACCCTCCTAATGAAGATTTTTCTGAGCCCGTGCTTAAAGAGGATTTCCGGATGATCCGAAAACGCTCCATTTTATGTGTTTACTCATAAAACGGTCTTACATTAGGTTTTTTTCAGACGTGTGATTCGGAGCGCTCCGAAATTTGCTTGCTGGGTAATTTCAAATCAAAATACAAACAGCTGACTTCAACGTTGAAGTGTTGGGATATGGGGATTAAAAGGTATGACGCCGTGGCACTTGGGTAGGTACGCACGTCATACAATCCTATATTCCTTTTAAATAAAAGACAAGATTGACAATGTTCAATCCTTTTATTTATAAAATGTAATCCTTATGTCTAACAGAAATATATGTGAATCCTATCTCCTGACAATTACTTAAAACTTCCCTATTCTGGATCTAAGCGTCGTGGCTTCGTGTTAGTACGTGCGCTTAGATGAGACTTCTGCTGGAACGGTCACAATCAGTCTCTTTTTCCGTTGATCGAGACTCCGCTTATATTGAGTGAAAGTGCTGACTTGGTGTTTTGCTGTGATGCACTTTCTTCTTCTCATTACTGTTTCTCCGCTGTGATATTGCCACAGAACATTTGACCTAGTTATTCGCCAAAGAACAACTGACCCAGTCATAAGTGCTGAATTGCACTTCCGCGTTGCTGGTGTCGTTGTCTTTTATTGTTCTTTCTTTTTGTCTGTCTTTCTGCCAAGTTGATCGCTGCTCGCTCATCGTCGGTCGTTGTGCATGATACTTGTTGTTGTTGTTGAGTATCGGATATCATGCCCGGTTGATGAGTTACAACATTCAAACACTTCTATAAGCTTGCAGAGGGGGAGCAGGAGGGGACCTTAATGTTGGAGTCAAGGCGTGACTCCCAACATCCCTCCCCCTTTGAAGAAAATCGCGACCTTAGCGATGAAAAACCCTCGGTCTGTTTGTGTTTGTGCCGCGTGCCATTTGCTTTATATAGTGGCTACTGCTGTTTCGACTTCAAATTGTTGTTAGCATAACTTCGTCGATGTGGTTTTGTTAGCGAAAATTGATAACTTGTGATGACTGTGTAACTGTGCAAGTTTGATTTGGCCTTGAAATTATACTTGAAGACCCAGCTTGATCGGTGCAAAATTCAGTCCGGGAGTCATTGTTGGCTCCCTTCTCTCCCCTTCTTAAAGAAGTCGGTTATCTGTATTGGTGAATTGATGTCGAAGTATTTATCTTCACGGGGCTGTGGTGGCGAAGAAGAAAGGCAATTTTGTGACTTTTGCCTTTTGTTGCTGAAGATTTGTTGTTGACGAAAGGCAATTTTGAGACTTTTGCCTGTTGTTGCTGAAGACTTGTTGTTGATGAAAGGCAATTTTGATACTTTTGCCTGTTGTTGCTGGAGACTTGTTGTTGATGAAAGGCAATTTTAATACTTTTGCCTGTTGTTGCTGGAGACTTGTTGACTTTTGCACGTACTTTGTTGATTAAATCTACTCTTTTACATAAATCAGATTTTGAAACTTCCATACATACAGATATTGTCTTTTTAAATTACTTTTCTTTTAAGTCTCTTACTCTACACTTTATCATAATTAAGAACTTAATATTGTAATAATTATTTATTCGTAACTCTTATTTTCTCTTAATTTCTATCGACTTCTTTTCTACCCCTCACTATAAGATATTTTCGATTTATATTTTTCTTCTTACAAATTTGTTGTTCTCTTAATTTCTATCTTCCTTAGTTACTACCCCTCACCATAAGATATTTTCGATTTATATTTTTCTTCTTACAAATTTGATGTTCTCTTAATTTCTATCTTCCTTAGTTACTACCCCTCACCATAAGATATTTTCGATTTATATATTTCTTCTTACAAATTTGATTTTCTCTTAATTTCTATCTTACCTAGTTATTGCCCCTCACCATAAGATATTATCGGTACATAATTGTTCATTTTCTCACTTAAAACTATGGTTATTTTTTATTTTTCTTACATAGATTGATTGCAAATATATTTTATTTTATGATTTTAATACAGAAATTTCTTTTATTCAGTGTGATCTTTATTTTGATTCTTTGATTTTTTCTTTTTCCTTTACTTAGGAAATTCAGTATTTTAAATAAGATTTGTTTCTCTGTATTTGTTATTTCCGCTAGATTGCTTAAATTTTGTTGTTGCCAATCTTTAATTACTTCCCCCAACAATTCCCTTGACAAATTTAGAGGTTCATGTTGAAACATATTTTCGTTTGGGTTATATTCAATTTTTTTCTCTATGCAGCAAAATAAGCTGAGTGCAAATTTTAAAATGAACAACCCGCAATCTGTTTGATTTTCCTGTTGCGGACAATTTGGATATTTTGCTTCTCTTATTTTAGAAAAATTTTCATTTTCCTTTATGTTATTTGCTGTGTCAAAAAAAAACTTAATATTTGTGATTATTTCATGGATACTACGCGGTTTGAGGGAGTCAAGCACGTATATAAAGTCAGAGTGTGCTACCACAAGCATCCAATGATTGTTTTCACAAATTGGAAAAACTAATGTCTTTACCATGAACACATCAATGTTTCTTAGCAATGATTTTATTCTTATCTCTGCTACTGCTTTGTTGTTTATTCCTTTTGCCGCTTTAATACTTGTGTAGGCAAATGAATCAAAAACGTAAACTGATTTGTGAATTGAAAAATGTAATTTAAATAGCCAGTTCATAAAAACATTGATGTGTACATCGTTCAACCACCTATTATTGAGCAATCTATTGTAGTCGTCCTGGGTAATATTGTTCGATCGGTTTCCTATCATGTATGTACAAAGGTTAAAGTCCGTCATGTCCAGCAATATTTATACTCACTTCACTTAGGTTGTCTCTTCCACCAATTTCGTTAAATTCTTTTTATTTGATTCTTTATTCCTTCTTCTTTTAGCTGCTTTCCAATGTCTCTTCCTCTTCGTTCGGCGGTTTGTCTTGAAAGAAAACCAAAATTATAAGTTATTAACCCTGAGTCCCTCTGAGCTTGATTTCCTTATGTTTCGTAATGACGGTTTTGTTGAATTTTTTGGGTTCTTACTTACTAATTCGATATATAGAGTGCTGTTGGTGTTTTCCGAATTTTACATCGCTTGTTCTTTGTAACGGTTACTTATCGATCTTAAACTTTCTCTATGACTATTTCTTTGTGGTAACTCTTGTTTTACTTCTATTTTCATTGGATTCTTTTTAAACAATATAACTATAATTACCGCAACTATTATAATAAAAAGAGATGCACTAATTCCATATGAGACATTTCTATGTAGTGTCAATTCTTTGATGAATGGTCGATTTTTAAAATTATTAACCACAATGTTCTCAAAAATAAGTGAGTTGTTTGGTATGGTTTGAAGTATTCGTTCTTCGGGGTAGTAATAAATGTCTTCTATTATCGTTTTTACATTTACAAATTCTTCGTTTCCGACTGTAATGCTGCAATTTGAAAAGGTAATAAGGTTGTTACCGTTCAGAGTGAGATTCCTTCTATCGCAATTATTTTTTATCTTTATTTCGTTTGCGTTTTTAACGATAATTGTTCCCTCATCTACATATTTAATAAAGGTTCTATTGTTGAAAATAAAGTTGCAGTTATTTTGAATAGTGCAATGGCTGCTCCGTTTCAATTCTTTGAATACTGAATTTTCTTTGTAGGTGTAGGTTGTTTTATTGATTGAAGTTACCAACTCGTCTTCTGCCATAATTTCATAAAATTCTGTATTTGGTACGGCCGTGATGAGGTTTACCTCTATTTCCTGTAATACTTTTGGAATTTTGATAACAATCACGAGTGCCTTTTCTACAAATGACATTACTCCCACTCTCACGAATTTCAGTTTAAAAAAGTCTATTTCAAATTTTTCCATTTCTTCCGTGGTGAGAATGCTTGGGTGTACGATCCCATGTTTTGCCACCGCTATACTATCCTGAATTAGGTTCAGCTTTTCTTCTATATTTTTAAGCTTGTAAAGTTGATCATTGAACAAGACATGTCTAAAAATATCCTTATTTATCGCGTTAGCATTGTCAAAAATTTTTCGATCTTGTTCTATTGCCCTTTTTAGAGTGCTTATAGTTTCATTGAAATAGTTATTAATAGAGATCTGTTCGTTTAGGCCACCAATGGCATTGTGGCTATTTTCTGTAACAATCTTTAAATGATCCTCGATCTCTTGGCGATCTTGGTCGTCCATTACACCAAATAGCCAATTGGTTGCCCTTCCAATAGCATTAATTAATCCTCTCTTTGTTCTTCCCGCATGCGATGGTTCAATCGACTTCAGCTTTGTCTTTATGGATTTAATTTCTTTTATCAATAGTTCCTTATTTCGTATATCTGTTTTTATGATAAAATTCTCAATTGAGTCTATACAGTCGGATATTTCTTTGGGGTATATAACATGTAGCACCGTGATAGAATCCCTGACTATCTCTGTTTTATGCATATGTAATTCTATAAATCCGCGTTCGTCTCTAATTGGTGATACTACCAAATATCCGTGTGTAGCGGCACAAATTAGAAGAAGTGCAACCTGAAAAATACGAAAATTGAGTTCGTGGCAATTGTTGTCAATATAATGAAATTCGTCATTCCAATTCTGAACTCGCAATGGTAAGTACTATATAATTGCTCGCGTAATAAATTTAATATTCAACCTATTCTTAGGAGACTGGATTAAATGCTTTATACCTGTTGATTTTATGGATCGCTTTATGTGTGGATTTGGTAAGAAAGATCTATAGGACATGTACATTTCTTTTTATTTATTATTATTTGTTTCTAGTTTTGCAACTGGCCATCGTGTCGAAAACTGTTACATTTCATGAGCATTTTGATAGACGGTGTTCGCAAGATTATCGCTCTAGGTCCTAAGATAGCCCTAAACACCCAACTATGTATAACCTCGGTAAGTTGCTCGATGGCATATAACTCGTACTTTCATTTTATTTTATATCTCTAAATATTTTTTATTTTTTATTTTTTTTTTTTTCAGTGCTACTATTGGATATTTAACAGGGCTATAGAGGATTGGGACGATTTTATTGATTGTGTGGCCATCTTAAACGATCACGTTAAACCAGAATGGTCTAGGCATATACGAATTCTACGATGTCGGGTGCTTTGCCATTTCTTCTGTCGTCGGGGAAAAAAATGTCGAGTTCAGGCACTGCGGTGTGCCAATTATCATTTTTTAGAAAAAACTTCGGGTCAACTCACCGTGATAGAGTCTGTTCTCTACTTGTTTGTGCACTATCTAGGCAGCAGCTATTATATCCCTGTGGTGCGTCGAAAAGTTATCCCTATCCTTGCAGCCAGGATAGAGAAGGATTTGAGGATGGAATATGTCGGACAGTACATCGGAAAACCAGATTATAATCATGAGATTTGGTTTTCTCAGATTTCTGAGAAAGCCAGTAGGTACGATGACCTACTGAGCTTTCGTGAAAACGCTAATAAACTGTGTTATGAGGTTCTATCCGGAGACGTGAGCGATGCGGATCGCGACTTGTTGCTGTTACGCGATACCCTTTTTGCAAAACAGTCACTCGTCGTGCCCCCTTTACGTTTTCGGATGCGAACCTTTACCCGTCCTGGTACGCGCTTGGTTAAGCCTTTGTCCCATTATTTGGGACCGAACGGAAAAATTTTAATCCGGCCGAAATTGTCTTGGGACGAAAAGTGTAAATAATATCCGACGTCTAGTTCAATAAAGATAATTAAAATTTGTTTAACGTATTCTGTTTTATTTTCGGATGTGTTGGTGATGTCGACTCGCGATATGAATTACTTCATCCAGAAATTGGTATAATCTAGGTTCTTGTAGGGCCAGTGCTCTACCCCTCCGAATATTATTTACTATGTCCGGAATACTGAAGCTATGGCGTTTTATCATTTCCTGGAGAGCTATGTCTATTGCGATAAATGCGCTTGTTCGATTTATGCCTGCGCTGCAGTGTATAATAATTCTTGATTGTTTTATTAACGAGAGTCGCCAATATTTCCAAAATCGCAGCAAGCGCGAGATTTCTGGGTTTTTATTGTCAGGCCACTCTAAAAATTGCCAATGTAAAATTATACGCACTTGGTTAAGCTTTCTATGTCTGATTTCCAGCTTGCTCTCAATTGATTCATTTTTCTGATTCACTTCTAAAGTTTTTATATCAAAATCGTTGCAATAGACAGATTCATTTTTATTTTTTCCCCAGTATTGATGGCATTTTTCTAAATTGTTTTCTTTTATTTTCGTAAGCATAACTATATTGTGACAGTTCTGTTCCCATACCATGCGCCAGAAGTCGTTTGTTGTGTTCTTCATTGGCCCTTGTGTTGCAATATATTCATTTTTTGCATTATGTCCGTCTATGAAGTTGGCGTGAATGTAATCTGATTCCCCCTTCAGCTTGACTCGCGTGTGCTCGAAACAAGGTACGTCTGCATATCTCTTCTTTGATCTATCGTTTGGAGATATTACTTCACTGTCTGTAGGTGCTTGAACTTTACTTTGTTTATGTTTTTTCTTCTTTTCTTTATGGAGTAGTTTCCGAGTTTCTTCGATTTTTATAAAATTTATTTTGCGATTTAATTTGATCAAATTTTTGTGAAACGTTCTGTCTTTTCCCTTTATTTTTAACTTTACATTTGACGCAGATGGAATGGAAACTATTTCAAATGGTCCTTCCCATATGGGTGAAAATTTATTTTTTCTATTTTGGCTCTTAAGCCAGACGCTGTCTCCTACTTCAAATTTTTTTTCATTTATATTCTTGTCGTAGTATGCTTTTGCCTTCAATTTTGCTGATTTTTGGTTATTTCTTACTATTTCGTGGCTGCGTTGAATTTGATATTTTAAAATTTTACTGTAATCATCCGTATTATAAATAGGAGCAGGTTTACGTTTTAATTTAATCGGAATTTCAAATTCAAAACCAAAAAGTGTTTTGCATGGGGTCTGTTTAGTGGTTGAATGAACTGTATTGTTATGCACGTGCATAGCGTGATACAGCCATTCATCCCAATTGGTACCGTCCTCGTTGACAAAATTTCTGAGAAATTCTGCAAGAGGGCGGTGACTTCGCTCGAGAGCCCCGTTGGCTTGAGGGTGGTATGGCGAAGTTTGTGATTTTTTGATGCCAAGAATTTTGCATACTTCTTTAAATAACCTCGAAGTGAAGTTTGTGCCGTTATCGGTGACTAAGGCTTTTGGTATATTGAATTTTGCGATGATTTCATTAAAAAAGGCTCTTGCGACCGTTGATGCCTCAGCATCGGGTATAGCGACGCAAATAAAATATTTGGAAAAGTCATCTAAAAAGGTAAGAATATATTTATTTTCTCTTGATGAAATAGGAAGTGGTCCCACTATATCCATGAATACTTTATCAAATGGCCTGAAAGGTGTGTCTGTTAATGCCATAGGCATTTTACCTAAGCGAGAACTTTTGTTCTTCTGACAAAGCTGGCAGGCGTCAATGTAGTTTTTAATCTGTTTTTGCATTCCCTCCCACTTGAATTGTCTTCTGATTCTACCATAGGTTTTGAAGAAACCTTTATGTCCTCCTATAGGTGTGTCATGAAAAATTTTTAACACATTCTTAATCTCCTGGGGGTCGGTAAGGACTACCGCTGTATCTTCCTTCTCTATTCCCATTTTATTCTCTATTTTAGTGTTTATGTCTTCCAAATCGCCTGTTAAATCTTCTTTTGGGTCGGTTGATTCTGTCATGGATCTTGTAACTACCGATATGTTAACTGGAAGTCTGCTTAGTGCGTCTGCATTTAAATTATTTTTTCCTGGTTTGTAAATTATTTCGAAATCATATTCTAACAGTTTCAACCGAAATCTCCCTAGTCTGGTGTCCTGATCTTTTAAATTAGATATTCCCTTAAGTGGCTTGTGATCTGTGTAGATTTTGAAATGATTCCCTAAAAGATAAGTTCTAAAATTTTTTACCGCCCATACTATTGCTAAAAATTCTTTTTCTATGGTGGAGTAGCGTCTTTCAGTTCCGCTAAGTGCCCTGCTCGCATAATAAATTGGGAGATCTTCTCCCTGTTCTCCCTGGGAGAGTACGGCTCCTAAAGCTTCATTACTTGCATCTGTCGTTAAACTGAAAGGATTATTGAAATCTGGATACTGCAATATGGGAGGGCTTGTTACAGCAAATTTTAAAGTATCCATGGCTTTTTGACAATCTTCTGACCACAAAAATTTTTGTTCTTTTCTTAAAAGTTTAGTCAATGGTAGCGAAATTTCTGCGGCTTTTGGAATGAATTTCCTGTAGTAATTGATTAGCCCTAGGAAGGATTGCAATTCTTTAACATTCTTTGGGGGCTTTATATTTTTTACGCATTCTACCTTACCTGGATCAGGCAGAACTCCCTTTTCCGAACATTTATGTCCTAAATAAACTACTTCTCTTTTCAAAAATTGACATTTTTCTGTTTGTAACTTTAAATTATTTTCTCTTAGAACTTGAAAAACCTTTCTCAAGCGCATTTCATGTTCCTCTAAATTTCTAGCGTAAATCACGATATCATCGAGGTAGACAAAACAGTCAATTCCCTGTAATCCTGTCAATATGCTATTCATTATCCTCTGGAAAGTGGCTGGTGCCCCAGTAAGACCGAACGGCATCCTTGCGAATTCGAAATGACCTAACCCAGTACTGAATGCTGTTTTCTGTCTGTCTTCCTTTTTAACCAGGACTTGGTGGTATCCACTTGCCAGATCAAGTGTAGAAAAATACCGACTACATCCTAATCGATCGAGAATTTCGTCTATTCTTGGAATGGGAAAAATTTGTTTCAAGGTTATTTCGTTAAGTTTGCGAAAGTCAACTACTAGCCTCCACTTCTTTTGGCCATTTTTGTCTGCCTTTTTTGGAACCAATATTATAGGTGAGTTCCAAGGGGATTTGCTTGGAGTTATAATACCGTCACTCAACATTTTATCTACTTGAGTATTAATTTCTTTTCTGTGCGCTTCTGGCAACCTATATTGTCTTGAATTTATCGGGGCATATCCCAGCTCTGTGGGAATTTCATGTTCTAGGACAGTTGTATATGATAAATTATCGTCTTTCAAATGGAAAATATCCGAATATTCTTTGACTATTCTTGTCATAGAATTTAGTTCTTCTGTATTAAGTGTCTCTTCGAGTTTAATCGTGTGCATTAAAAATTTGAAACGGTTATCCTTATCTTTAAATGAGCTTAGATGATTAATGGTTGAACTGTTGTTCTCCTCAAAACCGTTTGCATCCTCGAATTCTAATTCGAGATCTGAAGTTATTTCCACATCATACTCATTTGCATTTAAAATCGGTACATAGGCCTTATTATTTATTACCTTTGTGATAGTTTCGCCCACAAAGACGCCTTTCTTTATTTCCTTTTTATAGACCACTATTTCCACTTTCGAGGTATTTGCGAAAAAGTAAACTACTTTACTGGCTCTAGCTGGGATCCTGACTGTCTCTGTCGTAAAAATCCTGTCGCTTTTGGCACCAATAAAGGGTAAACACGCTATTTTCTTTCCGTCATTGAAAAGCAAAATATTTTTCTCGATAAGGTTGATAAAAGCTCTATCCTGAAATATATCTCGGCCGACTAAACCATCTGCTGGAATTTTTGACCCCTCCGGCAAAACATGGAATTTCCATTTTAATCTTGTGTCTTTTGAATTAGTTAACGTTATTGCACCTTTGCTAAATATCGAGCCTCCGAACGCTCCTGAAAAGTTTTTCCTTTCGGACTCATTTAGATTTTCCTGGCTCTTCAGAGCTTCTATTTTAACTAAACTGGTGTCTGCCCCAGTATCCACCAATAATTTAAGTTCTTTATTTACTGCTGTTTCACAAGGGACCAATATAAATGCCTCCTCTGACCCTGTATGCAAGTCTTCTATATTGTGTGAATTTTCACACTTATTAAAAATTTTTTCATACGAATATTTTCGAATTCCTAAATTTGCTGTTCTCCGCGTAATCGCTTGACAATGCGTAATTAAACTTTCCCTAATACCCAACGTTGTATTACTTATTTTCTTTTCATTTTGCGATGTGTCATTTTCCTCTTTAGCGTAACTTACCGTGTCATTAAATGTTACCCTTTTTTTCGCCTTTTGGCTTCTTAATAAGAATTCCTTTTTGCTGTCTATATTCGTCATTCTTTGACTGCTGCCTTCTTTATTTAAATCGTTTAAAAAAATTTTCGATACATCTAGCTCCTCTAATTCGTAACGTGTCTGCCTAACTTCGTTTGATTTATTCTTCATGTCCGAGGAAACTAGATTTGGCCTGTGAATTTTGACATTATATTTGGCATCCCGGTCTATTGGCCTTGACCGGGCCGCTGGGGGTTTCCCTGATCCTGACTATTGGGGCAGTTCCTAGCTATATGGCCGTGCTGAGAACATTTAAAACACCGAATGCCAGTATTAGGTTGTCTATTGTTATTTCTAGATACAGTCGCATTCTGAGTAGCAGACGCTCTATTATTTTCCAAGAATTTTGAATTAAATTGATCGCTTTGTCTAACATTTTCCGCGTTACCATTGTGTTGTGGCCTATACTGATTATGTACCCACTGGTCATTTCTCTGTCTGCAGAATGGGTTCGTATCGTGCCCTTTTACTCGACAAACATTACAAAATAGGTTTCTGCGTCTACTGTTACATTGAATTTCCGTATGCCCTACTTTACTGCAATAAGTGCACGTAACCTGATGTTTCGCTTGCTGCGATCTGTTTCGCTTGCAAACAGAGCTAGTCGCGTGTCCGTATTGCATACAATTTTCACAATACGGTGTGTTTTTTCTTAATTGGCAAATGTCTCTCGTGTGTCCGTCTACATTACAAAAAGAGCATCGAATCTGTTCTGAGAATTTAAATGAGACTGAATCAATTTCTTCTGCTTCTTCCGCTATTTTAATTATTTCTGGAATAGGTTGGTGTTTATGCAACTCTAAACGATGTCTCATGAAAGGATCTCTGATTCCTAAAATAAATCTCCTTGTTGCTAGACCCCTGTATTCACTTAGTGCGGATACCGCTTCGCTTTGGTTCCATGATTTTTCAATAATTTCTTCTGCCTCTCTAAGCAAGGACTCTATCTTTCTTCCGAATGCAGATGCTGACTCATTTAAATTCTGTTCTGAATTTGCCAACTCCCTCCTAATAATTTCCAGATTTCGACGTGGTAAACATTCTTTTTTTATAAAATCGGCTAATTCGTCAATACTATTGAATTTAATTTGATTAGCTTTTATAAAAATTTTCCCTGCCATTCTCTGTTTAATGCAAAGTAGAATAGTCTCGGAGTCAACATTACTTAAAGCTTTTTTAACCAATTCTAAACCAGTAATAAATTTCAAAACTTCTGCACTCATGTCTGTATTGTTGTTCTCTGCAAAATAAGGTATCAACCGATTAACTTTGTCCATTACCTCATCTATTTGTGGTTGGTGCGTCATGTTGATCCTAATTATTGGTAACTCTGGATTAGAGGGTGTGGAAGAATTTTGTTCGTCTATTAAATTTTGACTTGTCGGAAGTACGAGAACGTCCGTGTTCGTGCTGATTGTTTTGGTTCTGCGTACTGGGTTAGGGCTTGGTGAATTGGCAGTGTCACAAACGCTTTTTAGGGAGACTCTCAATCGTTTGACCTCCTGTTTCAAATTCTTAACTTGTTCCTCGCTTTCTTTTAACCGCGCTTTATCCTTTTCTACCGTTTGAGCTAATTCGTTCCCGACTGCTTTAGTTAATGACTCCCTTAATTCTTGATTATTAGTTTCCGATTCTTCTATTAAATTATTCTGAACGTCAATCTGTTTTTTAAAATTTTTGCATGCTCGAGTCAAACCCTGTATAGTATCTTCTAACAACTGAATCTTTTCTTCTGTGGCTTTTTCTGATGCGCTAACTGTATTTTTTACTTGATTGATTAGATAGGTAGC
This sequence comes from Chlorops oryzae, assembly GCA_020466095.1. NCBI lineage: Eukaryota > Metazoa > Arthropoda > Insecta > Diptera > Chloropidae > Chlorops > Chlorops oryzae. Next base: position 65,180,756 of record CM035807.1, on the reverse strand, counting down.
TTCTCCAATTTTTGAAAATTGCCCTAGCACTGTGTGGTCTTTTATTAATTGCGAAATTTCTTTCGTTAAGTTAGCTTCTCGTACTAGTTCTCTTGCTTCTCTAAGAATAGTGTCCGAATCGTTTTCAAATAATTTTAATTTTTCTTTTAATAATTCTATCTCTTTAGCCATATGGCTGAAACAAATTAACTTTTTTTTTTAGCGAAAAAAAATAAAAATAAAAAAAATTCTATCAAACGAGACTCAAGGTGAAAAAAGTATATTTTAATGCACTCACCAGTTTCATTGTTCTGCTTCTTCCAATATTCACGTCGTCTTTTTGTTTACTCTGCTTTTCTTTATTTTTTGGGGACTGCTACCGTTGTTTTTATACCCAGCGTAAGCGGGGTATATTAGTTTTGTGCAAATCTTGTAACAGGGAGAATTAAGCTCCGGAGATATAGAAAAATATATATAGAAATGATCAGGATCAAAAACTGAATCGATTTAGACATGTCCGTCTGTCCGTCCGTCCGTCCGTCCGTCTGTCCGTCTGTCCGTCTGTCCGTCTGTCCGTCCGTCCGTGGTCAGATCTCCTCCGAAACGGCTGGACCAATCAAGTCGAAATTTGGCACACAGGTATATCGGGATCCGAGTATGATCCTAAGTAAAAATGGGAGACATCCGCCCACTGCCACGCCCACAAACGAATATAATGTTTTTTCAGCAAAATGCTTGTAACTTGCGAACCACTCAACACATTCCATTGATATTTGGTGTACTGGTAAACTACGAAAAGGGACATATCCTGGCAAAAAATGGACGCCGCCCTCCTCGAGCCACGCCCACAAATAAGCCCAAAAATAAATGCTTATCGTAACTTGTGAAGTAAAAGGCGTAGAAGCTTCAAATTCGCAACATAGGTTCACCAAGGCGAATGAAAGGTGTAGGAAAATTTTTTTAATGGCCCGCCCACTGCCACGCCCACAAATGAAGATTTTTCGTAACTTCCGAAGTAAAAGGCGTAGAAGCTTCGAATTCGCAACATAGGTTCACCAAGGCGAATGAAAGGTGTAGGAAAAAATTTTTTGTGGCCCGCCCACTGCCACGCCCACAAATAAAGATTTTTCGTAACTTCCGAAGTAAAAGGCGTATAAGCTTCAAATTCGCAACATAGGTTCACCAAGGCGAGTGAAAGGTGTAGGAAAAAATTTTATGCGGCCCGCCCACTGCCACGCCCACAAATGAAGATTTTTCGTAACTTCCGAAGTAAAAGACGTAGAAGCTTCAAATTCGCAACATAGGTTCACCAAGGCGAATGAAAGGTGTAGGGAAATAATTAATGTTGCCCTCCCACTGCCACGCCCACAAATAGAGAAGCAAAACATAGTGCGCTCATAATGTCGGGACGCTGGGTATTTCAAAGTCGGGCTTGACCGACTTTAGCTTTCTTACTTGTTTTTTTTTTTTTTTAATTATTTTTACTCTGCTTTTCTTTGTTAGTGCTTTTTGGGACTGCTACCGTTGCTTTTTATTTCTTCACATTAATTTCTGTCCTGACATTAAGGTTTAAAAAAAGTTTTTACACTTAAAATTTTCAAAAATAAAAATCTTCTTTCGAAAAAACACCCTCAGAGTACGCTTAAAAACGTTACTTGATAATGTTTTCTTCGTTAAAAACACCCCAATCGTGTGCGCTTTTTCGATCACGGAGTTTAGAGCTTTGCTAATGCGGTTCTGATTTCACCATGTTTTAAAACCAAATAAGGTTCCGTCTCAGCTTGACTCTTATGCTCAATGTCAAATCACACCAACGATTTAGGATAATTCTTTGGAAATCCTTATTTTCGATTCGAATCCAACCGAAAATCGGTCGAATACCGGCTGCGCCAATTAATGTTGGGATATGGGGATTAAAAGGTATGACGCCGTGGCACTTGGGTAGGTACGCACGTCATACAATCCTATATTCCTTTTAAATAAAAGACAAGATTGACAATGTTCAATCCTTTTATTTATAAAATGTAATCCTTATGTCTAACAGAAATATATGTGAATCCTATCTCCTGACAATTACTTAAAACTTCCCTATTCTGGATCTAAGCTTCGTGGCTTCGTGTTAGTACGTGCGCTTAGATGAGACTTCTGCTGGAACGGTCACAATCAGTCTCTTTTTCCGTTGATCGAGACTCCGCTTATATTGAGTGAAAGTGCTGACTTGGTGTTTTGCTGTGATGCACTTTCTTCTTCTCATTACTGTTTCTCCGCTGTGATATTGCCACAGAACATTTGACCTAGTTATTCGCCAAAGAACAACTGACCCAGTCATAAGTGCTGAATTGCACTTCCGCGTTGCTGGTGTCGTTGTCTTTTATTGTTCTTTCTTTTTGTCTGTCTTTCTGCCAAGTTGATCGCTGCTCGCTCATCGTCGGTCGTTGTGCATGATACTTGTTGTTGTTGTTGAGTATCGGATATCATGCCCGGTTGATGAGTTACAACATTCAAACACTTCTATAAGTTTGCAGAGGGGGAGCAGGAGGGGACCTTAATGTTGGAGTCAAGGCGTGACTCCCAACAGAAGGTTGAAAAAAAGGGAGTAAAAGGTAAGGGTTGCAGCAACGAATGCCTAAACTCATGAGTTTATTTCTGAGTTTAAAGACCCTAAACTCAGTTTAAACTCACTACTAAAGTCTACTTAAGGTACTAAAATCAGTTTAACGCAATAGTCTGGAAACCATATTATGGCATTGATTTTCAACCAAAAAAATCATTATGAAGAAAATTAGTAATGAGCAGCGCTATAGCAAAATGATTTTTTAAAATAAAAATCAATAAGATATTTATATTTCATTTTTGAATTTTAATCTAAAACGCATAATTATTACGGTCCCTGATTCAAACATTAAGCATTAAAACTTAAAAATATGATGTTATTATACCTATCTAATAAGCTAACACATTTTCATACCTAATTAAGGTTTGACTGGTCAAACCCCGAATTCATAAAATTGAGTTTCGGCGTTTGACTGGCCAAAGTAGTCTATCCTAGGATTGACCAAAATTCGTTAGTCAAAGGTAGAATAAAGATATTGTTTCGGACTTTGACTAAGCCTTCTAGTCAAACCTGAGGTTTGACTAGGCAAACCTAGGATTTGCGAAGCTTCGGGGTTTGACTATAACATATGCAATAGATATTCATGCTTGCTCTTATTCATTTTTGACAAATAAAGTTTTTCGAAACTTTAGTGTTTGCTTCGATTTTTCATTGACGTAACTTTTAATTCTGAAATTCGAATTTCAAAAAAACACTTCTCAAATTTTGTTTGTTAACATTTTTCAAATTTTTGATTACTTATAACAAAGCCGATATTTGAAATTCAAATTTTTTCTTTAATTATAACCAAGCCGATTTTGTCATTCCCGTTTCGTTTGAAAATGCCAATTCTATGTTGTTTTTGTTCGAGTTGTAGTTGTTACCAGTTTTTAAATACACCTTGATCAGAAATTATACATCCTTAAATTTAAAATTCTTGACAAATATTTCTGGACATTAATATAACCATTTATGACGATTGGAACTCGCTCAACTGAAAGGATTATTGTTTATTATAGGTAAAGAAGACTCTCAAATCTATATCTAAATAGGCTAAGGCGAATCCTTTCAGTACTATTTTCTCCTTTGTTTGTCAACCGATTTTGATAAATTTTTTTTTAATTGAAAGGATGAGTGACGAACAGTGCACAAACCATTTTTTACCTGCGTATACCTGTCATAAGCAGGTAAAAATTACCAGGTGTTTTTCCAATGTATTTTATATGGGAATACTTATGTCCCCATAGAAATGAAGTGAAACTTAGATTGGTCGAACTTCGACCACTGGGCGAACCTAGTCATAACAAATACTCCTGAAGAAGTTCCCAAAAAGGAACGAAACGTTTTGCAAAATAAGTAAATAGTTTAGTTTTATTTACATCTACCCCGAGGACCACAAAGCTCACCAGAAATCAATTCTTAAATGTTATCTTTTCATATCAACAGAAATGAACATGTTCAAATAACAAATTTTACCAATTTTTTTGTATAATGGAAAGTTCCACAATGATGTTGGCAGTTGTTGGCAATAAAGTATACATTTTTGAAAAGAAAATTGTTTTGGCTTTCAAATAAATGTAATTTTGGTTTGAAACTTTTTGATGCAAACAAGTTATACTCTTGCAAAATAAGAAAATCGTATAAAATTGGAGCTTCAAAAAAAATATTATAAGAATAATTTTATTTACTGCATAATATTTTTTAATAATTATTATCAAACGACATCAGCAGGTATGGGAACATTGTTGATTTGCGTGCATATTTGTATGCGTGGCACTGGAAAAAATATTTTGTGTGAAATAAAAATTTATAAAACAGATTTGCTTTTTTCATAACTGTAACAGGAAAAGGCTTTTGGTTGTTCAATTTATGAATTTGAAAACCTTATAATCTCATCGAAATCGATATTTTCAGTAGAAGTTTTTATTCTTAATAGGTTTTCCAAATGTTGGTCCGTCAATAAATGTCTGTATTTCTTTTTTATATAAACCATTAAACTTTTAAATATTGAAAAAAAAAAAAAACGTGTTAAAAACGTGTAATATTACAATATTTCTTTAAATTAACGCGCATAAATGAAGCGGTATGACCAACAAACGCAGTCAAAAATTTTTCAATTCGCTTTTCTACAATGTACTTTTTCGTCTATTTATATTCTCTCTGTTCGCGCGATGCGGCACACGTCTGACTTGCTTCGAGTTTTTAGTCAGACCCATATATAACTATATATGTCACTCAGGAGCCGTTTTCATTTTGGTTCTTTTCAACACGGTCTTGGGTACCTAAGACCATGAGGTACCCACCAAAAAGAGCATTTTGTACTGATGTACTCACCAAAAGTATTTCTCTCTCGCTCTTTTTTTGCCTCCCGAGTAACATCTCTTTCTAGCTGGCGCGAAATGTCCCGCCCAAAATCTATGAGAGTGACATATATAGTAATATATGAGTCAGACTGAATCAATTTTCATTACTCTGCTTGCTTTTTCGTTTTTGTGTACGTATACATGAGTGAAAGAGCGCGGCTCCGAAACAGCTTCCGTGCCCATAGCTGGACATCAGTCATATATTTATTTTAAAAAAATAACGAGTTTCTACAGCCATTTTTGTGTAAGATGTGAGCTACTAAAATATGCCAAATATTACATTTTGAACACAGTTTTAAGGAAATCAAAAAGTGCAATGTTTGTTTATAAACCACGCCCACAATTATTGTGCAATCAAAATAAAATTTTGAGAATCTTACTTTGAAACTATTCTTAATCAACTAGCATACCATGATTTTGCATATTTGGACATCAACATTGGGCATTTTTGGCCGACCCACTGAAATTCTGAACCACTGTGCGACGCCGTGTTTCTTTGATAATTTTCTTGCAAGTGACATCATAGTGCCACTTTGTGTCTACCCGTATTGTTGTTGGTAGCTTTCTGGTGAATCTCTCGAATTTGTTGAATTCACTATTCCTGCTTAAGGTTTTTGTTGGTAGCTTTTTGGTGAATTTCTCGAATTTGTTGAATTTCCTATTCCCGCCTAATGGTGAATTTTTCGATCGCGGCAGAGCCTTTTCGACGTCGACAGTTAGACCTATAGCCCTTTATAACAGGTTGGCTGATAAGTCCCCGGTCTGACACATAGATGGCGTCGCTAGTATTAAATGCATATTATTTTTATAAAGTGGCAACCTTCAAATGATTCGTGTCAAAAAAAGCACGCGCTTCGCAATACAAATTTTTGACAGCCCGAGGCACTATATCAACTTGCTTCAGTTCGAAGCAAGTAGCGAAACAAGTTAAATTTGATATCAACCCTGAGTTTTATCGAAACAAAATCGAAAATAGTGGGAAATAAATAACAGCAGAGGAAGAAAAATAAACAAAACAATTATCTAACAGCTGTCGAGGTGTTTCTTTGTGTTTTAAAAATTTATTTAAATAAAAGTGAAATAATTACATATTTAAAAATACCGAAACAATTATTTGATAAAAGTCGAGGGGGATGTTATTGCTTTAAAAATTTGTTGAAATAAAATTAAAACAATGATTTTACATACTATGCTTATACGTTAAACCTTATTCACGAATAAGAATATCGCAAATAGTGAAGTCACCGTTTATACGGCAACCGACATAAGTTGGTCTTAGCGCTACCTGACTGCCAAAACGAAATGAAATGGTAGCACACTTGAAAAACACATGATTTCATAGCATCAGGAATGCTTTTACCAATTAGTTTTTCAAAAGTGAAAAAATGTCAGTCTCTGTATTATCCATGTGCAGCGGTTGGTTTCCTTTCCGTTCTTCATCTTTTTTGCTAGATTTTTGAACTCAAATTAAACAAAAGCGCTGCCGGATCGTCAAAAAGAGAGAAATCAGCGAAAAATGTGGCATCACATCTCATGTTTATCGCGAATAGTCTCACTATTCACGAATAACTTTCGTGAATAAGCTATTCGTGAATAAGACCGTTTATACGGTAATATTCGCTATTCGCGATATTCTTATTCGCGAATCAGGCGTACGTATAAACGTAGTAACAGATGAACTCTAAAAAAACTAAGTGGCCAAAATCGTAATGGCGAGAAAACTTACGAATTTTTCTAAGCTTCTAGAAAGAACAAAAATGTGCGACGATGCAATTCTTGCTCTTCAGCAGCAGCACCTTAAACTTATGGAGCAGCTGCGATTACTGATTGGCTTAAGCTTGGATTTGTCTGCAAAAACAAGGCTGAAATGGAAATTGGTAATTTTATATAGAAATTCTTCTACTTTGCAATTATATGTTGCATGTTTTAGGAACGAACCCAATTTTTCTGGGAAGTAGATTGTCGGGTTGCTGATGCAGCAACCTTTAAAAACAATTTCAGGATGGAGAGGAGGCTTTTTAATAAGTTGTGCGAATTGCTTCCTGGATTGGAAAAACGTGATACCAACATGCGTCAGGCTATACCATTGGACAAGAGTATAGCAATTGCATTGTATGCTTTGGGTTCATTGGCAGAGTATCGCACAATTGCGAATATGTTTGGCGTGGAAAAATCATTTGTCTGCCAAATTCTGTTGAGGTTTTGTGCGGAAGTTTGGAAAGTAATAGCTCAAACATATTTGAACCACTTTCCACCAACGAAAGAAAAAATTGAAGATTTGGTCCAAGGTTTCGAGGCTCTTGATTCCCGCAATGTATGAGAGCGCTTGGTAAGCCTGTAAAATTTCTTATACGGCTTTTTTTTATTAATTAAAATATTCGGTAGATGGTTGTCATATTGAAATTCACCCTCCCAGTGAAGATGCAACGGATTATTATAATTATAAAGGCTGGTACTCAACCATTTTCTTGGCCTTGGTGGACGCTAGGTAACATCATATTATGGCTTGTACTCTGAGAAAAAAACCAACAACTTTTATTGGTTCAAGTGTACCCAACAACGTATGTTTTCAAATTAAGAGAACCACTGTTGTTGTTTCCCATATATAGCAAGGAGGACGCAACAACAGTGGCACTCTTAATTTGAAAACATACGTTGTTGGGTACACTTGAACCAATAAAAGTTGTTGGTTTCACAATTTTTTTTTGAGAGCAGTTAAAACTTTATTGATCATATCACTATAAAATTGCAGATGCCATTTTATTTATGTTAGCTCAGGCAGTCCGGGCCGTTGTAATGATTCCAGCGTATTCGAATCGTCATCTCTCAAGCGACAGTTGGATGAATGAAGATATTTGAAAGATATGTCCAAAAATATTGCGGAAGTAGACGTTCCAGTACTAATAATTGGAGACTCTGCATTTCGCTTGAGCGACAAATTGATGAAACCTTATCCATTCCAAATATCGCAAAATGATACGGAAAAACAATTCAACTACAATTTATCTAAATGTCGAAGAGTTGTGAAGAATGCTTTTGGGCAATTCAAAGCGAGATTCAGGCGCATTGGAAAAGTTGTCGACAATTCGCTTAAAAACGCCAACTGCGTGATATTATCGTGTTGTGTCCTTCACAATTTTTTTAATGAAAACAACGATTCTATCAATGCAAATTGGCTTCAAGCGCTGCAAAATGTGGAAGCTGGTCGATCATATCTGCAGCATGTTGAATACGTGACCGAACACACTAACAATCCGCAAATAATAAGAAATGCAATTGCTTCATCTTTATGTGAGTATAACATTAATGCTTGTATTTTCTCAAATATATATTTTAAAAAAATCAGCCTTAATTCACAGCTTTCTTTAAAATCATCACATTTCGTTTCATTTCATAAATCTTAATCATAAAAAGAATTAAAAAAAAAACCTTCACATTTCAATTCATTTCATAAACCTTAATCATAAAAAGAAGAAAAAATAAAATCCATTCACATTTCAACTCATTTCATATAAGTTCATCATAAAAAAAAGTATATCTGAAAACAACATTTTTTGCAATCCTGCAGCTATGGTCCCTTTAAAAATTCCACAAGGGCTCTTTGTACTTCGGCTTCTCGTTCTACATACTCTTCTAAAATTTTCTTTTTCCCTTCCTCTATTTCTACTAGTTTTCGGGATGTCTTTTGAATCTCTCCTTGCATGTTGGCAATGCTTTCTTCTACCTTATTAAGTACATGAAATAATGATTTCTTTTTCTTTTTTTCAGATGAAGAAGGCGCCTTCGTAACTGAGGACGGTGGCGAAATGTCTGAGCATTCACTTATTGGAGAGGTGATGTCCAATGACGGCGGCGAAAGCGGAGGTGGAGCACATAATGACGATGATGACGGAGATGGTGAAATGTCGGAATTTATGTCTTAATAAAATAGTATTGTTATTCGGTTTCTACCTGAAAAGTGTTTCACTTTCAATAATTTACCTTTAATGCTATCCAGCACTAAGTTTTCCGAATTAAAGCTCTTGTAAGGCCCTAATATTTGGTGCATATCATTATACAGATCCCAATCCGAGGGTGATCCTCCCGAAACTCCGATATTTTGCTTTTCTTTCTTAATGCATTATTGAATTCATGTCGTGAAACCAGGTTTATACATACTTTTTTTCGACTTACCTATATCGCACAGTTAAATTGTGCATTTTCGTTTTTAGGTTATCCACTCTATAGGAGAAGCCCTGTTGCTCCATTCCTGCTATCACTTCAGCCACTATGTGCGTGTTCTTCCGGCATCCTCTTAACTCTATAACTCTCTCTTTCCATAAATTTATAAGCACCCTTTCGCTGGCATGCGACCATTTCGTTGCACTTTTTCTAGCTATATAGACAACAAAAACAGGTAAAAAAATACATTCTTTAAAAATCTTTTATGCACAACAATTTACTTACACTTTTTCTCCATTCCGCAACAAAGTTTTAGCTCACGATAAAAAATCAAACACAAACTGTCAGAACAAAGCAGTGCTGCCAACTCTTAGCAGCAGAATGCAAAAGAGGTCTATTTTGGCATCACTGAAACGAAGCAAGATTGATGTGGTGAGAACGGGTAATAGCTTGTTCTCACGGCGTTGTGAAGCAAGTGCTTCGGCTTTCATTCTCGCTTCGCAGGCGAAGCAAGCTGCGAAGCAAGCGCTTCGCCATACAAATTTTTGACAACCCGAAGCACTATCTCTACTTGCTTCAGTTCGAAACAAGTTAAATTTGATATCAACCCTGCTTGTTATCGAAAATAATCGGAAATAGTGGGAAATAAATGACAGCAGAGAAAGAAAAATAAACAAACCCGGGTAAAAAGATGCATTCTTTAAAAATATATTATGCATAACAATTAACTTACAATTTATCTCCATTCCGCAACAACCAAAGTTTTTGCTCACGATAATAAACAAAAACCAACGGTCAAAACAAAGCAGTATTGCCAACTGTTAGAAAGAGAATGTGCAAAATATCTATATTGGCATAACTGGAACGAAGCAAGATTGCACCGTGAGAACGAGTAAATCTGCATCTCGCTTCAGATAACCAAAGCACTTGCTTCACAACGCCGTGAGAACACGCTATTATGTTCGAAAATTTAATTTAAATATTAAATATTAAATATTAATTAAAATATTACCTCAAGTGGCAACGTAAATGATAAGTTTTCTTACTTGATTTTTGTTAAAGCCTTAGCTCCAGTTCTGTAAGAAATATCCGCGGAAATTCTTCGGCTATTTCGCCGAGGAAAAGAGGGAAGGCAGTAGCGTGTCCAGGGGGGGCGGGGCTATAGGGGCTAAAGCCCCCCCCAGAACCCGAGCTAAATATATACGGTAATATAGAATTATTTTTGCGAAGACAGGAGAATATTTAGATATAGTATTTTTTTAGTGTAGGATTCATAAAGAACTTCAAACCAAAGACTGGAGAAGTCTTCAAGGTAATAGCTAAGCTTAAAAATATCAATTTGAGTAGCCATATCAGCAGTAATGCTGACTTTGGCTATTAAATCGCCAGTTAAAGAAAAGTACTGGCGGTCTTTGGCGGTTTTTTTTTTGGTTTCGGTTGGCGATTTGTTTCACAGATTGGCTGGCAGCCCTGCATTGTATTTTTGCGACATTAAAGTCGAAATTGTAGGCATGTTCAATTTTGAGATAATATCGATTTTACGATACCATATGGTTTCCCCGAAGCCATATCGATACTACGATACTTCAGACAAAAAATATCGATATATCGATATTTTGGCTATGAACCAAAATTTAAATTTTTGCCATGTTAAGCCTAGAAATTCCACAGTCAGACGTATGAAACACTTTTCCAAAATATCCATTTTGAATGCATGAGATAGAAAGTGACTCACAGATTGTCCCAGAAAATATAAACGGAAAAATTTTTTTTGCTCCTTTCGTTGGCGCCATGTCGCTTCTAAGTAAACTATAAGAATGTATGTGAAGTCAAAACAGGTTGAGTAGTAAGTTCTGACTGATTTCTTTATTCAAAATGTTTCGTTTTTATACTATTTTGGATGTTTACAAAAATGCTTAAATAAAGGTTTTGTAATTGGAATAGCAGGTCGGGTGTGTTGTTGTTCGCGGTGGCGGGTTGGCACAGTGGCAGGCCGGCTAGCTCGCCGCATGGCGTGGGGCCTTACCACCCCGCACAACAACCCTGTCCAATTATACATTTTTTGTGCCAAAGTTTGGGGTTCATTATTGAAAGAAAGACAGAAGAATTTAATCATACCCACAAAAAGGTTCTATATAAAAAAAAAAACATACACACCCTAACATCATTCATGCTTCTCCAACCACGCTACTCTTTCACTACATACACCATCCTCATTCACACAAACCTACAATCATGCCCCGCCCTTCGTTCAAGCCGCCTAGTTCGTCCGTGTCTGGAGCTGCCCACCTCTCCGCGAACATCGCAGACCTATGAGCGTGCTGTGGCTCCGGCTATAATTGTAGCACGCTCCCCTTGCTCTAACCGTCCGTCCGTCCGTCTGTCTTAATAATACTAGTCCGTCAGTCCATGGTTCGTTCGAGAAATACCCCCGTTTCCCCGTTTAAGAAAGGCCGAAACTCACCTTTATGATTTAATTCATAATTATCCCTTTTGAGGCAAGAAAAAATTTCATTTGTATTTATAATTCATCTTTTTATTTATTATATATTTTTTTTTTTTTTTTTTTTATTATTTTTTTTTTTTTTTATATATTTAGAAACATAAAAACAAAGGAATATAAAAAGGAACAAAATTTTCTTTTCTTATAATATGACTGATTTACATGATGCATAAGTCATCATGAAGCTAATCCCTATTGGGAAGTTTTTCTTTTACTGGCCAATCCTGCAAATCTGAACAAAAGTGCGTATTTAAAGTGTGTACCGGTATTTAAAGGAAAAATCAAAAAAAAAAAAAATATTTGAAAGAGAGAAAAGAAAAAAACTATTACAAAAAAAATCACCAAATCAAAAAAAAACTGTGCAAAAAAACTCCCGCTGTCTGTCCGTTAAAGGTGCCTACTAAATAGAGATAGTGCTCTGAAGGTAAGTTTGCTAGCAGAGATAGAGCTCTTTTCTAGGAGTCAGCAGAGATAAGTCTCTTTTCCAACTGAACTCCACATTCCTGCAGGCTTCCTTTTATACCATTTGTCGCCTGTGGATTTTAATGGTAAACTGAGTGATTCTAACGGAATCTTCAATAATCAAAACAGAAATCATCTGATCTCTGATTTACTAAAGGCTTGATTATAATAAACTCACCGCGGCCTTCTTGTGTTTTTATTGAAGAACTGGCTGCTTTGTGGGTTATGGAGTTTTTGGTAAGTATTAACTCTTTTGCCTCCTGATCTTTCCATATACTTGAAGCTCTTTTATTTAGTCAGATCTTGAGTACAATTTGATTCTTATTCTTGTTTGTTTTTCATTAGGTGCCAAATGCAACCCTGGAGATATTGGCTCCTCAGTTAGATCTTCCTTTTACTTCTTCTCTTCTCTTCTCTTCCTTTTCTAATTCCTCTCCTTCATTTTGCTTTCAAACTCAAACGTCTATCATTCCTTTAACCCTTTCTGTCTAAAAGTGCTTTTGTTCATATTTGCATATACAATATATATATATATATTTTTGTTTTTGTTTTTTTGTTTTTTTTCTTTTTTGTTTTGTTTTGTTTTCTCCTTCTTTCTTTTTACAATTCAGGTTTCCTATTATAAACTATTATATGATTTACCAATAATAATAACTAAAAACTTAACAACAAACTTAATAGTAAAAGAAAAAAAATAAAAAAAAATACAATAATAAAAATAAATATCAATTCCAATATTTTACAAAAAAAATTGTACATTTCATTTTTCGCCAACTACTTCTTTGTTGGGCCGGACGGTTGATGTTAATTTGCTGCTGACGGTGCTTATTTTTTTCCTGTTTGGCGATGGTTCTTTTTGCTGGCGCTGGAGGATCCAGTTGGTCTAGCTACAGTTTGTGGCGGACGGCTCGACCCCTTTAGCTCTATGCGTGTGTTGCCTGACCGGTTAATAATTATCTGGTAGCATCTTCCATTGACGGTTTTGGCAAACTTTATTTGTTGTCCTCGTTTCCACTTAGCTTGGGCACTTCTAACGATTTCTCGGATGATGTTTGGAACACCGGTACCTAGGCTTTCTTCGGGTACGGTGAAACTACGCTCGTACATGTTGGTAAGTACTCGTTTTTCTTTGGGTGCTTCATCTTCTATTCTATATCCTCCCCACTCATCCACATCTAGGTCATAGCCGTCGAGACTAAGGGCGTCATCGTCATCGATGGCGTTCACACCATCGCCATGCCCTGGGTTGTCGAGTTGTGCTGCCTCTGCGGTTCTCTTTACAGCGGGCATACTGGCGGGATACTGTCGAGGTAGGGCAGTGGTATCCACTAGCCTGTTGTCTGGTTGCTGTCGTAGTGGTGGACGCTTTGTTATTTTGATGCGCCCGGATTGCGGATCACGTCTCGGTGTCATGTCGGCTGGAATTAAGATGGAACGGGGCTGAGGCGCTGATACGAGGGTTACACCCTCTCGGATCCGATCGTTCAGTTGCTTAAGTCTGGCTTCGTCGGCAGCGTTCATGATGTGTTTTAAGTTTTTCTGTAAGTAAATATATGGAAGTGTGCTTGTATGTAAATGATTGTGTTTGTCATGAATCGTGTAGTTAACAGAAAAACGAGCAGGAGTAGCTGTGCACAGGTTTAAGAAAAGGACTTTACTCTAATTTATTTGTTTTCCCTTCATTTCTCTCCCTTTTTCATTTATGAGCTTTTACCGGCATATTGGGCACGTCTGGACGGAAATTGTCCACATGATGACCCCTGGCGGCATGGTGTCATCAACTGATTAATTTTGAATTTTCTTGTTTTGTAATGAGTTTTCATTGTAATCCAATAATTTTTCAATAAAATTAATAAAATTTCAATCGCTTTAAGACCATTGTTTTGAATTGCTGGACTGACTTTCCTGGGAAGCTCTTTCTAGGGTATCTTTTTCAGAGTGCCACGTTACAGACTCGGGATCATCGATTTCATAAATGGAAGATTTTGGTATGGAATGAATCCGAAAAGAATTATATCTCGTGGCAAAAAAATGTATTATGTACATATAAAAACTTGTTTTTTTTTTTTTTAAAACGTGTGGCTTCGACCACGCCCTAATGCTCTCCTGATCTGATTACTAGCCGGGCTTTAACAGCAATCTGGAAACATACAGTGATGGAATGGTCAAAGGGAATTTTTCAAACATCGATTTTATGCAGCAAACATGTCCTTTGCATGGTATATCCCTATACTTTTGCCAGTCATGTTAGCAAGTTCGTAAAGCGAATTTCCTATACATTTTATTACTATGGCTTTAACGTTCGAAGGGGCTAGCTTGGCATTGTAGCCTTCGACAAGGTTGCTCTGCTTGTAATTTTTACGGAAAACAACTTGGCCTTCCTTGAATTTTATTTTCCTACAACGCAAATTATATGTTTTAGTGTTTTTGTTGTAAGATTTTGTTAGTTCTTTTAGTACCCATTCCTGAACTATTTTTTGTTTATCGGATTGATTACTGATTATGAAATCTTCTTGGCCTAGTGTCTGTAGCTGTCGGCTTAGCTTATATGAGGACCCATGTTGCATCATGTGTAGCCCGAATAATGCATAGTATGGCTCGAGATTAATAGCAGCATGCAGCGCACTGCGTAGAGCGAAAGCAGCGCTGCTTATATGTTGGTCCCAAGCTCTTTGATCACTTTTGATGAAAGATCTAACAATCTGTAGGACAGAACGATTTACCCGCTCAGAGGCGTTGGCTTGGGGTGAATAAAATGCAGTTTTAATATGGTTTACGCCATATTTTTCTAGGAAGATTTTGAAGGCTCCTGATACGAATTGCTTTCCATTATCTGAGTGAATGAATTCTGGTACCCCAAAAATGTGGAAGATATCTCTTTCTAGGTACTTGATTACGTCAACTGTTGTTGCCTTGCGCATTGCTTTTAAAAATACGAACTTTGTGAAATGATCCAGGCATACAAAAATGAAAGCATTGCCCTCTTTGGTGCGTGGGTATGGTCCCATAAAATCGATATACAATCGTTGAAAGGGTCTGAAGGTTTTTTGCTGCGCACCCATTGGCGGTCGTTTCACAAAATTCCTATTCTTATTTTCTTTGCACGTTTCGCAGTTGCGCACTATCGTTTGGACGTCGTTTGGTAACCCTGGCCAAAAATATTTTAATTTAAGTCTTTCTAGTGTTTTTTGCATACCCCCATGTCCTGCAGACTGAGAAAAATGAGCCTGTTCTACTAATGGTATTCGCAAGGGCTCAGGCACCCACAATTTCCAGGCCCGATCTTCCTGGATCGGGTTTCCATCATAAGGTTGAGTCCTTTTATAGACAAAGCCTTCTGATACGCAGATGTCTGGCAAACTTTCTACATTTTTCTGTACCTCGTTGATTAAATTTTTATATTCGGAGGATTGGAAGTGTTCAGAACTCAGATCTACTTCTAGTGACTCTGAAATTTGGATTTCCTCTATATAGGCCCGGGACAGGGTGTCAGGGACGATATTTTGTGACCCTTTTCTGTGCTCAATCGAGAAATCATATCGCTGGAGTTTCAAACTCCAACGGGCTAGTCTACCAGATAATTCCTTTTGCTGCATCAACCATTTTAGGCTAGCGTGATCCGTAATTATTTTGAAAGGCAATCCCTCGACATAAGGTCTAAATCGCTGGACAGCTAAGATGGCAGCATAGCATTCTAGTTCTGTCACGCTATAGTTTTTTTGTGCTTTATTTAGTTTTTTTGACATGAATGCTATGGGCCTCTCATTTCCCTCCTCGTCTTTTTGGAATAACACTCCTCCTACACCTTCATTGGATGCATCGCATTGTATAAAAAATGGCAACCTGAAATTCGGATTGATCAGCACGGGTGCCTGGGTCATTTTGGACTTTAAGTGTTCGAATGCCTCAAGTGCGTTGTCATCTAGTTCGAACTTTTTTATCTTTTCTTTGGTAAGGCAAGCGTGTAAGGGTGCTGCAACCATAGCGTAATCCTTAATGAATCTCCTATACCATCCTGACATTCCGAGGAATCGGCGCAGTTGCTTAGGTGACTTTGGTATAGGAAAATTTTTTATGGCTTCTATTTTGCTATCATCGGTGCGTATCTGACCATTGCCTACCACAAATCCGAGATATTTGAGTTCCTGGTAACAAAATTTACTCTTTTCTATATTTATTGTCAGTTTAGCTTGTGTCAAGCAGGATGCCACTTCAGTTAAAAGTTCCATATGTTCCTTGAAATTCTCCGAACAAACCAAGAGATCGTCAAGATAGACAAATACTCGTTCCCTAATCCTGGCTGGTATTACCTTATCCATTAACCGACACATTCGTTGTGCCGCGTTACACAAACCAAAAGGCATCACTGTATAGTGGTACAGTGGACGACCTGGTACCGTAAAGGCTGTTTTTTCTCTAGATTTGTCCTCCAAAGGAATTTGCCAAAAGGCATCCTTTAGGTCTATCGCGGATATAAATTTGGTATCCTGTAATCTGCTGATGATGCCATCTATATTTGGCAAGGGATACGCATCCTTCACCGTGCGTTCATTGATTTTCCTTGCATCTAGGCATATCCTATTTTTCCCTGGTTTCCGTACCAATGTAATTGGTGAACTCCAACTACTATTTGACTCTTCAATGACTCCTAGAGCTAACATGCGGTCTAACTCCTGGAAAATCATGTCTTGAATGACCGGAGATACGGGGTAGTGTCGCTGTTTGATGGGTATATCGGGGTTGCTAACTTCAATAATATGTTCTTCCAGGTGCGTTTTCCCCAACCCCTTTGTTGCATATGAGGGAAATTTCTGCTTTACCTTTTCTAGTTCTGTTGTCTCGATTTTAGACATTTCATGTTGCCTAATCATTGACACCTCTTCGTCAAATAATAATTCTGAATTCTGCCTAAACTCTGCTTTGTTTGCTATATCAGGACTTTTCCCTAGCAGATTTAATTCGAAGGCGTACCAGAAGTCGATACCCAGGTAAACCTCTTGCTTTAAAGCAGGTACGATACAGAATTCGAGGTTTTTGGTCTCACCATTCCAAAGGACTGGTAATGATACTACGCCTATTACTGGTGTTTCTCCCCCGTCAGCTGTCCTAACATTTTCCTTATTCATTTTTATAATTTTGTTCTGGTGGTTTTTTAACAAATTCATGCCACCTGCTCCTATACAACTAGTGGTGGCCCCGGAATCTAATAAGGCCGTTATTTCGATTCCTCCTATCTTAGTCCTAGCAAATAATCTATTATCACCTTCTAAGGTGCATATTGAAGAAATAATCTTATTCCTAACGCTTTTTATGAGCCGATGTCTTTTTCGTAACTCCCTTATTTTTCTAAATTTCTTAGTTTCTCTAATTTTGTTTTTAATTGATT
Source organism: Chlorops oryzae (assembly GCA_020466095.1). Taxonomy (NCBI): domain Eukaryota; kingdom Metazoa; phylum Arthropoda; class Insecta; order Diptera; family Chloropidae; genus Chlorops; species Chlorops oryzae. The sequence goes on along the minus strand of CM035807.1, from coordinate 65,163,309 downwards.
CGCAAAAAATACGTGTTCTGGCTTGCTCATATTCTCTCTTTCGTTCATGAAGTGACTTAGGCTCTTTTATTTTTTTATCGGCCTCTAGTTCTCTTATTTGAGGTGGTCGTTCTAGGATTGTGATGATCCCGGGGTCGAGTCTGGCTGGCTCGGGAACCCGGACACCTTCGCCAGTCGGTTGTTTAAATTAGACTTCACAATCTCACCTTCATATACGCAATAGGAATCTGGTTGGCCACACAAAAAACATTTCATGTCATGGAATGCACTTTTACACATGCTTTCACTTTTAACGCTATTTTTCTTGTAGAAATCGCCTGGCATACCGCAGCTGAAACACAGATTGTTATGGAATGTTGATGGACACAGATTTGATTTTCTGTGAAAATTAGGTGCTGAGGTATTTACAGGTGAAGGGTGTCTTAATATGCTTGCCTCACCGGAAAACTTTCTGCTGTCAGATCTCGGTAATGCTAGATTTTTTGTGAGCAGTGCATCGATGCTCTGGGTGGATTCAGAACAACGATTTGACTCCGATGTTACTACTTCGCCCTGAATTTCATTTATCTGTCTAGGTTTTGACCTAGACTCTCTTAAAACCTTCTCCGCTCTCTTACACTCTATTTTCAGTTCTGCCAGAGAAGATATCTTGCTAGAAAAAATCATAGATGCCAGTTGCCCGCGCAAATTATTTTTAATAATCTGTACCAACTCTTGCTCCTGGATGCGCTTATGTAAGCGAAAGCTGATGTTATGCATCTCAGCATAAAAGTCTTCAAAGATTTCTCCTGGCTGCTGCTTTCTTTCCACTAATTCTTTTATGATTTCAAAATCTGTGTGGTCTGTTCGATAATGGTTTAATAACTCTCTTTTTAAGTCGTCATAATCAAAATTAAGATTAAGTTTATTGGCCTCTAGTAACTGCCAGTACCATTTTACGGCAGAATCCTTCAGAAGGCAATGAAAATTGTTAAATAGATAGTTTTCTGAAATGCCATGTGTTTCTGATAATTTTTCTATTCTAAACAGGAAGCTTTCCACTGTCATTTCTTTGCTCGTCCCATCAAATTTGACCTGCCATTTATTTAGATCGATCTTGTTGAGTCTTCCAATCTCATTATTCCTCAAGGGTTCATTGATACTTTCACTGTGAAGCTGTGTGTTTTGGTTTTGCCGTATTCTCACCCCTGGTGGTTGGTCAAAGGGAGTGGACTGTGGACGCCCCTCAGCTTGGGAGTTACTGTTTTCTAATTTGCTTATACGATCCTCCACTTTTTCAAATTTATCTTTCATATCATTGAAGGCCCTCAAGAAGTCAGACAAGCATCTATTATTTACGGACAACATTAATGCCAAGTCTGCCATCTGAGTTATTGGTGGCTCACTCACTCCTGCCTGATTGTTATCTTCGATTGTAGCTAATGGTTGATCTGCGTTAACACCGGTGTTGGCAAAAGCTGGCAAGTGAGGGTATTGACCTAGTGCTCCCTGTTCGTCGTCTGACATCTTGCAGATTTCGTCTAACTTGGTCGCAAAGCTATGTGAGTTTAAGGAATTTCCTGGGACTGGAAGAGGGGCACCAGGGACGGGATTTATTGCTCGCAATTGCTTATACAAGTTCCTGGTTATTCTCTGATTTACATTAAACTCTCTGCTTAAATTTAACCTTTCTAGATTATTCATACATGTGTCAGAGATCGGAAAAGAGTCTGGGCTCGGTTTATTGTACCGCAAAAATAAAAGGGGGAACCGAAAGGGTCAAAGACAATTCAGCTAGTCAAAAAAAATATGTATTTAAAAAAATCTTTAATAATAAAAAAAACAGGTAATTCTTCAAATAGATATATATGTAGATATTCCCTTTTTTTTTTTTTTTTTTCTTTATATTTTTTTTTTTTTTTATTTATATATAGTAAGTTTCTAAACCTTCCTGTTGAGGTTCCACAAGGGTACTTCGTGTCCGTTTGTCCTGTCCGAGTCAAGCTAATTCCCCTTAATATACTAATGTCATTTTTGATTTTATCGTATACCTGACCCACTGTGCAAAAAAAATTTTTCTGACACAGGCTTGCCAGATAAAAACCCCCTTTTCGAAAACCCTGGTTGTAAGCCTCACGCGTAATGCCGCCAAACTAGCATGCTCGCGGTAGCCCGCAATTTTCCGTGTTCTCTCCCCCGGAATATCCCCCATACGTCAGAATGACAAAGGGCAATTCACTCCCGGAACGGAGCCCTGCTGGTGAAGCCCCTTGCCCCTAACATATTTTAATAAATAACATTACAACACCCCCCCACTGTCAAAAAAAAAGAAGAGAAAAAAAAAACCCTACGTGAACCTTTTTGTGTGTTTGAAAAGTATGGGAAGACGGTGAAAGATTAACAAAAAAATTTTATATATATTTAAAAAATTTTTTTTTGTTTTGTTTTTGTTTTTAAACGGAAAAAGTTGATTTAAAAAAAAAAACTCATTCGTTGGGCGCCAGTGTAATTGGAATAGCAGGTCGGGTGTGTTGTTGTTCGCGGTGGCGGGTTGGCACAGTGGCAGGCCGGCTAGCTCGCCGCATGGCGTGGGGCCTTACCACCCCGCACAACAACCCTGTCCAATTATACATTTTTGTGCCAAAGTTTGGGGTTCATTATTGAAAGAAAGACAGAAGAATTTAATCATACCCACAAAAAGGTTCTATATAAAAAAAAAAAACATACACACCCTAACATCATTCATGCTTCTCCAACCACGCTACTCTTTCACTACATACACCATCCTCATTCACACAAACCTACAATCATGCCCCGCCCTTCGTTCACGCCGCCTAGTTCGTCCGTGTCTGGAGCTGCCCACCTCTCCGCGAACATCGCAGACCTATGAGCGTGCTGTGGCTCCGGCTTTAATTGTAGCACGCTCCCCTTGCTCTAACCGTCCGTCCGTCCGTCTGTCTTAATAATACTAGTCCGTCAGTCCATGGTCCGTTCGAGAAATACCCCCGTTTCCCCTTTTAGAAAGGCCGAAACTCACCTTTATGATTTAATTCATAATTACCCCTTTTGAGGCAAGAAAAAATTTCATTTGTATTTATAATTCATCTTTTTATTTATTATATATTTTTTTTTTTTTTTTTTTTTATTATTTATTTTTTTTTTTTATATATTTAGAAACATAAAAACAAAGGAATATAAAAAGGAACAAAATTTTCTTTTCTTATAATATGACTGATTTACATGATGCATAAGTCATCATGAAGCTAATCCCTATTGGGAAGTTTTTCTTTTACTGGCCAATCCTGCAAATCTGAACAAAAGTGCGTATTTAAAGTGTGTACCGGTATTTAAAGGAAAAATCAAAAAAAAAAAAAATATTTGAAAGAGAGAAAAGAAAAAAACTATTACAAAAAAATCACCAAATCAAAAAAAACTGTGCAAAAAAAACTCCCGCTGTCTGTCCGTTAAAGGTGCCTACTAAATAGAGATAGTGCTCTGAAGGTAAGTTTGCTAGCAGAGATAGAGCTCTTTTCTAGGAGTCAGCAGAGATAAGTCTCTTTTCCAACTGAACTCCACATTCCTGCAGGCTTCCTTTTATACCATTTGTCGCCTGTGGATTTTAATGGTAAACTGAGTGATTCTAACGGAATCTTCAATAATCAAAACAGAAATCATCTGATCTCTGATTTACTAAAGGCTTGATTATAATAAACTCACCGCGGCCTTCTTGTGTTTTTATTGAAGAACTGGCTGCTTTGTGGGTTATGGAGTTTTTGGTAAGTATTAACTCTTTTGCCTCCTGATCTTTCCATATACTTGAAGCTCTTTTATTTAGTCAGATCTTGAGTACAATTTGATTCTTATTCTTGTTTGTTTTTCATTAGGTGCCAAATGCAACCCTGGAGATATTGGCTCCTCAGTTAGATCTTCCTTTTACTTCTTCTCTTCTCTTCTCTTCCTTTTCTAATTCCTCTCCTTCATTTTGCTTTCAAACTCAAACGTCTATCATTCCTTTAACCCTTTCTGTCTAAAAGTGCTTTTGTTCATATTTGCATATACAATATATATATATATATTTTTTGTTTTTTTTTTTTTTTCTTTTTTTGTTTTGTTTTGTTTTCTCCTTCTTTCTTTTTACAATTCAGGTTTCCTATTATAAACTATTATATGATTTACCAATAATAATAACTAAAAACTTAACAACAAACTTAATAGTAAAAGAAAAAAAAAAAAAAAAATACAATAATAAAAATAAATATCAATTCCAATATTTTACAAAAAAAATTGTACATTTCATTTTTCGCCAACTACTTCTTTGTTGGGCCGGACGGTTGATGTTAATTTGCTGCTGACGGTGCTTATTTTTTTCCTGTTTGGCGATGGTTCTTTTTGCTGGTGCTGGAGGATCCAGTTGGTCTAGCTACAGTTTGTGGCGGACGGCTCGACCCCTTTAGCTCTATGCGTGTGTTGCCTGACCGGTTAATAATTATCTGGTAGCATCTTCCATTGACGGTTTTGGCAAACTTTATTTGTTGTCCTCGTTTCCACTTAGCTTGGGCACCCCTAACGATTTCTCGGATGATGTTTGGAACACCGGTACCTAGGCTTTCTTCGGGTACGGTGAAACTACGCTCGTACATGTTGGTAAGTACTCGTTTTTCTTTGGGTGCTTCATCTTCTATTCTATATCCTCCCCACTCATCCACATCTAGGTCATAGCCGTCGAGACTAAGGGCGTCATCGTCATCGATGGCGTTCACACCATCGCCATGCCCTGGGTTGTCGAGTTGTGCTGCCTCTGCGGTTCTCTTTACAGCGGGCATACTGGCGGGATACTGTCGAGGTAGGGCAGTGGTATCCACTAGCCTGTTGTCTGGTTGCTGTCGTAGTGGTGGACGCTTTGTTATTTTGATGCGCCCGGATTGCGGATCACGTCTCGGTGTCATGTCGGCTGGAATTAAGATGGAACGGGGCTGAAGCGCTGATACGAGGGTTACACCCTCTCGGATCCGATCGTTCAGTTGCTTAAGTCTGGCTTCGTCGGCAGCGTTCATGATGTGTTTAAAGTTTTTCTGTAAGTAAATATATGGAAGTGTGGTTGTATGTAAATGATTGTGTTTGTCATGAATCGTGTTGTTAACAGAAAAATGAGCAGGAGTAGCTGTGCACAGGCTTTAGAAAAGGACTTTACTTTAATTTATTTGTTTTCCCTTCATTTCTCTCCCTTTTTCATTTATGAGCTTTTACCGGCATATTGGGCACGTCTGGACGGAAATTGTCCACATGATGACCCCTGGCGGCATGGTGTCATCAACTGATTAATTTTGAATTTTCTTGTTTTGTAATGAGTTTTCATTGTAATCCAATAATTTTTCAATAAAATTAATAAAATTTTAATCGCTTTAAGACCATTGTTTTGAATTGCTGGACTGACTTTCCTGGGAAGCTCTTTCTAGGGTATCTTTTTCAGAGTGCCACGTTACAGTTTCTTAAACAAAATAACTTACGTCTGCAATATTCAAAGCAAGGGAAAATTGTCGAAACTTCCAAAATCTATGATAAGGATTTAAACACCTGCAGCGAAACCGAGCTCAAGCAAGAAATAATTTTGTGGCACAAAAATTGCAAGAGCACAGAGTTTAAGAAAGCTCAAACTGCACTCGAGGCCCTCCAGATTATCAAATCGGAGAATATCAACAATTTTTTCCCGAACGTTACGATATTGTTGCAATTATTTTCGACGATCCCTGTCATTTCGGCGTCAGCCGAAAGAACGTTTTCTTTGTTAAAAAGATTGAAAACGTATCTGCGTGTCAATATGTCCGAGCCCAGACTTAACGGATTGGCATTGGCCAACGTTCACAAAGAAATCGATATATCGACTGACGAAATAGTTGACATGTTTTGTCAAGCTAAACCCCGTCGTCTTGCAACATTAGACTGGACAGTCGAGGAATTTTAGATAGCTATTACTATATTTCTAACTATTACTACGTTTATACGTCAGCTTTAAGATAATAAAAATAGTTTGTATGTAGCGAACTCAACAGAATTGATCATTTCAGGCTTAAGTTTCTTTAGTTTACAGCTAAAAACTTTGTTTTATCAAAAATTGAAAAATCCGGATATAAGAATAAAATATCTTAACAAAATTGACTTTATTATATAGCGAAACTTCTCTGCAAGAAAATTCTAAAGACTGAATTTTGAAAATGATTTAACACACTTACAGCTCTGATTACTTTAATACTATAGTTTTCTATTTTAACGAAGATCTCATAAATAACAGGTTGGCTGATAAGTCCCCGGTCTAACAAAGAAAAACACATTTTTTTGTCAAAATTCGTTTTTATTATTCAACATAGTTCCCTTCAAGAGCGATACAACGATTATAACGACCTTCCAATTTTTTGATACCATTTTGGTAGTACTCCTTCGGTTTTGCCTCAAAATAGGCCTCAGTTTCGGCGATCACCTCTTCATTGCAGCCAAATTTTTTCCCTGCGAGCATCCTTTTGAGGTCTGAGAACAAGAAAAAGTCGCTGGGGCCAGATCTGGAGAATACGGTGGGTGGGGAAGCAATTCGAAGCCTAATTCATGAATTTTTGCCATCGTTCTCAATGACTTGTGGCACGGTGCGTTGTCTTGGTGGAACAACACTTTTTTCTTCTTCATATGGGGCCGTTTTGCCGCGATTTCGACCTTCAAACGCTCCAATAACGACATATAATAGTCACTGTTGATGGTTTTTCCCGTCTCAAGATAATCGATAAAAATTATTCTATGCCCATCCCAAAAAACAGAGGCCATTACTTTGCCAGCGGACTTTTGAGTCTTTCCACGCTTCGGAGATGGTTCACCGATCGCTGTCCACTCAGCCGACTGTCAATTGGACTCAGGAGTGTAGTGATAGAGCCATGTTTCATCCATTGTCACATATCGACGCAAAAACTCGGGTGTATTGCGAGTTAACAGCTGCAAACACCGCTCAGAATCATCAACACGTTGTTGTTTTTGGTAAAATGTGAGCTCGCGCGGCACCCATTTTGCACAGAGCTTTTTCATATCCAAATATTGATGAATGATATGACCAACACGTTCCTTTGATATCTTTAAGGCCTCTGCTATCCCGATCAACTTCATTTTACGGTCATTCAAAATCATTTTGTGAATTTTTTTGATGTTTTCGTCGGTAACCACCTCTTTCGGGCGTCCACTGCCTTCACCGTCTTCCGTGCTCATTTCACCACGCTTGAATTTTGCATACCAATCAATTATTGTTGATTTTCCTGGGGCAGAGTCCGGAAACTCATTATCAAGCCAAGTTTTTGCTTCCACTGTATTTTTTCCCTTCAGAAAACAGTATTTTATCAAAACACGAAATTCCTTTTTTTCCATTTTTTTCACAATAACAAAAGTTGCTTCACAAAAGACGCTCTATCTCACAAACTAATTGACTTACAGACGTCAAATTTTGACACGAATTATTTGAAGGTTGCCACTATATAAAAATAATATGCATTTAATACTAGCGACGCCATCTATGTGTCAGACCGGGGACTTATCAGCCAACCTGTTAAGTCAGAGAGTACATAAGTAGACGTTTTTATTTTGAAAAAAAAAAAAAATCATTGACGTGTTTTAGCCCCCCCCAAAGCCAAATCCTAGAACCGCCACTGAGGGAAGGGGAAAGTGGTCGAATTCTGACCCCTTAAGAAATTTTACTATATTAATTCAAAACGCTGATACTCAAGATAAAAACTTAACATTCAATTGGCAAGAGAATATCATTACCTTTGTTTTTGCAATATACAACTTTCATCAAGAATCTATTATACACCGGCGGTCATGAAAACCGCACCACCTTAAAATTTCGTGAAATTTTTTAATGGTGCATATAATAATTAAAGAGAACCAATTTTGAATTATTATTAGGGTTGTTCAACTCGAATACGAAGTAGCGGAATAAAATTCGCAATCCTAAATTTTGCTGACATTTTAATTTTGAGTAAAAACAAAATTGTTAGGAAAACCCCGTTTAATCAAAATAAGAATAAATCAGTATGATGTCACGCCTCCTCTAGCTTGTATTACGGCCTTTATCCTTGAAGGCATCGAATCAACAAGGTCTTTAAGTGTTTTCTCCGTAAGAACAGTATACGAAACGTTTTTTAAAGCTGAAATTAGCTCTTTTTTATTGTGGGGTTTCTGTTCTGCAACTTTACGTTTCATAACGTGCCATAAGTGCTCGATTGGGTTCAGGTCGGGGGAGCTTCCTGACCAAGTCAAGCGTGACACTCCGATTTCTTCAAACACTTATCCCAGCTGTATAAAAAAATATGGTTTTTGGTAACACTTTCTTTGGCTTTTTACGGTTAACAAAGACTACACAATCGATATAAGCCATTACTTACTGATTTAGCTCGGTGGCATGGCGCACAGTCGTCTTGAAAAATTGCGTCCGAAGTGTACGAAAAATGGTCTTTAAGAGTCGGTACCAAAAAGTCGTTTATAACTTGCCCATATTTTTGGGCATTCATAGTACTATCTAGAAAGTGCAAAAAACCACGGATGTAACAAGAAAAGCATCCCCAGATCATCTGACTTTGAGGGAACTTGACGGTTTTCACAATACAATGTTCCTTATTTCGCTCTCCATGAAAGCGGCGTACGTATGGCAAGTTATCAGCGCACTGCAAGTTGAACTTGCTTTCGTCTGACCACAAAACATTTCGCCATTGATGAAGTGTCCAGTTCTTATGTTTTTTAGTCCATTCGAGACGTGTTTTTTTTTCATATTTTTGGTCAGCATGGGCTTTTTTGCAGGACGTCTTCCATACAAACCGGCTTCTCGCAATCTTCTGCGCACTGTTTCCACACTTATTTTCACTCCATAGTGTATTTCCAGCTCTGCCCATATAGAAACAGCACTTTTAAAGCGATCCTTTAAGCTGATCCCTTTTATTATGCCATCTATTCTGCTGTCAGTTGATCGTTTGGGACCAGATCCTTTTTTTCGCTCTAGGACCTCTAAAGAATTTTTTTTTTGTAAAAAACGCACTACCGTAGAATGTGAGCAACCCACTCCCTTCGAAATTGTCCTATATGACAGACCGATCGCCACCAACGCATCAATAGCAATTTTTTTTATCACGGTCCAATTGTGTATATTTTGCACCCATTGAGCTGTTTTGCGCTACTCAACCCAATTGCAACATATTATCACTCGCGAATAGCTAATTTTCTCTGTCAACACATCAAAAACACTGAAATACGGGAAACCTCCGTTATTAATGTTGAAAAAACCCGGTGAATTCCCAAAATTATCATATTAAATGGCAGTGTTACCATTGGTGCGGTTTTCATGACCGCCAGTGTATATTGATTATTTTAGAAGCATTCAGTATACTAAATTTTGAAGGTGTAAAAGTTGGTGTTCTAAATATGACCACAAACTCTTGTTTTAAAACCAGAGAAATGCTGTACCCAAATCATTTCCATTAGTACTCAGCAATATCCGAAGTTTTTTCTTGCGAAGAAAATAGATTAATAACACTTTTTTCTAAAACATAAAAGTAATAATTTTTAGATACAAGTTTTAAATTTCAAAATTTTTAATTTCACCTATGAATTAAAAATTTGAAAAAATTTTCTTAAAAATCAGCAGCATAATATGTTTTATACTGGTTGCAAAAAAATGTCAGAAGCCTTTGCATTCTCATGATATAAGTGGGGTCATCTTTAGACACGAGTCAGATTTACCCGACTTTCCCCTATCATAAACATATTGCAAGCAACCCTGACGGCATGAACAGCTGATTAAAATTTCAATTTGAGTTTTAATTTCAAAATGGAACCTTATTTGTAAGTATTATTAAACGTAATTATACCTTTTCCGCAGGAAAGGGTATATTAAGTTTGGCTCGGAGTATGTAACATACCAAAGGAGTCGCGATAGATATAGACATATATATATATATTCTTGATCAGGGTGACAAGAGGAGTCGATCTAGTCATGTCTGTCTGTCTGTCGGTCACACTTTAGTTTTTCGTAATTTACTCCTAAGCCATGAAAGATATCATATTGAAATTTGGCATGGACATGAACCAGGTAAATGTCCGAAAAACTGCATACAAATTTTTTTCGTAGTCCCTTCTTGAGTCGTGGGAAGTGGTTAAGAAATTTTAAAAATCACGATTTTTAACGTTTTTCGTCGATAACATTTTTACTATACATCCCAGCTTATTGAAATTTGGTGTGTGTATAGCTACCATGTAGACTTAAGCTTTCGCTGAAAAAAAATTGCGACATCGCTATAACTATGGTCATCATCCTACACATTTGAAAAAAACACTCTTTCTCTTATTCTCATATCTGTATACAAAAATGATTCTTTTTTGCTTCTTCCGATTGTGTCTTTTGCCGCCAAATAAAGTCGTCACTTAAGGTTGAAATTTGACCATGACCAGCATTCGCGAAATTCGCGAAAATTTGATTTTCACTATTTTGAATTGAGGATTTCGCAGCTAGATATAATGTCCTCTAACGGTTAAAATTTGACCATGACCACCATCCGAGAAATTCGCGAAAATTTGATTTTAACTATTTTGAATTGAGGATTTCGCAGCTAGACATAATGTCCTCTAAGGGTTAAAATTTGAACATGACCACGATTTGCGAAAATTTTGTGCTTAATAATAATCTCGAGTTTTAGAAGCTAAATCGAAGAACAGATAAGGGGTATAAATAGATATCCAAGCTAGAACAACGAAAACGGCAGGAATTTTCGTTAAGGTAATGTTTTAACATATTTTAGGCTGAGGAAAGGTATGTGTGCAATCGGCTTTGCCGATGTAAACTTCTTTACTTGTTTTTGAATTAACATTATACCTACTAAATTCAGTGAAATACAATCTTACTTTTCGAAAAACTAACTCCTTTCAAAATCCATTTCAAAGTGATGATTGGAAAGACTTTAGAACGAGAAGCTTCAAAGCGCTTTCCGAATTGTGTGTGTTGCGTTTGGTTCCCGCCAAGATATTTTGACATCGACTTGCAGATTTCTGAGAGAATTAATTGAGCTTCAATTATTTCTGCTAGAAAAGCCTGGGTTTCAATGTGAATTTTTTGGCGAAAAAGTACGAAAATATTATGATACTTTTCTCCCTGAACTGAGGCCACCCGTCAGAAATGCCGCGTGAAATTTCTGACAGGAATTTTCTGAAGTTTTTTTTGACGTGATAACGTCTATTGAATCGATGATAGGACATTCGATCTGCGAACATCTCACGCCGGAAAACTCAATGTGCGTTCAACATGTTCATCGTCCGATTTACGCGACACACAAACACACTCAAATACACAAAAGTTCAAACTGGTTTAGAGCGGAGAATTCGCTCTCATGAGAAAGCAAATCGTCTTAATCGTCTCTCACAAGCCAACAAGGAAAAATATACAAAAGGCACAGACAAATAAGCGCGGGACTGCCGAAAAACAAGCAGAATTAGAAACACTTCTCAATGTGTTGAGGCGAGAAGTCCGATTGTTTTGTTCTTGCCCTGGTACCTTCTACGAACTCCTAGCGTGTGCGTTGTTTTCATATAGAACGTTGTCTTTCTTGTGAACAAATAATTTTAAAACGAAAGACTGTAATTTTAAAGAAAATAACAGAGCCACAAAATATTTTCACTCCCCCTGCATACTCTATCGAAATTTTTAAAATTTTCGTGTCGCTGTTCGTTTGTATAAGCATAAGTCTGCAATTAGTGTGAAGCAGCGTTGCCGCTTTGGGCTTTTCCCAAATTTGGTAGGAAATTTTCCGCTTGGTAGATTGGTAGGACAAACTCGATTTTGGTAGGTTTTGGTGTCGTTGCTTATTTATCATAAAAAAAGGAAACATAAAATTTCTTTGCTTATTTATAAAAAAAATGGAAATTTAAATTTTCCTTATTTTCGTAGTGAAAGAAGATAAACTACTTTTTGGCAGCCCTGTTTATAGCAGTGCAAAATTGTAAGCACATCCCAGTTGCAAATTTTATGCTCTCCGGATTGATCATTTCAACATGCCTAATGCTGGCCACTCACGCTATACCGATCGAAGCGATTTGTCCATGTTCACAAAAAGTTACGCGTGTGAGGGGTGGTTTATGCACCGATCCAAAGTATTTGAAATTTTTCATAAACCAGCAATTTGTTGACGCGTGAGTGGCGCGGTGTAGGCACTCTCTCCATTCGCATGCTCTCAAACCGGTTTTGGTTTGATTTTTTTTCTATGCATTTTCTCATTTTTCTGTAATCGTTGTCGCGTGAACATCGACGGAAGAAACGGCAAATATAAGCAAAGCCTTTCTGGAGTAATTTTAGCTGACATGTTGACCGCACGACGACTAGAGCGAAATGACGGTTTACGGATCGGTGTGTCGTGTGTGGACAACATACTTTATACCAATCGCTTCGATTGGTATAGCGTGAGTGGCCAGCATAACGTCTTGCGGTTTTTAATTGTAGGAATCTGCAAATTTATGTCAAATGAACGAAATTCTTTGTTTGTAAATTTCAATTAAATAACTTACTTTGCCTTCTAGCACAAACACAAGCTCTCAATATGTTTTCGGTTAAAACTTCAAAAACGCTTCAAAAATCATTTTCACACAAAAAAATTTTAGTAAAAATGTGTTTCTATGAAGCCCAAAATCGAGTAGGCCACGCACAAGCAAATGAAACAAAAATCCGCAGGGAAAATAGCGGAATAGAAAAAAGTAAAAATTTGTTTTTACGCTATTCTTTGAACACATCACCTTTTCCCTGCTCAATGACTGCCAAGAGAAGTAATGCCTATTGACTGTGCTTGGGATAGTTCAAGTGATGCATCGCTTAGTAGAGGACTTCCCCTTATTTGCAACTGGGATATTGATCATTTGAACATGCCTAAGCGAGGGGATATCATAGACTTTTCCCATCACTTTTACACATCTACTTTGTTCGAGCATGGCCGCTTTGGGTAGGCCTTCCCAATGCCTCTCATGAGCATGCAGAAGGTGAGGTGTTCAAAAAAGTTTTGGTTTTGCGTTTTGCTTTTGATTTTACATTTTAGTTCAATCCTGAAAATATGCTACTTTTTCATAAAAAACAGAAATGCTTGACTGGATTCACATATAGATTTATATAGGGTGGCCCACGAAAAAGTTGCATTTTAAAATAGCTACAAAAAAAAGACGGGTGGATATTTTTCAATTATTTTTTGTTTATTAAATAGCCACAACATTGCGGTTTAATAGTGGAAGACCACTTCATTCATATGGCTGCCCCGGCTGGCTTTGCAGTAGCCCATTCTGTGGACCCAATTTTTCATGACATTTTCAATGGTGTGGCCCTCAATGGCTGCAATGGCGACTTCAATCTCGTGCTTTAGTTCGTCAATCGTCTCTGGATGGTTGGCCCTTGACGGTTCCCCACAAAAAATAATCCAACGGCGTCAAATCGCAGCTGCGAGGCGGCCAGTTGACATCGCCTTTTCGACTAATTATGCGATTTTCGAACGTACCGCGCAAAAGTTCGACTGTAGCGTTGGCTGTGTGGCACGTGGCGCCGTCCTGCTGGAACCAAATGTCGCCGTAAACTTAACCATTTCGTAAACCGCGAACCTTTCACTAAAATTTGACACATTGGCAAAATCATTCGAGCTGTCAAAGCCGAAATAATCGATAGTTCAAAAAGCAACCGCTAGATGGGCCACCCTGTACAAAGAAATATTTTTTATTATTTAGTATGTAACTAATTTATAAAAGGTAAAAAAATTAAGACTGCTCCGGTTCTTGTGCAGAATAGTTTGCCCTCTTCTTCGCTTTGTAGGTTTTCTTATACTGCTTTTCCTTGAAATACTTCATGGAGCTCCGAAGGTCTCTTACGTAATCCGTGTGGGTGTAGCCCTCGTCTTGTAGTGCTTCTAAGTTATAAAAATTTAATAAGTAAAGATATTTAATATACATTTTTAGCTGAACTTACGAAAGAGCGCTTTATTTAAATTAATATATGAAGATAAAGCTTTCTTGCCATGAACGCCATTGTAGTTCAAAGTCATTATGAGTTCCAGAGAGAACAATCTGTTAAGATTTGTCCCGAGACCCTCTGGCAAAATAATATTCTTGATTAGAGCGACCTGTAATTATAAAAACGGAAATGGAATCAGCACATGAACTATAATTCTTTACGTTTTATGCGGAGGGTGTGGTCCAGAATTGAAAAAAGAAGCTAAAAAATCGAAATCTGAAAATTATTTATATTTTAAAGTGACTGATACCCGATATCAATTTAGTAGTGTACGACCGAAGGTGGATTTTTAGCCGAAGCCGAACCCGAACAATCGGCAGAGTTGAAGAATGCAAAACATTTTACAGTAAGGAAACAAAATCAGGCTTAATTCATTTGACAAGCACAAAAAAAAACCGCTCAAATTTTCTCTAAATTCTTTCGCTTTAGTCGCCCACATAGTGAGAATTTACAGCAATAATTCACTAGTGTAAAAGGTCTCAATGAAGCAATTGAAAATCTATCGTGACTTTTTTACTTCCATTAAAATGTAAAAATATTCGGCTAAAATATTCCGCTTTTTCTAGCCGGAGCCGAAGCCGAAGATTAAGAATTGGCCGATTATGCCGATTACCGAAGCCGAACCTTCGGTCGGACACTACAATTTAGCTTAAATATTTTTATTAGTGTTGGTTTTTTCATTACACGAACACTGTATACAAAAAGGAAAAAACGTGGGGAACATCTAAGTTATGTGACTTCAATACCTTTAAAAGGCTAACAACAGTATTTCTGGGGGGACGATATTTTTTATACCATTCCGCAAGCTCTTCTTTCAACTCTTTAGAACGCCTTTCCATCGGAAATGAATGGGTCAGGATATGGGAGGGTGATGGAGACTCCCGTTGGCTCCGTGAATTTTGGCAGCGTGAATTAAGCCCGCGATAAGTTTTTGGTCGCGGCCTAAATTCATTTTGCGAATGAAATATGACCGCGATAAAAAATCCAATTTTTATCGCGGTCAAAATTCATTTCTTCATTGTGGCCTTATTTCATTCGCAAAATGAATTAATTTTTTGAGACTATAACCATTAAAATCGGTAAGTGGTTTCTATTCATAAAATTAATTCAAAACAAATATTTTTTGAAACGCATTATTCACTGTTTTCACGTTCGTTTCTTAGGTCTTTGCATATCTCTCTCGGTCTGGATGCATTCAAACATTCTTTCCCTTTTTGGGAAATTTGATATATTATAGTTTTATATTATAGGTTATAGTTTTAAAAAACTCGTCATAGATTGAGGTTTGCGGCATTTGACTCGAAAATTTATTTTTTTCTACTAGGGTCATTATTTGGCCAGTTAGGGGATGGAACCCAAAATTCAGTTTACAAAAAAAGTAATAATTATAACATATTATTAAAACATACCAAAAACGAATCCAATATTCTTCATATTAGGATCGTTTAAAAGGTAATTTTGTAAATTTTTCGAATATGCATACTGAACATGCTCGTTCTTGTCCCTACGGCATCTATATTATAGATTGAAGTTCGTGAGGCATTTTTCTTTAATTTAAGCCTATTTTTGTATGGGGACCCCCCTAAGGAGGGGAGATACAGGGTGGGTATGTTTGAAGAAAATATTTGGGATAAAAAAATAATGGGGGTCGGTCATATATATCATCCCCCTAGGAGGGGTTTGACTGTAGTGACAGCCATTTTGTATGAAATTGTGATAAAATTAAGGTAATTTTGTATGGGTGACCCCCTAAGGAGGGGAGATAGGGGGTCAGTATGTAGGGAAAAAATGTTAGGGGGACAAAGTTGGCGGGGGCCGGTCAAACATTTGACTCCTCTAGGGGCACTCTGGGGCTAGTTAGGACAGTGGGGGGAAAACTCATAAAAAAATTATTTTTGTATGGGAGCCCCTTAAAGAATCGAGATAGGTGGAAGGTTTGTTTGGAGAAATTATTGGGAATAAAAAAATAATGGGAGCTGGTGCTACATTTTACCCCTCTAGGAGCGACTTTGCTTACATTAACTTCAAAAATTTGGAAAAAAATCAAAAATTTAATTTTTTAAATGACATCTTTAATAAAAGTTCATCGTACTATAATACAGGAAATTTTTTTGGAGAAAAAGACACTAAAAGTCATCACCCTAATGTATATATGTATGTGTCAGGGAATGAAACCGTTCCCCTTCCCGTTACCGTTACCCCTTAAATACCGTTTCGTTTTGATTACCCTTACCCTTACCGTTACCGATATAAATACTTAGCTACCTTTACCGTTACCGATACCCTTATAGCTGTGTTACCGGTAAAATTAAAAACAAGTAAGGGTGTTATAGTCAGGCGAGCCTGACAATAGAATACCCGACACATACACACATGTTCAAATAATTTTTAATATCAAGAGGTGTTTAAGACCATAAGGGGCCCCATATACCGACTTTTGATAGATTTCTTTATGAAAACTGCCCCTTTGCCAAGCCCACTTTTCCAATTTTTGTTGAACTTTAAAAATATGAGAAAGTCTCTTTTATACGTGACACAATCTGTTTGGAAGGCATATTGCATTTGTGAATGAAATTTAGAATTTGAACTTATATTCCAACTTCCGATTAGATTTTAAAAAATTTGGAAAAGTGGATCTGACAAAAAATATAAATGCAATTTGACTTTAAACTTATAAGCTAAAAAAAAAACCCAGCCATTTTGATTTGGCGAACACGGTGTCGACTTTGGGCACATGACTATAAAGGGAGAGTTCGTAGGTTCAAATCCTCACACAGGAAAATCAAAAGCAAGAAATTAAACATGTAAAAAAAAATTTAAATAGAAAGAAAAGTACGGAAAACCCGAAAAATGTGTGTAGCAATAATTTTTATTAAGCCATACGATTACAAATATCACCCAAAATTTTTGAGTCAAAAATATTAATCGCCAATTACCCTTCCAGAAGAGTCGTGGCCGAACGGACAATTAGCTAAAAAGTTTCACTTCTCCGCGATAAGAAAGCAACAATATCGGACGAAAAAACATTGCTGCAATGCTTACAGGGTAGCCAATTTGTTTTCAAAAATTTGAAAATGTTAGGTTTTTCATGGCTTTCTTTTTTCTGCTAACGTCACAGCCGTACACCTTTGAAATACTAAATACGTTTAATGGCAGCTAATCGCAATTATAAACTAATCGCGAGTAATGAAGTCGCCGTTTATACGAAAATCCAGAAACAAGAAATTTATTTTTTTCGTGCTACCAGACTGAAAAAAAATCGAAGTATGATATTAATTTTAGTAATTTTCCATTACGAAGTAGTAAAATGTCCGACTCGGATATATTTATTCTCCTTTCAATTAATTAATTAATTAATACAAAAAACGAAGCATATTATAATGAAATGCTGTTCTTTTTCTATGATTCAAATAAACGGCGCTGCCAGATCATCAAAAACAGCTAAATTTGTGAAAAAAGTGGCATCTGGCGTATTTATTGCAATGAGTCACACTACTCACGATCAGCGCTCCCACTTATGGGCTTTTCCTACCAAAGCAGGTAGGTATTTTTTTCTTTGGTAGGTTGAATCGGATTTTGGTAGGATTGCGGAAATTTGTTCATTTTGACTAAATATATCGCCCCTCCAATAAAATTTTTGGAGGGGCTAAAGTGCCTTTCCCTCCGTAGTTGCCGCGCCTGCCGCTCACGATTTATTTTCGTGAGTTAGCTCATCGCGAGTAAGACTCGTTCTCACCGTTTATATTGTTAAATTCGCGTACGCATAAACGTACTAAAAATCTTTTACTAAGCGTATAGCAAAATTGCAAGAATTTAAATAAATGAATTTTTCCAACAAGATAATACACCTGATTACACTGCACAACAAAATCGAACTTTTTGCGTGCCTTTGACTTGAAACCAATTTTTTTTTGTAGTATTTGTTTCGCTGAATCTCAATATATGCGTAAAATTTGAAAGTTAGCTCGCGTTTTTTAAATATCCGCTAAGAAAGGTTTTGCGAATTTTTGTCAATATTTTTTAGTCGTAGCCCCATTATCGTTCGACCGTTTCAAAAAAACTTTAATTTATATGAAAGAAGAGTAAAAATACAACATATTCTTCATACATATGGATGAAATCGGTTCAACAGTTTAGGCGCTATAGGTCGATAAAGGCGAGAATTTTATGAAATTTTTAACAATTTTGTACAAAAACTTGATTTCAAACCCATATAATTTCCGAAAAAGGTCCGGTATTTAAGTTCAGGCTATCTTAAGTAAAAGAGTGGATTCCTAAGAGCATTTCAAGACCAAGACAAAAAATATCCGATGAATGGTTCATATTTTAGTTGGGTTTTTAGAAAAAATGAGACGACTTTTTTTACGCCGGAAAATATGCCACAATTTTTTTATTTCTGTCTTTAAGTTATATTAATATATAAAAAAAATTGGTGGAATCTGGAAAAATTAGGAATCCACTCTTTTACTTAAGATAGCCTGAACTTAAATACCGGACCTTTTTCGGAAATTATATGGGTTTGAAATCAAGTTTTTGTACAAAATTGTTAAAAATTTCATAAAATTCTCGCCTTTATCGACCTATAGCGCCTAAACTGTTGAACCGATTTCATCCATATGTATGAAGAATATGTTGTATTTTTACTCTTCTTTCATATAAATTAAAGTTTTTTTGAAACGGTCGAACGATAATGGGGCTACGACTAAAAAATATTGACAAAAATTCGCAAAACCTTTCTTAGCGGATATTTAAAAAACGCGAGCTAACTTTCAAATTTTACGCATATATTGAGATTCAGCGAAACAAATACTACAAAAAAAAATTGGTTTCAAGTCAAAGGCACGCAAAAAGTTCGATTTTGTTGTGCAGTGTAATCAGGTGTATTATCTTGTTGGAAAAATTCATTTATTTAAATTCTTGCAATTTTGCTCTACGCTTAGTAAAAGATTTTTAGTACGTTTATGCGTACGCGAATTTAACAATATAAACGGTGAGAACGAGTCTTACTCGCGATGAGCTAACTCACGAAAATAAATCGTGAGCGGCAGGCGCGGCAACTACGGAGGAAAAGGCACTTTAGCCCCTCCAAAAATTTTATTGGAGGGGCCATATATTTAGTCAAAATGAACAAATTTCCGCAATCCTACCAAAATCCGATTCAACCTACCTGTTTAATTGTTCGAGACTGTTATTTTTTATGTTTATTTTTTGTTTAGTTTGCAGTAAACAATAATACTTCTTGAATCGAAATAAGTTCATAACAGCGTTGAAAATTGTATCGCGTCTTTAATGTTGACATTGCATTTCTTCATTACGTTTGATTTTCAATTTTTTATTTTTTTTTTTTTTGAATTCGATATTGTAGTAAATGCCCTGCGACGAAGTTCATGGTCATAATAATGCAAAATTTGCAATAAATTGTTATTTTTGTTATGCTAAGTGAAATAAGAATGTAACATTTTATGATATATAAGCACCACAAGGTGCAAATAAAACTGACTCTTAATTTGACTTCAAAACAGAGCATTTCATTTTGAGAGCAAGTAACTCGGTTCAAGTGCCGTTGTTACACAGAACAAAACTTAAAAGCCCAATTCAGTTTATGTGCTGCAATTGGAATCTTTTAAGACACAACATTAACAAGGAGACAGACAGTTTTCCTTAACATTTTGGTGACCCTCAACGACAGAATAAGGTGTATCCTTATTTTGAAACGCAACCAACCTACGGAAGGACGGAGGTACAAGAACAATCAGCAACTAACGGAGGTAAAACAACAACAACAAATTGGGACTATTTGAGGACTTGGTCGAGAAGCAGAAGCAAACTGGAGCGAACATAGAGGCAATAATTAAAAACTTCAAAAAGGATTCAGCAACAAGGAAGACTACTACAACGTATTTTCAAGAGCGACTTCAAAAACTGAATGACGAATGGTCCACATTTGATACTACAGACAACCAGATTCGTCTACTGGAAAATCGACCAATAGACCACGAGTATTTCAAAAACGATTACTTCAGTGCAATACTGAATATCGTCCAAGAATATCAGGAGATATTTAAATCAGCAATGCTTAAGGTCAATCAATCAAACAATACTAAGCAGCCTCCGGAAGCAACTCAACGCACAAGTAACATGAACGATGGCCAGCAAGCAAATATGGCAGGACAACAGGCAGAAGATGCAGAACTTATCAAATTAGTTCGCCGACAAAATTCAATGATGGATTCCCTTCAACGATTGATAGAAGACAATTTCTCCGAACAAGACCTTCAAGTCGCAACAAAATTATGGGAAAACATTCAAAATCTTCATTTCCAAGTTAGTGAACTGCATGCTAACCCAGAGGAAAAAGGATACAACCGGAGTAGGTTCATTGCTCTCGAAAAAATCATCAGAAACATTTGCAACACTGTGACAAGAAATTCATCAACTCAACCAACCTCGATACGGACTAGTAATCAATCGGACTCAATTCCAATGCCAAAAATCATGATACCAAAATTTGACGGTAATCACCTAAAGTGGCAAGAATTTTACGACTTATTCTCGTCACTTGTAATAAATCAGCCGATATCAAGAGTTCAAAAAATTTGGTATCTAAAAACTCTTTTGGTGGGGGAAGCTGCAAACCTTATAAAGCATTTTTCTGCCACAGGAGAAAATTTCGAAGCTGCGTGGGAAATGGTGACCGATCGATACAATAACAAAAGAATGCTGGTTGGGAAATTAATTCATGAGCTGGTTGACACGCAAAGTAGTCCTGCAAAGGATAACTTCAAGGCGTTACACGATAGAACTCTAGAATGCTTATTAGCTCTGCAAAATCTTCAAATAAACACGTCAACTTGGGACCCGCTGCTACTACATATACTACTGAAACGATTAGATCAAGCGACACGTCTCCGATATGAACAATCTTTGTTGAAACCACGAGAAATTCC
Organism: Chlorops oryzae; assembly: GCA_020466095.1. Classification (NCBI taxonomy): domain Eukaryota; kingdom Metazoa; phylum Arthropoda; class Insecta; order Diptera; family Chloropidae; genus Chlorops; species Chlorops oryzae. Next base: position 65,142,333 of record CM035807.1, on the reverse strand, counting down.
AACAATTAAGGATTTTCTCACGTTTTTGGAAAGAAATTTCCAATCCATGGAGGCAATAGGTTCGAAGGAGAAAGCATCAAACCCGAAGGCAAACGTATGTACTTCAGTCACGTCAAACAGTCAACCTGATGGATCCTGCGCTATGTGCAAAAACGGAAAGCACCCATTGTTTGCCTGCAAAAATTTCCTTCAGGCACCCCCTGCAACACGACTTCAGTTTGTACAACAGCAAAAATACTGTTTCAACTGCTTAAAACCAGGACATGGCTCGAAAAAATGCACGTCAAGAAGCTGTACAAAATGCAACAAGAAACACAATACACTGTTACATCTTCAGGAGCAAACTACAAGCACTTCATCATCAACAACAACCAAGTCCTCGGAAAGCACGTCATCAGTAATTACGGAGACATCCCAAGACGACAAAGAGGCGGCATCTCTGACCGCAGCTAAGCAATCAAAGTCAAGTAGCTACGTAATTCTTGGAACGGCGATGATAAAGGTCCAGGCAAATGGAAAGGAAATTCAGTGCAGAGCAGTTCTAGATTCGGGCTCTCAACTCAATTTTGTCACCGAACGTTTGGTTAAACGCATGGGTATTTCAACAAAACCAGCTTCGATATCTATCAACGGAATCGGCTCAAGCAACACAAAAGTAAGGCATCGAGTCAACGTTGCATTACACTCCCGTATCAACAATTTCACAACTCGTCTTGAAGCAGCAGTGTTGCCACATATCATATCCACGCAACCATCTAGGCTAATCAACATCGATAGTTGGCCGATTCCTAAAAACATAACACTGGCAGACCCAGAATTTCACCAGCCGAACAACATTGACGTTCTATTAGGAGCAGAGTTTTATCACCAGCTGTTGGTAGTTGGGCAAATACAATTATCGGATGAGTTGCCCACATTACACGCGGCTCGGTTGGGTCATATCAGGGAAGATTAATGGGACCCAGTTGTCAACCGCCACATGTAGTATATGCACGGATGATGAAACCAGTCTAGAAGAAAATATTGCTCGATTATGGGAACTAGACGACATTAAAACAGCAGATAAACTCCTATCGCTGTCCGACAGACAATGTGAAACTCATTTTGCACAAACCTGCAACATCGATAAAAGTGGGAGATTCGTCGTAAGGATTCCATTTTGTGACAGCCCGGAGGTGCTAGGAGAATCTCATGGGATAGCACTCAACAGGTTTCTCTCTCTTGAACGCCGTCTAGAAAAGACACCAGAAATTAAAACTCAGTACGAGAAATTCATGGAAGAATATGAAGCATTGGGGCACATGACCCAAATACCTCTTTACTCAATCACCAAGCCAAATTATTTTATTCCTCACCACTGCATTCTAAGGCCACAAAGCGAAACAACAAAATTACGAGTTGTTTTTGATGTCTCTGCAAAAACTTCATCGGGAGTCTCCTTAAACGACATAATGCATACAGGCCCTACAGTCCAAAGTGAGCTTTTTTCTATTCTACTTCGCTTTCGATTACCCCGATTTGTGTTTACGACCGACGTAACGAAGATGTATCGCCAAATGTTCATCCACCCAGAAGATCGAAAATTTCACGTTATCATATGGAGGGAAAGTTCAACCACCCCAATCAAATATTACCAGCTCAACACGATAACTTATGGAACTCGAGCAGCACCATATTTGGCAACTAAGTGCTTGGAGAAGATAGCTAAGGAGAACATGACACGATATCCTCTTGAAGCCAAGTTTCTTCTTGAGAACTTCTACGTGGACGATGGAATTGGTGGAGCTGATAGCTTAAATATTGCGCTGACAATTCAACGGGAGCTCACACACATCCTGAAACAGCACGGGCTCAATCTACAAAAATGGCATGGAAATCACACCCAGTTACTCCAAAACGTAGCAGGAGAAAATCAAGAGGTCAACATTAATTTCAATGACTGTCAAGAAACGAAAACCTTGGGTTTGACCTGGATTCCCAGAAGTGATAAATTCTCTGTAAAGGTATGCCTGAGCCAAAGAAAACGTGTAACAAAACGAACAGTGAGCTCAGATTTAGCAAGACTATTCGATCCTTTAGGGATTTTAGCACCTGTTACTGTCTTCGCAAAGATTTTCATTCAAGAACTATGGCAAATCAAACTATCATGGGACGAAGCCTTGCCAGAAGAGCTGCATACAAGATGGATAAAATTTCGCAATAACTTGGAAAACATAAACAATATGCAGTTCCCTCGACACATATTTGAGGACCACGTCACATCCACGGTACAGATTCACGCCTTTGCCGATGCCTCCGATAGAGCGTTCGGAGCAGCTATTTATATAAGATCAGTAATAAAAAATGGAACTGTGATTGTGAGGTTACTTTGTGCAAAATCGCGAGTGGCTCCTTTGAAGCGGCAGACTCTTCCTCGGCTCGAGCTTTGCGCTGCTTTGGTGAGTGCTCAACTAATGACAAGGATAAAAAAGGACTTGAAGTTCGAAAATGCACCTGCCTTCCTTTGGACAGACTCAGAAATCGTTTTGGCGTGGATCAATTCCAGCTCATCTTCCTATCACACATTCGTGGCCAACCGAGTGTCTCAAATCCAGGACTTAACAATAGCTGAACAATGGAGACATGTACCTTCAAAGGAAAACCCTGCGGACATCCTATCCCGTGGCCTTGATCCAAAGAAATTGTTAACATGCAATATGTGGCTGTATGGGCCAATGTTTTTACATGGTCGAGAAGAGTTTTGGCCACAAAGAAAGATATCATGCGACGAAACCATCATGGAGCGCAAAAGGGAAACCACAGTCGTAGCCGCCACTACTGATTCAGCAATGATGATCTATAACATCGACCACAAGGGATCTTTCTTAACCCTTCAACGCGTTATAGGTTATGTGCTAAGGTTCATCAGCAATGCAAGAAAAGGACAACGGAAGTTCAAGCTGGCGTTAACAGTAGAAGAACTTGAGAGTGCTATCGTGGTCATCGTTAGATCTATGCAAGAATCAGATTTTCAGGAAGACTTGAAACATTTGGCAAAACATAACGAAGTAAGCAGAAGCAGCCCAATCAGTAATCTTTGTCCGTTCTTGGATAAAAATGGAATCATCCGAGTTGGAGGTCGATTGGAATCATCCACACTGTCATACGAGGCTAAGCATCCAATGTTGATTCCATACAACGACCCTATATCAAGGCTTTTAATGCAGGGAATCCATGAACAAAATCGTCATTGTGGGCCTCAAGCACTACTAGCCTACACGAGACAGAGATATTGGCCTGTATAGGGAAAATCAGCTGCACGCTCAATTGTGCAACATTGTGTACGATGTACTAAAGCTAAACCAAAACTACTCAGTCAACTGATGGGTAATTTGCCTCCAACACGCATCACACCGGCTCGACCTTTCATCAATGCTGGTGTTGACTTCTGTGGGCCATTTTGGGTCCACTATAAAGTTCGAGGAAAGAAACCCCAAAAATGCTACATAGCAGTTTTTTGCTGCTTCGCGACTAAGGCTGTCCATTTGGAACTTGTCAGTGATCTAACTACTGATGCCTTTATAGGAGCGCTGAAACGGTTCATAAGTAGGAGAGGATTTTGTCAACATCTATATTGTGACAACGCCACAAATTTCGTTGGTGCTAAAAATCAGCTGAAGGAACTGTCAGAAACCATATTTACCAGCTCTGCAAGCGAAGTCATCAGCCGAGAATGTACAACGAAGGGAATAACATTCCATTTTATACCCCCAAGGGCACCTCATTTTGGAGGTTTATGGGAGACCGCAGTGAAGTCGGCCAAACATCTGCTGATAAGAAGTGTATCTACTGCTTCCTTGACGTATGAAGAGCTCGACACCGTTGTGATAGAAATTGAGGCGATTATGAACTCACGACCCATCAGTCCGATGTCAGAAGATCCAAATGATCTAACGGCTCTGATAGGAGAGCCATTGAACGCACGAATTGATCCAGAGTCCACACCAGCGAAGATAAGCCTTCTAACAAGATGGAAATTAGTGACGCATCTAAAAAGAGAATTTTGGAAACGGTGGATGAGGGAATACTTATGCGAGCTGCAATATCGACACAAGTGGAAAACTCAAGGTGTTAATATTAAACCAGGAGACATGGTCATTCTAAAGGAAGATAATGTGGCCCCTTTACAATGGCCAATGGGAAGAATTCTAAAAGTTCATCCAGGAGATGATGGCATCGTCCGGGTAGCAGACGTGAAAACAGCTTCCGGCACCTGCAGAAGACCGATCGACCGACTAGCACCGTTACCGATCAAATCGGAAGCACCAATTGAAGAAAATAGTCAACTAGGCGAAGAAGAACCCGAAATACCTACGAAGAAGAAACGTCTAGCAAAAAATCCCAGTCTTTTTATGGCACTCGTAGTTCTCATGGCTTTACCACTAGTATTCGGAGCTCAATTTCAAAACACGCAGTTTGGAACGAGGCTAGGAATACACTTCGAAGGAATTGGTTCGGTTGCTATTTCATCAACTGATTGGCAGCTTTTGATTTATTACGATCTCAACGGATTTTGGAAGGACCTGCAAGCATTTTCTAACGGCACTAAGGCCTTAAATCAATTGTGTCAGCAAATTCAGCAAAAGAGCACCTGTACAAACTTGGCCACACACTTTGAGCATACGGAGTCTGAATTGATGTCAGAAAGCACGCTCTTGTCAGGGAGACGACATAAAAGAGGGGCGGTAGACTTAGTTGGCAATATCGCACATTCACTATTTGGAGTTCTAGATTCTGAATATGCCGAACAAATGGCGCACACAATAACAAAAGTTAAGGACAATGAAGCCCATCTTTTGAATCTGCTTAAAAACCAAACATCAATTATTGATTCCACGATAATTATCTTAAAAACGGATCAAAAGGCGGTAACTTCAAAATTTGATCACCTTGACAACCAGATAACTCAAATTTACAACCTCGTGCGCAATAATACGGATGATAAATACCAAGAACAAATACAACGAACTTTTTTGTCACTCTGCATACAACTCAACATAATTGCAGCAAACTTACAGCAGACACAATCCTCAATTCTTGATATACTGACAAACACTCACCATGGCATTATTAGTCCATTGCTGCTTACACCAAGTCAATTGCAACAGGAAATTCAAAAAATAAAACTTCACTTGCCGGAGTCGCTTTCCCTGCCTGTAAGACAAGAAAATTCATTTCAACTGAATAAATTAATGAAGATTACAGGAGGACTCACGCGAAACACCGTCATTTTCAGCCTTACCATACCATTAATCGAGCATGAACAATTTCAAATATTCAATCTCGTGCCAATACCCAATTGGATCAACAAAACGATGATATCCATAAGGCCGTGCTCCTCTCTTCTGGCGATAGGCATGGACAACCAATATTTCACCATCAGGGATTCGGAATTACAAGAATGTCCGATCATAAAAGACGAAACGTACATTTGTTCAAAAGGTCAAGTCCGATATGACCGTGGCTCAACAATTTGTTCCTGTGAAATAAACTTATTTCACAACAAAAGTCATTCTGATTGCGCACTGCAACGATTATCCGACAGCACTGCTTGGATCCCTCTCAGGCATACAAACAAGTGGATATACGCACTACCAACAGCTACTCGTGCAATAGCAGTATGCAAAAGAGAGATCACACAACTAACTCTCACGGGATCGGGATTGCTCAGTCTAGAACCGCAATGCATACTCAAACATGACTTCATATCTATACGAGGGCAACGAGTAATATCCAACACTCTCAAATCATCATACACCAGCCTTTGGGAATTTACAAAACAAAACTACACAGAAAAATTAAAACCTCTGCTTCAAGAAATCCAAAAAACTGATTATATTGCACAAATAGAAAATCTAACGGCGCTACAGTCCTCACTGGCGAAACAGGAAATATTCCAACTTCCCAATAAAATTCAAAGCCAAAATTATCATCATATGACGGTCAGTTATATAGCACTAATCATCACTGTATGCATTTTGATCTACTTGGGAATTAAACGAAAAGCCAAGGGCTCGCCAACTCCAGCACCACGAAATCAATTCACAACAACAGACTTCACAGTGCATGTATAAGCAAACCATATCAACAGAAGAAACACTGAAAAGGCAACACCTCAACATCGTAAATTTCGAGCAGAGCTCAAGGCGGGCAGAATGTTTAATTGTTCGAGACTGTTATTTTTTATGTTTATTTTTTGTTTAGTTTGCAGTAAACAATAATACTTCTTGAATCGAAATAAGTTCATAACAGCGTTGAAAATTGTATCGCGTCTTTAATGTTGACATTGCATTTCTTCATTACGTTTGATTTTCAATTTTTTATTTTTTTTTTTTTTGAATTCGATATTGTAGTAAATGCCCTGCGACGAAGTTCATGGTCATAATAATGCAAAATTTGCAATAAATTGTTATTTTTGTTATGCTAAGTGAAATAAGAATGTAACATTTTATGATATATAAGCACCACAAGGTGCAAATAAAACTGACTCTTAATTTGACTTCAAAACAGAGCATTTCATTTTGAGAGCAAGTAACTCGGTTCAAGTGCCGTTGTTACACAGAACAAAACTTAAAAGCCCAATTCAGTTTATGTGCTGCAATTGGAATCTTTTAAGACACAACATTAACAAAGAAACAGACAGTTTTCCTTAACACTACCAAAGAAAAAAATACCTACCTGCTTTGGTAGGAAAAGCCCAAAAGTGGGAGCGCTGATCGTGAGTAGTGTGACTTATTGCAATAAATACGCCAGATGCCACTTTTTTCACAAATTTAGCTGTTTTTGATGATCTGGCAGCGCCGTTTATTTGAATCATAGAAAAAGAACAGCATTTCATTATAATATGCTTCGTTTTTTGTATTAATTAATTAATTAATTGAAAGGAGAATAAATATATCCGAGTCGGACATTTTACTACTTCGTAATGGAAAATTACTAAAATTAATATCATATGTGTACTACCACTTCGATTTTTTTTCAGTCTGGTAGCACGAAAAAAATAAATTTCTTGTTTCTGGATTTTCGTATAAACGGCGACTTCATTACTCGCGATTAGTTTATAATTGCGATTAGCTGCCATTAAACGTATTTAGTATTTCAAAGGTGTACGGCTGTGACGTTAGCAGAAAAAAGAAAGCCATGAAAAACCTAACATTTTCAAATTTTTGAAAACAAATTGGCTACCCTGTAAGCATTGCAGCAATGTTTGTTCGTCCGATATTGTTGCTTTCTTATCGCGGAGAAGTGAAACTTTTTAGCTAATTGTCCGTTCGGCCACGACTCTTCTGGAAGGGTAATTGGCGATTCATATTTTTAACTCAAAAATTTTGAGTGATATTTGTAATCGTATGGCTTAGTAAAAATTATTGCTACACACATTTTTCGGGTTTTCCGTACTTTTCTTTCTATTTAAATTTTTTTTTACATGTTTAATTTCTTGCTTTTGATTTTCCTGTGTGGGGATGTGAACCTACGAACTCTCCCTTTATAGTCATGTGCCCAAAGTCGACACCGTGTTCGCCAAATCAAAATGGCTGGTTTTTTTTTTAGCTTATAAGTTTAAAGTCAAATTGCATTTATATTTTTTGTCAGATCCACTTTTCCAAATTTTTTAAAATCTAATCGGAAGTTGGAATATAAGTTCAAATTCTAAATTTCATTCACAAATGCAATATGCCTTCCAAACAGATTGTGTCACGTATAAAAGAGACTTTCTCATATTTTTCTTCTAGCGTGTTCTCGCTTTAGCCGAAAGTACGTGTTTTCGACGTTTTCGTAATTCCGACTGAAATCACGAAGAAATCAAGTAGTCTTGCCATACAGAAAACTGTCAATTGAAAATACGATACAGTATGAAAATACGCTTGCTTTGAACGAAATTATGCACGAAATTGAAAACACGTAATTTTAAAAACTACTTTGAACAGTCTTATTTCTAAAAATAAGGAAAATTCGATTGCATGTCATCACTCATGTGATTTCCTCGTGGGATTGTTTTCGGTTCCCGCTTATTCATTCCAACCAGAATACTTAGAATTTGGGCGCACTCGATTCTTTGACACATAAGCATACACAGGCTTCTTACAAACAAACCCTTAGTTAACAAACATACACACAAAGGTTTTCATATGCACAGCCAAAATTCTAGTAGCGCTCTTTAGAAAAATATTCTTTATCTATTCTATAAAATTAAAAAAAATACATCCAGAAAAAAAACAAAATTAAAGTTGAAAAAAAAAATACTTCCATGAGCCTCGAACCGGAGGCCTCTCGGTTAAGAGGCTAGCATTCATACTCTACGCTGCATTGCCATCTTAGCAGCAACTGTCATACCCGCTATAAATGCTGTAGACATAATGACGAGAGCACTTTTTCGCTCAGGTTCTGTAAAATTTCAATGTTAATTCCCTGTTACAGCACGATTTCTCCCTCTGTTTTTTTTTCAAAGAATAAAATGTAAATATATTAATAAAAAAAATTTAATTCTGATAAAAACCTTTTTTATTCGGAATTTTTTGGTAAAATGTACTTGCCAAAATCAATTTTCGTCGATTTAATCCTTAAATTTTTGAAATAAAAATTTTTTTTATCCATAGAATGGGAGCACATAAATAGCACATAATTCCCACCTACTTAAATTTTTTTGAAAAATTCTAAAACGGCTCAATTTTGCAGTGGAAGCTACACCCCCCTTTTCATACAAAATGTTTTCGTCCTTAAAATCTGACAGGGACGAGCACAAAATTTTCTGAGTAAGGACATAAATAGCACATAAAAAGCACTTAATTTGGGCAACAAAATTTTTTAATTTCAGGAAAAGGGGGGTGCAGCTGCACGGACCTGCTATTAAGCCTGTGAATAACGTAGATGCGCGGAACGCGAGCGTTTTTTGCAAGCAATCATCAGTCATTCATATATGCTCTTATAAGGAATTACTCAGAAATATCTTGCAGTCTACACTTTTTTCTTCATAATTGAAGTGTTAATATAAAATGCAATTTTAACAGCCTAAAATAGGTATTTCAATTCCTAAAGGACAATTTTGAAATTTATTCCGTTACAATTACCGGTATATACCGGTAAAACCCTTACCGTTATACAAGGAAAACCTTTACCTTTACCGATACCGATATTCGTAAAATATTTGTTACCGTTACCGTTATTCGTTCCGGTTTCATTCCCTGATATGTGTGTATGTCGATTAACGTCTTGCGGTTTTTAATTGTAGGAATCTGCAAATTTATGTCAAATGAACGAAATTCTTTGTATGTAAATTTCAATTAAATAACTTACTTTGGCTTCTAGCACAAACACAAGCTCTCAATATGTTTTCGGTTAAAACTTCAAAAACGCTTCAAAAATCATTTTCACACAAAAAAATTTTAGTAAAAATGTGTTTCTATGAAGCCCAAAATCGAGTAGGCCACGCACAAGCAAATGAAACAAAAATCCGCAGGGAAAATAGCGGAATAGAAAAAAGTAAAAATTTGTTTTTACGCTATTCTTTGAACACATCACCTTTTCCCTGCTCAATGACTGCCAAGAGAAGTAATGCCTATTGACTGTGCTTGGGATAGTTCAAGTGATGCATCGCTTAGTAGAGGACTTCCCCTTATTTGCAACTGGGATATTGATCATTTGAACATGCCTAAGCGAGGGGATATCATAGACTTTTCCCATCACTTTTACACATCTACTTTGTTCGAGAATGGCCGCTTTGGGTAGGCCTTCCCAATGCCTCTCATGAGCAGGCAAAAAGTGAGGTGTTCAAAAAAGTTTTGGTTTTGCGTTTTGCTTTTGCTTTTACATTTTAGTTCAATCCTGAAAATATTCTACTTTTTCATAAAAAACAGAAATGCTTGACTGGATGCACATATAGATTTATATAAGGTAATATTTTTTATTATTTAGTATGTAACTAATTTATAAAAGGTAAAAAAATTAAGACTGCATCGGTTCTTGTGCAGAATAGTTTGCCCTCTTCTTCGCTTTGTAGGTTTTCTTATACTGCTTTTCCTTGAAATACTTTATGGAGCTCCGAAGGTCTCTTACGTAATCCGTGTGGGTGTAGCCCTCGTGTTGAAGTGCTTCTAAGTTATAAAAATTTAATAAGTAAAGATATTTAATATATATTTTTAGCTGAACTTACGAAAGAGTGCTTTATTTAAATTAATATATAAAGATAAAGCTTTCTTGCCATGAACGCCATTGTAGTTCAAAGTCATTATGAGTTCCAGAGAGAACAATCTGTTAAGATTTGTCCCGAGACCCTCTGGAAAAATAATATTCTTGATAAGAGTGACCTGTAATTATAAAAACGGAAATGGTATCAGCACATGAACTATAATTCTTTACGTTTTATGGGGAGGGTGTGGTCCAGAATTGAAAAAAAAGCTAAAAAAAAAAAACGAAATCTGAAATTTTTTTATAATTTAAAGTGACTGATACACGATATCAATTTAGCTTAAATATTTTTTTAGTGTTGGTTTTTGCATTACACGAACACTGTATAAAAAATTAAAAAACGCACACTACTAAAAATATTTAAGCTAAATTGATATCGTGTATCAGTCACTTTAAATGAAAAAATAAGAAGTAAGGGTGTATAGTCAGGCGAGCCTGAAAATAGAATACCCGACACAGACACATAATTTTTAATATCAACAGGACATAAGGAGCCCCATATACCGACTTTTGTTAAATTTATAAATGAAAACCACCCTTTTGCCACGCCCAATTTACATATTTTTTTGGAATTCTAATCGGACCCTTATATATACGCTCAAATTCTAAGTTTCATTGAAATATTTCAATAAAGTCCGCTTTTGAGGCATTTTTGGGATTTTTGTGACAGACCCTAATACTAGAGGTACCCTTAATAATGGTCCGATCAAAAAAAATTTTGGGGAGGATGTTTGTGGCTACATACGAGGCATAAGTGCCAAATTTCGTTCAAGTCCCATTTGAATTTCGGGTGTAGGAGAGAATTTTCGAAAAACACCCTTCTGCCACGCCCACTTTTCCAATTTTTTTAAATCGTATTACTTGCCTTTAAACATGTCGAAATATCAAATTTCATCCAAATATATTGAAATACTTCGATTTTAGAGCAGTTTTTGTGATTTTCGTAACAGACCCTAGTACCGGAGGTACCCCTAAAAATGGTCCGATCGGGTCCATTCTCGAACCTGTTCTTACTTATGTGCCTGTGACTATGCATACTAAATATCGTTAAGATAGCTCAACTTTTGCGATAAGAAAATTGTATACAAGCAGACGGACAGACAGACAGACGGACAGACGGACAGACAGACGGACAGACAGACGGACGGACATGTCTAAATCGAATCTCCTGGTGACGCTGATTATTTCTATATTAAGTTTGTATGGTCTATCTCGACTGGTTCTGGGTGTTACACACAACCCAACAAACGCAATATACCCTCGACACAGAGTGTGTCGGGTATAAAAATCGAGATTTTAAAAATCGATTTTTAGAAACTAAAATCAATGATTCAAAATGGCTGAATATTTTTGCGTTCTAGTTCACCTCCTCCCCCTAAATAATTTACGTATTTTTCGAATTCCTGTTCTACGTTTTTATCAACTTCTTCCAGGCTTTCTTCGGAATTAATGGGGAAATTAAAATCAAGTTCAGGTTGCACTTTTTACACCCGACACACTCTGTGTCGAGGGTATATTGCGTTTGTGTGGTTGTGTGTAACACCCAGAACTAGTCGAGATAGACCATACAAAATGAATATAGAAATGATCAGCGTCACCAGGAGATTCGATTTAGACATGTCTGTCCGTCTGTCTGTCCGTCTGTCCGTCTGTCTGTATATGTTTTAGGTATAATTATGTGTAAATTGAAAAAAATATAACATGCCTTGCATAGTTATTATTTGCACTTGTAGGGTTTTAATCAAATCCAAAAGTGATTTTGATTATCCGAAAGGTCATTTTGTTGGTTTTTTATTGCAATGAGTTCTTCTTGCAAGTTGTTTCCTGTAAATAATTTAATAAATCAATACTTATGCCAAACTCATGGAAAATAAAAAATTACCTTTGTTTGAATAGTTCCTTTCGCAAAGTTTCCTACTGGCAGTTCCGGGATTAATGTTTTCAGTAATGTTTTTGTCTTAACCTAAATGAAGTTGTAAACTAACACGTGTGAATAATGGGTATAAAAATTTGAAGATTCTTGTAAGGAAGGCTAAGATATTTGCATTTGATATTCTTAACAAGAATAAATTCGTCTGTATGTAATGTTTGATGTGGAGCTTTATATATTCCACAATCTTTGCCTGAATTGAGCGGAGCATCAAAACAACTTTCCAAATTGATTAATTTCTTCCCTAAAAAGTAAATCTCACCTCTTACTGCCTCAAATTTACTTATAACAAATAGGCTTTCATTGACACCGCAAATGTTATCGGGTGTAATGGCAGTAAACTTACAATCTCGGGTAGCATAGCTGATGATTTCCCCCACGCTATTACGTTTAACTCCTATTTCTCTTCGAATTTGATGTTGATGCAAATGTTCAAGATTATTATTAATCTGTTGTAAAATTTGTGTTGGCTTCTTGACCACCTCTTTTAATTTCTGTAAAAAATTTTCAAATTTATACGCTGTAAGGTTTTGTAGCACACCAAACTCGTTTGCACATTGGGCCATATGTAGCATACAGTGTATATTATTGGGGGTTTGAATTAATTTTAAAGGTTTTTTTTTCCATTTTTGAGCGTTTATGCAGAAAAAACGACGCAATGTATTTTATTCAAAATATTGTCCATCGTTAGGTGCAATTTTTTCCCATCTTTCTGGTAGCATATGAATTCCGCGCCGGAAGAACGACTCGTCTTTTGAGGCAATCCACAAATCGACCGAATTTTTGGTATCCTCGTAAGAAGTGAAGCGCTGCTCAGCCAAGGCGTGCGTCATAGATGTAAAGAGGTGGTAATCAGAAGGGGCTATGTCTGGGATATAAGGCGGGTGCGGTAGCACATCCCACTTATGCGTCTCCAACGTTTCCTTAACGGTTCTTGCAACATGTGGCCGTGCGTTTTCATGTTGGAAAACCACTTTATCGTGTCTTTTGGCATATTCCGGCCGTTTAGCCTTTAATGCTCGGCTCAATTGCATTAATTGTTGTTTACAGCGTTCCCCAGAGATGGTTTTGTTAGGTTTGAGCAGCTCATAGTACACAACACCCTTCTAATCTCACCAAATACACAGCATAAGCTTGGCGCCATGAATATTCGCCTTGGCCTTCGATGTTGATGCATGTCCCTGTGGTCCCCACGTTTTTTTCAATTGGGATTGTCGTAGTGTATTTACTTTTCATCGCCAGTAACAATACGATGCAAAAAACTCTTCCTTTTATGCCGTTGAAGCAGTTGTTCGCACATGCCAAATCGCCGTTCAACGTCTCTCGGCTTCAACTCGTACGGAAACCAATTTCCTTGCTTTTGAATCATTCCCATGGCCTTTAGGCGTTTGCTGACCGTTGATAAATCAACTCTCAATGCTTCGGACAATTCTTGAAGGGTTTGACACGAATCTTCACCGAGTAATGCCTTCAGCTCCTCATCTTCAAACTTTTTCGGCTGGCCCGGACGCTCTTTGTCTTCAGTGTCAAAATCACCATTTTTAAACCGACGGAACCAGTACTCACAAGTGGAAATCGATGGAGCATAGTCCCCGTAAGCCTCAGTAAGCGTACGTTGGGCTTCAACCGCTTTTTTCTTCAAATGAAAGCACAAAAGTAAACCTTCCCGCAAATTGCGTTTTGTTGGAACGAAAGTCGCCATGTTCACAGAACAAAGAACATATTATATGTTGTTTACACTTCAATAGAAAGACACATTAGGACAAATGAAGCTTAGACAATGCGCTTTGAAATGAATTAGTCACATGTGTATCCGATGCGATTAGTGCTTCTTACGCCATCTCTGAGAAATCATTTAAAATTAATTCAAAACCAATATATGATAATTTTTTTCTGGATAAAGAAGGTTGAAGTGTGAAACAAGATCTTGCATCATCTCATCGGCTGCTTCAAAAACTTTCAAAAATTTATCTGAAAGAAGTATTCGATAAGCACAATGAAACAGCAAAAAGTGGTTATAATAACCATCGGGCAGAATATCTTTCAGGACAACAATGCCTGTGTATAAAATAAATTGTCTGAATTCTATTGCCTTCTAACGACGCAATTCTTCAAGGCCCCTCGGCTTTCGTCCAAATTCAGAAGTCATATGACTTTTTAGGCTAATGAGTCTGGCCGATAAACTGTCCATTTGTTCCTGACTTATGCGAAAATGCAAGCATTTCTTATTTATAATTAATTGTAACAGTTTTTTTGTTACTCCTAGATCCAATACATGCATCGAATCTAAAGGAAAATCCGTGATCATTTTGATATTAATTTTTTCTATATCAAGAAACTCGTCATGATACCGAGGATTATGATATAATTTATCATCACGATTCTTAAACATTTCATCTGTGCGTAAGGATGCCTTAGACGAACTATATTTTGTAGTATTTTCTACACGCGTACCTACTTGCGTACATTTCGAACAACCATGAAAGGAATTATGGCCTACTGTGCCTGTAATAAAAGATCGGGCCGGGGCATCGCAAACTACTAATCTAATCTTTACCAAGATATTTCTCGTTTTGCACCGCAAACCAAACAATCTTAATCTCTCCACTTCTGCTACAAAATCATGTAGCTAAACATCAATATTCGGGGCTGTTATGGAAACCGACAACTGTCAGAATCAGATTTGAAATCAACACATTTTTCATTTTGGGGTTATAGAATCAGACTTTCAGTTTTGAAACTGTTTTCATTTTCGAAATCAGGTTTGCATTGTTTTTAGGTGTTACAGAAACATATTTATTGATTTGATTGTCTGATTTAAACCGAGCAGCTTTTAGTTGACAGAATTGGTCGGCAGATTGTGTGTTAACTTTTTCCCGGCTGGTTTTTTTTGTAGAAATAAAAGTAAATATTTTATTTGAATATATTTTCTTAATTGTTTGGGTATTTAATGTTTTTGACTAAAGGGAACGCATAAAAATGTGACTCAGGCTTCTACTTGTATACTAGTTGAGGTTATGAAAAACCACCCGGGAATGGCCAAGGGGTTTACTTAGCGGAACAAACCGCTTGTGGACTTGGTTGCCACCAATAAAGGTGACGCACTTAGGACGCATATCGGTTCGTTGTGATACCAGGGAAATGGGAAATCAAAAAAAAAAAAAAAAAAAAAAAAAAAAACCAATTGGGAGTTGAACCCAGCGCTTCTCGCATTGAAATTTGACATCTCAGCAAACTAAGCCACAGAGGCCGCCAAGATTGATCTAGTTTTTAACACATATTGTAGTTTTTGTTTTTTTTTTTTCTTTATAGCATTTTCAAGTGTCAGGTTTTCCTGTCTTCGAAAATCGATTTTGCTATCTTCGAAAAAAGCAAAACTGTGTCTATTTCATAACACCATTTGAAACAGATATTGATTTCAATTCTGATTCTGATTCAATTCTGTGTCAGTTTCCATAACAGCCCGGATTAAATGGTTTTTTGTTCCGACAAAACACCCAATTAAAAAAACGCCCTCATCCTCAAAATCGGATAAATGGCCAAGAATAGGCCAGAGATCGGTTGTGGAACTTTTGTAGAGCGGTAAACCATCAATACCAATGTCTAATAATATGATGTTCTCTTTCGAAATTTTATTCCATATCGACTTTAAGTATGACTCGATACCAAAGTGCGCATACCAGCCAGGAGCAACTGTTCGAACAACCAATTGTCTCGATGCATTCGATGCATTCGAGTCCAATAAAGATTGTAATAAAAGGGGAACATCTAAGTTATGTGACTTCAATACCTTTAAAAGGCTAACAACAGTATTTCTGGGGGACGAAATTTTTTATACCATTGCGCTAGATCTTCTTTCAACTCTTTAGAACGCGTTTCCATCGGAAATGAATGGGTCAGGATATGGGAGGGTGATGGAGACTCCCGGTTATACACGCAAGATGGATGCAAGTCATTTTCGCTAACAATTGAATGGGTAACTGGTTCCTCAATGGTGGAATTTAACTTATTAATCTCATGTTTTATTAGCCGTCTAATATTTCGTTTAGAAAACCCCTTCATCATGCTCCTACACTATGGGGCAGAACTATAGCCGCACGTTTGTTTCTCAGTGTCAAAGCAGTTTAAGAAAGAAAAGCAAAAAATTCGGATAGGGAATGAAAGAATATTCAAAAATAATGGGTTGAGAGAAAAAACAACAACAAACTCATTTTAATAGCACCCGATATATTAAACTTTTTGTTTTTCATTAGTGCAAAACTATAAACGGACATGCAACATATTAATTTCGCCGCTAGTTTAACTCAGCAAAACGCACAAAAATTTTCGAAAAATAACTATTTAATAATGAGTTGCTCCTCCACTTTTGCGGATGACCTCTAAAATGCGTTTTGGCATACTTAAAATTAAACTTTGAAGTGTTTCTCCTCGAAGTGACTCCCATGCTACAATCACAGCCGATTTCAACTCCATCACATTCAGAAATTGCCTGTTATCGGCGTAAATGTGGCGCACAATAAGTCCCCAAACATTTTCAATTGGATTTAAGTCAGGAGAGCAGGCTGGCCAGTCTAAACAGGCAATGCTATTGTCTTCTAACCATGACTGCGTCTCCCGACTTTTGTGTACCGAAGCGTTGTCTTGCTGAAATATAAATTGTTTACTCCTGAATCTCCTTATATATGGACGTAAATTCATCGACAAATTCTGCGTATACTCCGCAGAGTTCATGCGGGTGCTTGGGAAAGCCAACTCCAAAGTTCCTTCAGAGCAAAATGCACCCCAAACCATGAGAGAGCCGCCACCAAAATTGCTCTTGGAAAAGAAACGTGGCTCCTTTCTCAAGTCTCTCCAATATTGGCTAAACCCGTCTGGACCGTCTAAATTAAATTTTTTTCTCGTCCGAAAAAATTATCTGTTAAATAATTTTTTCTTTATTCAATCGAGTTTCTACAAATTTTGTGGGTTTACATTTTTCCAGTCAGTCGTCATGTTTTTTTCGGCGAATTCCATCCGACGTTGTTATGACGTTGTAAGAGCCTTGGGACGTTTTTCAATTTTTTTCTAGAAAGGTATTCCGACCGATTTAAGGCCCTGTTAATGGTCCATCGTGATGCTCTTATCCCACATTCTCGACGTAACTGGTCAGAAGTTTTCATGGAATTGCTTGACTTATTGAATAATCGTCTCTTGTCCCGTTCCGAAAGCTTTGGTTTTGGTCCCCCTTTTTTATTTTGTCCATAGTTCCTTGGAATTTTCAAAAAATTCCGGACTACTTTATCGGAACGATTGATTTTCCGTGCGATCTCCCTTTTTGATATTCCTTCAGCTATAAGGGCTGAAATTTTTGCGTTCTCAATATCGGAAAGGCTACTTCCACGCGGCATTTTTCTTGCTGAATTATTTGACGTTAAAAATCAACACTTCTTAACTGCTTAAATGTGGAAAACAATGCCTACTTTGACCAGAAACGAAATGCGTTTATAGTTTTGCACCAATGAAAAAACAAAAAGTTTAATATATCGTGTGATTTTGTTGTTGTTTTTTCTCTGAACCCATTATTTTTGAATTTTCTTTCATTCCCTATCCTAATTTTTTTATTTTCTTTCTTAAACTGCTTTGACACTGAAAAACAAAGGTGCGGCTATAGTTCTGCACCATAGTGTAGAACTGTTTTGGCGTTTCTGTCTATGTATGTATGTATATATGTGTGTATGTCGATTAACGTCTTGCGGTTTTTAATTGTAGGAATCTGCAAATTTATGTCAAATGAACGAAATTCTTTGTATGTAAATTTCAATTTAATAACTTCCCTGCAGTAAGTGGGACTACTCCGGGGACTACTCCGGTAGACCAAAAGGCACTATAACTGGTCCCACTTATTTTACTTTTGCATGGAACGAACTGACACATTTAACATTGTGCTGTCATTGGAAAATAACTAGTCACACTTTTTGCCCATGTGGACTAGACCAGGAGTATACGCAGTTGGGTCGATTTTGGGTCAAAAATGAAAAAAAAACAATTTCATTTATATTTTGCCTTTTTTTGTATTACATTTTTATATATTTATTTTTTTATATTTATTTGTTCATATTAGTTTTTCTTCTTTTAGCTCCTTGTCTTTTTTTAATTCTTTTGCTTCGGCCGAGCCTCGAACCGGTGATCTCTGGCTCGCTAGGTGAACGCTTTAACGCAATTGGCCAAAGAGGCAAATATAGTTTCGTGTTCAAAATACTAACTTGAGTTAATGGTTGCTCAGATTTTCATAAAACAAGCAGTTTGCACTCAAAAACTTTTTTACTTGAAAAATAAGTTACCTATTTATTTTATATTTTTTAAATATTTAAAAAAAGAAAACAAAATTAAAATATGGATGAACAAAATAAAACATATTAAAATATAAATTAAGACATAAAAATAAAAAACCGTAATTAAAAAAAAACAAAAAAAAAAATATCACTCACGCCAGGAATCGAACGCTGGCCATCGCGGGCGCCGAACGATAGCTTTAACCACTGAGCTAAAGACGCCGTGTTGGTTTCGTGATCATAACGCGAACTTAAAGCAAAACAATACTTTTTCATACTTCGTAAGCACAAAGCATAAGAATCTTTTCAAACTCACGCTCCATAGATCTCTTTTTAACTAGACATTGTCTGGTTAAAAAGAATCTAGTCCCGCTGCAGTCACATTTCATACAAAAAACTAGCGTCATTTTAACTAGTCACGTTAGGTCCATACCGTGGTTTAGTGACTTTGTGGAAATTAAGCTCAGAAATACTGCAGGGTTACTTTGGCTTTTAGCACAAACACAAGCTCTCAATATGTTTTCGGTTAAAACTTTTTTTTATTGATTTACGCGACTTCCCAGCGGTGTAAATGTTCAGGCCATGAAATTTTCAGCGTAGAAGTAAAACCATACCAGCTCACAAATATGTAAGGCCTGAATTTTCATGAGTAAGTAATATGGCATGTCATTGAAGCTCAAAAATGAATAAATAGTAAAATATCCTCGATTACAAATTTCCCTAATATACGAAATAGGCATGATATACACTAGATCTGGTATGCGAGGTGGTAACAGCAATGAACGTTTTTATGCAATCTCAGTGAAGGTTTTCGTTTTACAATAACACTTCGTAAATCAGTCGGCATAGTGTACGAACTCTTTAACGAACAATATTGCATATGCAACAAAACTTTGCGTCAGTGCTGCCAAAATAAACAAATTTTCTGATAATAGTGGTATTCAAGCAGGTATGCAAAATTTGCGCCCTCGGAAATTATTTTGTATGAAAAATAGTTTCCGCAGCCTCGGAAATTTTGCACGCCTACTGTGATTCGCAAAATATGCGCGATATTCGCTTCTCCTTCTTTCACCAAAGAAAACATTGAAACCAGCTGTTTTCGCAAAGTTTTTACACACGCTTTGCATTAGGGTCGTTCAAGTAATAGTACAAAGTTTGCGCGCGCAAAATTTGCACCTAGCTATTTCCGAGCATGCTTGAATACCACTAATGACTAACTCTTGAAATGAAATTTTTTTTGTTTCTGTAGGTACTCGTAATTTTTGGTATATATTAGCAATGTTATTTGCCATTTATAATTTTTTTTAGTACAAATACGAAAATACACCAACTTCATAAATGACCCTTTTACAAAAACCAATTTTATGTTTAGCAATTTTATCAGTTTTGATGTGCAAAAATAGCAAGCAACTAGGGAAAGGAAGAGTTTTGCGATTTTCATGCTTAATCAAAAATTTTCAGGACTTTTAGCTTTTGGAAGTAAGTTATTGTAGCATCTAGGGCGGCCATCAAATTTTTTGCACAGTTAAACTTCAAACTCACATTTTTCATAAAAGGTATAAAAGAATAGTATTGGACCACAGGGAAAAATTGCGAGCGCAAAAGGGTTATTATTGAAGATGGTGGGGAAACACTGACCTAGAAAGACCTCTTTTTAGTGGATAAGCAACACTTATAAGCAATTGCATGGGGAAAGCGTCTTGGCATCGTTATATCGAAAAGCGAAATAGCTGCGTAATTAATTTCTTATTTGCTGCGGTTTCAATTTTGATTGATTTTTTAAGTTTAGTTACGTGTTTACAACATAGAGCAAGTATTGATTTACGAAGGAACTTCACGAAGGAAAAAAAAAACAGGTAAAAATTGTTTTTAGGTTATGAATAGTCCTGAAACTTATAGCGTTTTTTTTTTTTTTTTCTTAAAAAAAGGTTAATATTGAAGTTGGTGGGAAAACACTGACCTAGAAAGACCTCTTTCTAATGGATAAGCAACACTTATAAGCAATTGCATGTGGAAAGTTTTTGGCATCGTTAAATCCAGAAGCGAAATAGCTGCTTATTTGATATATTGTTTGCCGCTGTTTGAACTCGGATCGATTTTTGAAGTTGAAATATACCTTCACAACAAAGTTCAATTGTTAATTCCAGAAGCAACTTCACGAAGGAGGAAAAAGCAGGTAAAAAGTGTTTTGAGGTTATGAATA
Source organism: Chlorops oryzae (assembly GCA_020466095.1). Taxonomy (NCBI): domain Eukaryota; kingdom Metazoa; phylum Arthropoda; class Insecta; order Diptera; family Chloropidae; genus Chlorops; species Chlorops oryzae. Next base: position 65,121,665 of record CM035807.1, on the reverse strand, counting down.
GGTCTGAAACTTATAGCGTTTTCTTTTTGTAAAAAAAAATTCAGCATTTATGTTGCCCGATGAATTTTGTATTTATTTTCTTAAAAATATTTGCAGGTGGGCAGTAAGTTTTCGAAATTCAAAAAGATTTGATAAGATTTGAAATTTCGTCTTATTTCTTGATTCGATAATGGCCAGTATAAGCAATAGGCATTTTAGGCGGCTGCAAAAAAAAGAAAAAGAGAATTTACTTTCTAGAATCAATATGCGCTATAGGGTAGACGAGACAGTGAGTGATGTTGAATGCATTGTTACTGAAGGCATTGAAATATGTTCTGAAGTTTCTCCAACGGATGATTGCGATAATCGTTTATTAAATAAAGACAGTGTTAAAACTTCAAACACTTTAACAAAACAACTTCGATGGTGGTACAAAATTTCAAGGCCTACATAACGATGCTGTCAGCTGATATTGAACATTCTTAATAACGAAGGCTTGTCGGTTCCTAAAACTGTCGAATCTCTAAGAGGAAAACGTAGACAAGCATTACAATTGCGAACAGTAGAGCCAGGTTCGTATTATCATTTTGGGATAGAAAGTAGTATTAGAAAGGTGGAAGACTTGGGTGCCTATAATATGATAATGTTGGACATTGGCGTAGATGGACTTCCATTATTCAAAAGCTCGTCAACGTCTCTTTGGCCTATTATGGGCAAAATTGTTAATGTGCCGAATACAAAAATTGTTCCAATTGGTGTATATGTGGGACCCCAAAAGCCGGCTAGTATTTCCGCCTTTTTGCAAGATTTTGTTGTCGAATTTAAAAAACTACAGTCTGACGGTATTCAAATGGGAGAAAAACGCATCACCATAAAAATAAGATGTTTTATTTGCGATGCACCGGCAAGATCTTTCTTAACAAGCACAATGGGTCACACTTCGTTTTATGGTTGCACTAAATGCAAACAAGTAGGGACACGTGTTGAAAACACTACAGTTTTTTCTGAGGCAGCAGCAATTTTAAGAACTGATATAAGTTTTCTTCAACGTGAAGACCCAAATCACCACCACAATTACTATAAAGAAAATCAAAATCCTCTGGAAACCATTGGTATTGGCATGGTTTCCCAATTTCCATTAGATGTAATGCATCTTATAGATTTAGGCATTACAAAAAAGTTTTTAACTGCTCTTATAGACGGAAAAGCTGTCTATAAATTATCAGTACCGGATAAGGAAGAACTGTCTCGTCGACAAATTTCTATAAAACCTTTTATTCCTAAAGAATTCTCTCGAAAGCCAAGGTCATTCTGTGAGTTAAAAAGATTTAAGGCTACTGAACTGAGATTGTTTGGTTTATATACAGGTATTGTGGTACTCAAAGATATTGTTAGCGAAGATGTATATTACCATTTTTTGCTGCTTTTTTGTGCTTACAGAATGATATCGTTTGAGAGAAGGTTCGAGGGAAATTTGGGTACTGCTGAAGAACTATTGACAGAATATGTAAAGATCTTTCCAATCATATACGGCAAAAAGTATTTGTCATATAATGTTCACAACTTACTGCATCTAATAGATTGCATAAGAATCCACGGATTTGTCAATAGTTTTTCAGCATACCCATTTGAAAATGCTCTACGAGAAATTAAAAAGAAAATAAGAAGTCCAACAAATATTCTTAAACAGCTGCACAATTTATATATAAATGAGGGATTAATGATTCCAAATAAGGAACCGGTTTTGAGAAAATCATTGAATGGGGATATTGAAATTTATGAATATCGTGGTTTTTATTTAAGTAGCGACGAACCCAATAACATTGTGTGCCTTAACACATTTAAATTAGTTAAAATATCAAGAATACAAGACGAATTTTATTTCATTGGTCAAGAAATTGAGAATTTGGAATGCGTTTTTACTCTGCCACTGCTATCATCTGATTTGGGAATTTACCAGGCAAACATCCACAATTTAAAAAACCAGGAACGCTTCTTATTTCAAGATATTTTCCTAAAATATTTAGGACTACCTTATCAAGACCGAACAATTCTCCTTCCATCGCTACATCAACAGGATGAATTTTAACGATAAGAATGATGAAAACCAATTTCCTTTAAAGTCTTTCGTTGCCAAGACAACATTTTCCGAAAATGCTGCAGGTAAAACTAAAAACTGAAATATTTTTATACGTATTAATTGTTTTGTATTTGTCTTCTCTTACATATAGAGCCAACTTTGCTGAACGTTTTAAGAGAATTAAAGGAGCTGCAGCAGAAAATGTCAAAACTGGAAGCGCATCAAATTGAACTGCTGAGTGCCACTGCAAAACAAAATGTTTTGTTGCAGCAACTATTAAAACGCGGGGAACCTCCAAAGTCAAAAATCATTTTTCCGTTGTCTTCTATTAACGAATTGGAAAATTTTGAAGGCGAATTAGAAAATAGATTTCAAGAAATGGTATGTTCCAATTTACCTTTTTTTTAACCCATTTCCATGATTACTTTAACATATTTTTTAAAATTTTTTTGCTTATTATTTATTTATTTTTAACAAAACTTGTTTTTTAAGGTGAAAATAATAAAAGGAATTATAGGCCATTCGTCCTTGTCGAAAAAACTATCAAGCTTTTTTTCAAAGGAGCTAATAATGCAATTAAATTATGATGGCAGCCAAGGCAAAATAGCTTTAAAAAGTTTTAAGAACTTACACAGCGCCTTTTTCGGTAAGCTACATTTTTAACTAATTCAATTTGATCTGGGTTACTAAAATTGGTCTTATTAATTTCAGAGTCCGTTCGTCCTACAGTGACAACTCACGACGACTTCCAAAAGGAACTGCGATTGCGAATAAAACTGATGAAAAACAGAACCCATAAGGCCATTTCGTTGTTAAAGAAAAACCAAAATACACAAGAAGAAATTAATAAGTAGAGCAAGCAAATTTCTTATGTGCTTACAAATCTTATTTTACGACAAAAAATTTTTGTTTTTCTTGCATTAAAACCAAAAAACAAACGAAAAAAGGAGAATTTAGTTTTGGTTTCTTTGATTCTTTATGAATTCTTATTTTATTACAAGAAACGTTTTATTTTGTTTTTCTCATTTTTTGTTATTTATTAAAAAGCAAACGAACAAGTAAATGCAAAAAAAAATATGTATATTTATACAGGGTTTTCCGTAGCTGAGTGCTTTCGTCTATAGGGTTGATAGAGAAGGTCATTGTGAACAAAAAATCGTACGGGAGGGGGGGTCCAAAATGCACCCCTGAAGAGTTATAAGGGAACGAAAGAAATTTGCAGTTGTTTCATAAAAAAATGTTCACGCCTAAACGTTTAAATGCAAGATAAAAGTTTTAATGCAATTCGACAGAGAATTGTCAGACCTTTCTAGGCGTATAAAATAGTCTTGTACTTTATTGCAGCTTCAAGGGTATTTGAGCCTTCAAAGTCATGATTTTGAAATTTTTTAAACATTTTTTTACTTAAAGAGCTATTTTGGGATGAAAAAAGTCTAATTAGCACATATTTTTCTCATTTTTTTCCGAATCTGCAATAAATTCCCTTTAAGACCTTGGTACATTTGTCATACCTTATTAGCGGTTTAACCTCAGGAAAAACGGGATTTAAAAACGAACTTCAACTTCAACAACAACGAGAAATGTTTTATTTTTTTTCCTTATTTTCTATTACCCTATCAATAAGCAAACAAACAAGTAAATGCAAAAAATAAATGTATTTATATAAATAAAATAAAAATATGTATAAATATTAAAAAATGTGTATATAAATAAAAATATGTATATATATTTACTTAAAACTCTGGCCTTTTTTAATTATTCCAAGCTGAAAATTTATACATACGGGACCATTATTTTAAAATAAAAAAAGAACACATTTTCGATCTTAATTCAGGATGCATCTATAGCATCAAAATTCAATAATGAAACAACATCTGAATATTCAGATCTTAATTCATGCAGGAGCCATAGCCTCAAAATTCATTAATGAAACTACATATGAATATTCAGTCCATAACTCATGCTGGAACTATAGCCAAAAAATTCAAAAATGAAACAACATCTGAATATTCAGATCTTAATTCATGCTAGAGCTATTTCCTGAAAATTCAGGAATGAACTCAGCGTTGGAAAATCAGGTTCAATTTCAGGCATGACCTTAAGCTTGAACATTCCTTGGGAAATTCCAGCCTGAATTTGTAGCTACTATTCAGGCAATACGTAAGTAGGACATCACATGGGCAAAAGGAAATCAACGGGTATTGTAAAGAGTAATGCCTGAGCATTACCTTTCAGGCTGGAAACCTCGCGATACTTCCGACCTGAACACGGCGCTGGGTTGCTGCTTCAAAAATCTTTTTCACACTAAAAAAAATTTTAGTAAAAATTTGCTTGTATGAAGCCAAAAATCGAGTAGGCCACGCACAAGCAAATGAAACAAAAATCCGCAAGGAAAATAGCGGAATAGAAAAAAGTAAAAATTTGTTTTTACGCTTTTCTTTGAACACATTACCCTTTCCCTGTTCAATGACTGCCAAGAGAAGTAATGCCTATTGACTGTGCTTGGTATAGTTCAAGTGATGCATCGCTTAGTAGACGACTTCCCCTTATTTGCAACTGGGCTCATTTCCAATTTTGGAGAGAATATGAGAGAAAGAGCAGAAAATGTCAAAAACGTTACGTTTTAAACCTAGACGCGCTTTGTTAGCAACAACCAGAGAAAATTCAATTGAAGACGGTCGCACTTTGCAAAAAGGAAAGGTAAAGATTCTGGTGTTTTTAGAGCCTCTAAGAATTTTTCTTGAATTATGGATAAACAAGCACCCTCTACAAACCTTATTTAATAAAAACAATAAAAGCTTTCTGTTTCAGATTTTTAAGCAAAAAACCAAAACCTGCTGAACAGGAGAATAATGATTGCGATAATGAAAGTGTACAACTTATTTGCGGTAATGATCCGTCAAACAACAATATGAAAAGAGGAAGTTTCGAGCAGAGTGGTTGCAATCTTTCAATTGGTTGTGTGAAAACAAGGGGACCGCGTTTTGTATTCCGTGCGCAAAGACTTTCGTCAGTCATGTTAGCCATCTGAAGGCTCACGAGAAAACTTCTCTCCACATCAGAAACTATGAGTCGCAAAAGAAACAATTAACAATGGAGAAGTTCTGCGATGTCAAGCAGCAATGACTAAACAAACAATTTAGGGATGCCGAATTAACACTTTTTATGTTTTGCATAACGCACAACCACCCTCTCTTGTTAATGGATTATCTGCCAATGTTATTGATGGTATGCTGTCCTGATTCCTCGATAGCTAAACTCGTAAAATGTGGAAGAACAAAGGCTACACAATTAACAAAACTCATAGCTAAGCCGGCAAGTGACAGTATTATATCAACGCTAAAAAAAACCAAAATTCTCTTTGATTGTGGACGAAACCACTGATGTATCGATGACTAAATGTATTGTTTTAGTTGCACGCTACCTCCATAACGGTCGATTAGTACGAGACGGGCTTATCGCCTTATTAGAAATCACCAAAGCAGACGCCGTTTCAATTTTTAATTTAATAAAAGAGTTTTTTACTATGAATGGCATTCCTCTTAAAAATTTAATAGGCTTAGCAACAGACGGCGCCAATGTTATGGCTGGTGACGTTGGTGGCTTAAAAGCCTTGCTGAAATCAGAATTTGATTTTTTTATATGAAGTGCACATGTCACTCACTGCACTTATGTTCAAGTTATGCTTGTAAGCATTTGCTGAAGAGCATTGAGATTCTTTGTCGTAGTATTTATTTTTTCTTCTCCCACAGTCCTAAAAGGATAAATGAGCTAAAAAAGTTTAAAGAATACTGCTCAGTAAAACCTCATAACATTTTAGGTGTGTCGCAAACCAGTTGGCTTTCCCTGGAGGGGGTCAACATAAGGATTATTGAACAATGGGAAAGTTTAAAATTATATTTCATTTCTTGCTATTACGAAGTAAATGGTGTTCAACCTGCAAAATAAGCAGAAGAAATGAGTAATAACATGAAATGATATTTTCTTTTCTTATCATACATATTGCCTATTGTTAACAACCTCAACAAAGAGTTCCAATCGGAATCATCCAGAATGCCATATTTATATTCGAGTATTAAGTCAAACTATTATCTAATTTTAAGTAATTTTGTTAAAAGAGAAGTGGTAAAAAATAATACAGATATTGATTTTAACAAGAGTGAAAATCATATAGAAGTATTTAAAATTGTTATCGGGACAAAAGCCGAAATTTTTATTGAAAAAAACTTAAGCTATGAGGAAATAGTGAAAATTAAAACCAGAATACTTGGATTCTACATCGAGCTTTTAAAACAAATAAATTTGAGATTTGACTTCAATCGCGATGATGTTAAACTTTTACAAACTGTTACACCAGCCAAAGTTCTTTCCAATGAAGAATTACCAATATTGCCTCTTATTTTGAAATTTCCATATCTTGTAGAAAGCGACACAGTGGAATTTATTACGTGGAAGTGAAATAAACATCTCAAAAGATCTTGATATTGATACATTTTGGGAAAAAGTTTTAACCATTAACAAGTAAGAAAGCTAAAGTCGTTCAAGCCCGACTTTGAAATACCCAGCCTCCCGACATTATGAGCGCACTATGTTTTGCTTCTCTATTTGTGGGCGTGGCAGTGGGAGGGCAACATTAATTATTTCCCTACACCTTTCATTCGCCTTGGTGAACCTATGTTGCGAATTTGAAGCTTTTACGCCTTTTACTTCGGAAGTTATGAAAATTCTTTATTTGTGGGCGTGGCAGTGGGCGGGCCACAAAAAATTTTTTCCTACACCTTTCATTCGCCGTGGTGAACCTATGTTGCGAATTCGAAGCTTCTACGCCTTTTACTTCGGAAGTTACGAAAAATCTTTATTTGTGGGCGTGGCAGTGGGCGGGCCACAAAAATTTTTTTCCTATACCTTTAATTCGCCTTGGTGAACCTATGTTGCGAATTCGAAGCTTCTACGCCTTTTACTTCGGAAGTTACGAAAAATCTTCATTTGTGGGCGTGGCAGTGGGCGGGCTAAATAAATTTTGACCTACACTTTTTATTCACCTTGGTGAACCTATGTTGCGAATTTGAAGCTTCTACGCCTTTTACTTCGGATGTTACGAAAAATCTTCATTTGTGGGCGTGGCAGTGGGCGGGCTACATAAATTTTTGTTCCTACACGTTTTATTTGCCTTGGTCAACCTATGTTGCGAATTTTAAGCTTCTACGCCTTTTACTTCACAAGTTACGATAAGCCCTTATTTGTGGGCTTATTTGTGGGCGTGGCTCGAGGAGGACTGCTTCCATTTTTTTCTAGAATATGTCCCTTTTCGTAGCTTACCAGTATATCAAATATCAATGAAATGTGTTAAGTGGTTTGCAAGTTACAAGCATTTTACTGAAAACACATTAAATTTATTTGTGGGCGTGGCGGTGGGCGGATATCTGCTATTTTTTCTTAGGACCATTCTCGGGTCCCGACATTATATAAGATAAAACAACATTAATTCTTTTTCGGTAATCAGTGAAGACAAAATAAAACAAAAATACCATGTATACTAAGAAGCCATTGATTGTGTTTCAACGTATAACAAGCGTTTATGTAGGGTTTCAGACACGCCGATTTTTGGCCGATTTTGCTCGACCATTTTTTTTTCTTGGCAAAGGAGGAGTGCAGAGAAACGGAATAAATACAAATCGCTCGTACCAAAAAATTTGAGACGATTTATACTCGTTCCCTTTCTCTTCACTCCTACTTTGCCAAGAACTAAAAAAATCGTCGAGCCAAATCGGCCAAAAATCGGTGTGTCTGAAACCGCACTATACGTAGTCATGTCGATACTATGAATAAATTGCCAGCCCTAGTGCCATCGAAAACTGGCGAACTCTTTCCTTTCATGTGCTTTCGCCGTTCACTTACGCGTCGGAAATCAGGAGATCAAACATTTAATCAGGTATGTATGCACATATATACAGGATTTAGTTCATTTAATGATGTACATAGTACATAAAAGCGCTTTTAAGTCATTTGAACTATAAAAATGAAAACCAAAATGAAAATCTTATGTGCAGTAAATTTATTTCTGTTGCTTTTTTTTTCAAAATGTAGAAATTAGTGTCCGACCGAAGGTGGATTTTTAGGCGAAGCCAAAGCCGAACAATCGGCAGAGTTGAAGACTTCGGCCGAAGACCGAAGGCCGAAGCCGAATGCAAAACATTTTACAGTAAGGAAACAAAATCAGTCTTTATTCATTTGACAAGCACAAAAAAAAAAACCGCTCTAATTTTCACTAAATTCTTTCGCTTTAGTCGCCCACAAAATGAGAATTTTTTACTTCCATTAAAATGCAAAAATATTCGGCTAAAATATTCGGCTTTTTCCAGCCGAAGCCGAAGATTAAGAATTGGCCGATTATGCCGATTACCGAAGCCGAAGCCGAACCTTCGGTCGGACACTACTAGAAATGGATGATGAGTTTGGGGAGTTTTTTATTGAAGAAGATGAGGAAGAAGAAGAAAAAACAACGAAATGGATTCAGTTTAAAACGCAGATGATATTAAACTATGGAAGCTTTTGAAGTCATTTGAATTGGAAGGCCTTTATCCATTTTTGAAGAAAGAAAATGTCACTTTTCGAAGCTTGCGCTTCATGAAAAACGAAGATCTAAAGGAAGCGATTCCGCCATTTAGATTGCGAATGGAATTTCGGGAAAAGCTCTTTATTTGGAAGAAGAATGAAGTAATTTAAAAACTTCCTTTAAATTAATAATTAAATAGAAATATATATGTTTATGTTTATATGTTTATATGTTTTTGTATACATATTTAATTTCAACTAAATAAAAATAAATTGTTATAGTATTTTAAAAACGCTTTTAATTCAAGATGTTTTGGAAGAGGAATGTGGTTTAATAAAAGCCGCAATGGTTTGCACTGTATAACAACACTGCTTCATTGTTGTAGTACTAAAATTGACATTGCACCACCGACGATTTAACCGTGGACAATGTTGATTTAAAATTGAACCAATGACGATTTAACATTAAACAATGTTGATTTAGCATTGCACCAACGATGATATAACATTGGACAATGTTGATTTAGCATTTCACCAACGGCGATTTAACATTGGCCAATGTTGATTTAGCATTGCACCAACGGCGATTTAACATTAGCCAATGTCGAAAAATCAACATACAACAGTGACGATTTCACATTTTTCTACGTTACGTCAAAATCGTAAACGTTAAGTGACAATTTAACATTGTTTCGTTACGATTTTACATTGTTTTTCTCTCGGTGTACATATGAGAATAAGAGAAAGAGTGTTTTTTTTCTAATGTGTAGGATGATGACCATAGTTATAGCGATGTCGCAATTTTTTTTTCAGCGAAAGCTTAAGTCTACATAGTAGCTATGCACACACCAAATTTCAGTAAGCTGGGATGTATAGTAAAAAAGTTATTCACGAAAAACGTTAAAAATCGTGAGTTTTGAAACTTCTGAACCACTTCCCACGACCCAAGAAGGGACTAAGAAAAACATTTGTATGCAGTTTTTCGGGCATTTACCTGGTTCAAGTCCATGCCAAATTTCAATATGATATCTTTCATGGCTTAGGAGTAAATAACGAAAAACTAAAGTGTGACCGAAAGACAGACAGACAGACATGGCTAGATCGATTCTTCTTGTCACCCTTATCAAGAAAATATATCTATGTCTATATCTATCGCAACTCCTTTGGTATGTTACATACTCCGTGCCAATTTAAATATACCCTTTCCTTCGGAAAAGTTGTAAAAAAATATTAATAAAAGAAGATAAAAAAAAAGTCAAAGCAAAAAATAAATTTTTTTTCCCAGTCGCTGGTGACAGTTGATATAACCGCTAGACAGTTATATCAACCATCAGGTAGTTATATCCTTATTGACTGTATTTGTACTGTTGAGTTGAGCGCTACTGAACATAAGTTAACAATTAACGGTGAACTCGGTTATTTTAACCTGCTTTTTCAGTTACTATAACTACCCTTTTCTCTCAGTGTAGTAAGGCACTAATCCGTTATATTGAATTTTTAAGATACAAATTGAACATGATTTTCTTATTTGGAGTCCCTGATTTTCTTCCGTTCATAAATTGATGATATAACAGATGTTTCTCGGTTTTAGCCGGCACTTTGTTACAAAATTCGGTCGTTCGCTACACGCATGCTCGTCACAAATGTCAAAAACTCTCTCACTGATTTTTAAACCGGAAATTACATTGATTTATGTGTAATAAGACTTCTCTAGAATGTATGAAAGCTTCTTGAAATATCAGATTCTACTGTGTCATTATGTGCAAGAGAAGTATTTAAGCCGGTATATACATCAAGGATATATTATTTTCTTTGCTTAAAATTATAGTTTGAAAGTTGCGGAACCTCTATGGGTACAACTCAGCGAACACTTTTCAGCAGCAAGAGTAATGGATGTCTTTTTGCCCGCAGTAGGTGCATTTAACCATCAACTTTTAGTTCGTTTGGTTTGTTCATTGGGAGCTTTAAATGCACTCACTTCATTGGTTAAGTGGCAAGTGATTTCATATATGTACATAGTTATGAGGGTTTATACTTTTAATTTATTACGCACTTGGCAGGTTTTCACCAGAGTATCGTCCGTATTGGTGGATGGGTGAAATGGCGGAGAATCAGAACTTGTCGGGCTTCGACCTACGTCAACATCATCTGACTTGTGAAACAACTGCTGGTTTCCCTTCAAGCCATACTATGTGCTTTACAACGGTCTTCTACATGTTAAGCTTATTTGCCTTTTCCTCTGGTTTTCGATTTTTTCAATGCACAAGGAAGTATTTAGATAAAATTTGTTGCATGATAGCTGTAACTGCTTCTTTTGCGATGTCGTTGAGCCGTTTTTATCTCGCCACACAATTTCTTCATCAATGTATCATGACATCAATTTTAGCAATTACACTGCTTTACTTTTTGGACAAACATGCACATTTTTTGCAGAGTCTTAGTACTATTAAGGCAGCTGGTGGAGTTCTTACATTTGCATGTGTACCAGTGATGGTATACTTCGCCATGCTACATTCGGACGTAGACCCACATTGGTCTGTGCGTATGGTGAGTAAATTTCAAAGCAAAATTAATTGCTTTAGACCATAGAAATGATTATACATAGTAGGTTTTGTTTCAAAAGGCTTTTAAATGGTGCAAAGATCCAAGCTATTTACGTCATGAATCAAGTCCAATTTTTGTTCTAAGTCGCGACTTCGGATTTTTAATGGGTATTGCGCTCTCAGCGCCCCTCTATCGAAAGTGAGTAGCGTACAGTCCTTCAATGGCATATATTTCTCAAACTTAATTTTAGCTTTTATTACTTTAAGGTACAATTGCAGTAAGTCCCTCAAAAACCGGATACTTTGTATTGTGGTTATTGAAAGCCTCAATCATTACGCACGTCAGGCAACACCAAAAAGCAGAGGAAGACTTGTTTTCATTAGCTATGAATGTATAAGGAATCTACTTCACTCTTATAGTTTGTTAGCCGTTATGTCACGTTAACGTTGAGATATTTTAAATTGCTTTGGTTCAGAAAAACGTCCAATCAGTTAAAATTCAATAAGATAAAAGATAAGAAATGCCAAAAATAATATATTTAATATAAATGTTTAAAATAATATGCGTAGATATGCGCAGCTAAGTTCTGTCTGTTACAAGATTTGCACAAAACTAGTATACCCTTCTTACGCTTGGTATAAAACCTGTAATTCAAAATATAAAAAAATTCGGAAAAATTCGCCCTTCCAGCAGGGATAGAACAAGGCTTGCCACCTGTCCTACTTTGGGGAGGACATTCCTCCATTTTAAGTTATTATGTCCGTCCTCCCAAAAGCACAAAATGTCCTCCAAAATAGCTATGCGCCGTTTTTGTATTATGGAAAAGCATAAAATGAAATTCACGGATGCAGCGTGAGTTTTAGACCTAATGAATTTTAATAATCGATGTACATTCAGCAATGATTAGTTTTAGCACATCCCTGATAAATCGAATTTGACTTTGAAGATATCGATACTTTCGTCACATTACAAAATTTTCTAGATTCGAATGATTTGGAAAAAGAGTTGCATGCGGAATTTCGATTGAGAAGGTTGTCCGTGCCTTGTTCGCGTTATGAGATGGCTCCAATCGCCAAGTGTAGCTCACATCAGAAGCCTGACGACGGTCATTTAAACGTGTTCTAACCTAAAATTTCAATACAACGAAACTTATCCTGACTAAGGATCTGATCCTGTTTATCGCTAAGTCTAAAGGTGTGTCAAGGAGGAATAGAAGTACTCAATGGCACTCGAATTGGACAAGTTCAACAAAGATAAATCGTTCTAACCTAAGAAATTCGAAAATAATCCTGACGACGATCATTTAAACGTTCGATCCTTTACATATTATTGCAAAAGTTCTATATTGGCATATGTGGACCTAACTGTGTCCCTGCCATTTCAATTATAATAAAAAAAAATAAAAAATGATTTGGAAAAGCGAAGTAAATTTTTTACTTATATCTACAAACTCCATTGCATTGCAGTTACATAATTTGATTTAATTAACATTTATAAAGTTATTTATTTTAGTTCGATTGAATTGAAAAACAGGTACGTTTTTTTGATAGTGTTGCTTAAAGGTAAATGTATTAATTTTACAATTTGGATATGTGTTTGTATTATTCTTAGCTTTTCATTCAATATAAGCTGTAAAGAGCAAGCAAATGATGAACCAAACACAAAAAAGAAAAGGCTATGCAATTTTCAGAGCCGGATTAAGGTTGCCGGGGGCCCGGGGGCCAGAGAATGGTGGTGGCCCCTCTGTTAATTGAAAGATATAGGATGAAATTTCACACAATAGCAGAAAATGTGTTTGTAGAAAGGTTATCAATTATAAGAATGAAAATATTTTTCAACGTTCACATTTTGTTTATTTAACAGTTTTCATAAAATTTTTTTTTTATTCAGCGTCTTTTCTACCCATATAAACTTTTCTCGATTTTATCCTAGCGAATTCTTCAATGAGAGTTTCAAACGATAATTTTTTTAATATGTCGCTTTCGATACTCAAAATCATCAAACTAGTCAGACGTTCCTGTCCCATGCTCGTCCGTAATCTGTTTTTGATAATTTTCATTTTCGAAAACGATCTTTCTCCACTGCAAAAATTGGCAGCAGTTTTTTTTTGCGGTTAGTTCAAAAATAGCAGCAGTTTTATTCTCGAATAAGAAGTGTAGTTTTCTTAAAAAAATGTTTCTGTCTCAGAAATTCGTATGATAAGAAAGGTTACTAATAGAAAAAAAATACAAGTTGTTTGTCAGAGACATGATATTTGAATTTCACTTGCTCGCACAGAATTTCGGAAAACCTCACCAACAGTTGAAAACAACTTCTGGTAGGTATATGTTGACAAGTAGTGGACCATTATTCCCAGATCAGGGGAATTATTTTTTCTCTGCTCGGTGAGGACAAATGGAACATAAATTTTTTTTGAGCTTTTTGCGCACGACCACAGAACATGTAATTCAAATTCGGTTAAAAATGTACGGAAAAAATTCCGCTCGATTTTTGGCTAACCGCAAGAATGCATTTTTCTCCGCTGTCCAACTTCAAAATCTGCTAGATCTAGCCGAAAATCTGCTGATCAGGCATCACTGCTTTTTATAATGATTCAGACTTATTTCGTTATACTTGTTTCCACCACATACATATGGCAATTTCACCACATAGAATACTTATGGCCTTATTGGATTTTTTCAAATATAGAAATATTGGAAGTAATAAAGAAGTTATTAAGAGTTGAAAATTGCTTCGACGTATTGTCTCAGTAAGGGCGAAAGGATTAAAATAAATCGTCATAAAATCACTTACTCCGCAACACAAATCCGCTGCTCCACGAAAAAGCGGTCAAGTGCGAGTCTGAGTAGAGCGAATATTATAAAATAAAATTTACTATGTAGCATATTTTCACTAAACGACAGATTGATTGTTAGCAAAAGTACGTTTTGTGATTGATAAAAGGGTTTTTCAATTCTTAAGTCCACTGAATAACCGTATAAACAAGTGAAAATTTGAAGGGAGTGGTTACTGAATATCTTGAAAACTATAATAAATAAAAAAAATTAATTTGATCACTGCTGGTGTGGGCCCCCACGTGGTGGAGGCCCGGTGCCACTGGCCCACCTGCCCCCCCCCCCCCCCCCCCCCATAATCCGGCCCTGCCAATTTTAATGACAATTGGCTTAAAAGAGAAGAACTTTTTTGGTTAAAAAAAATCCAGGCTTGAACCATTAAGCAACGCGTACTGCTTAATTTGTCAAACTGATTTTTCAATAAAGTTTAAAGACTATTCCGCTTTTATTCTTCATCAAAATGGAAAAGCCCATCAAGAAAAAGTCGCTGCTTTGGAGTGGGTTTTAAGAAAAAATATTTTAAGCTATTAATTTTTCTAAAAGAAGAAGACATAAATTGGAGAACCTCGTCGCACATTATTTCAATGTCTCGGTGAACGTTTCAAAGCGCAAGTCCATCTAATCGCTCTTCGCCAGTTTTGTTTTGAAGATATGTTTTTAATCTTCTCAAGGAAGAAAAGGACCGTTCATTTGATGCGACCAAAATTGGAAGGGTTGCGCAGCTTTTTAAAAGGCGATATATACAAGGATATAGACTTTTATCACTGTAATTTAGGCTGTCGATAAAAGTAGTTAGCCGGTTTGCTGTCGGGATCTGGAAAAATGCCTGTAATACGAAAAGTTACAAAGTCAAGTTAGAGTGATAGGTTTTTGGAGGTGCAAGAATTGTTTACCTCTGCCACATTCTTAGTTCAGGAGAACATCATTCTCCAACATCGTTTGGCCATTGGTTTCAGAGGCTTCTATTAAATAAGTTAATTTAGTATCCTCTTCATCAAGTTCTGTGCATTTCGTAGGTAAAATACATCGTATTTTGGACAAAAGTACGCCCAGGCACTTCCAAGGTCGCGTCAACTTTTCCGGCCATTTATTTTGCATTAAAAAAGGCCATACGGAAATTTTTTTTCGAATTTATTCTCATTTGGTTTATTTCCTCGTACAAATTGCTTGCGTACTCCACACAATGGCTTAAATCAAAATCCTTTGTCTGCAGCGCTAAGCTAAGAGTTTTTGTTAAGGCGAAAATCGTAACAAGTATGCATATTGAAATTAAAAATGCAGGTGTGCAAATTGACGCAAGTAATGAAAACGGCAGGACTCCATCTGATTTTGAATTTTTTAAATCTAGTTCTTCCAAGGCTAAGCAAATGTATTGGTACACTTTGCAAAATAAATTGAGCGAATCTAAATTTTCCACCCAACGGGTTTCGCAGAATTTTAAGAGACGAGTTTGCTTTTCATTTGGGCAGGACGCAGATATATTTTTTTTTAGTTTAAATTTTGCTTCTCTTTACTGCATCTTCCTTTGGGTGGGAACTAACAGTAATTAATCAAATCTTATTTTTTAAATATAACTTAACTATTTATACATATATAACAGAGATATAATAGTTTTGATTCCAACGGGCCTCTATTTGAGAAACTGGGCTGCTGAGGACTTATTACTGTTAAGCCGTGTCCTTTGCTAGGATGAGTCTTGATCATGCACGAGCGAGGTGCGTCAAGCTTAGTGAATCCGGTGGTAGGATGAGTCTTGATCATGCACGAGCGAGGTGCGCCAAGCTTAGTGAATCCTTGGTTGGATAAGTGTACGGTGCGCACGAGCAAGGGGCGTAAAATTGATTGGCTGGAACGGCTACTCTGATGGTAGTTAGGAGAATTGAGCGTGCACGAGCGAGGTGCCTCAATCTGTGTGATTCCTTAATTGGCCAAACATCTGACATGCACGAGCGAGGTGCAGATAACAGAGTATCGGTGTTATGTTTCCAAAATAATAGAAGCGGACGGAAGGTCCTTTCTTCTTAACCGTGTTCGACGTGTTGTATTGTTAAGGCTTCTTGCCAGCTGATTCGAGTGATTCCTTAGCTTCTCATGATAGGATGATTTTAGGCGAACGATTTCGTCCTTAATAAGTTGGACTTGCAGATCGCGGTGAATGCTTTCATTACGTATGTACCATGGAGCACCTGTAATGATTCTAAGAATTTTCGATTGAGCTCTTGGGACTATTTCTATAGAGGATGCGCAGGCATTTCCCCACAACTCAATGCCATAAGACCAGATTGGCTTTAATACACTATTATATAATAGAACTTTATACTCCATATTAAGAGGGGAGCGATAGTTAATTAGCCAGTGAATTTTTGATGCTTTAAGTTTTAGATTGGTCCTCTTTGCTTCGATGTGCTTTCGCCAAGTTAATCGTTTATCTAAGTGGACTCATAAGTAGACTACACTATTTACTTGGGGGATGGAGACTCCTTTAAGGAGAATAGCAGGGCTTATACCTCTTCTAAGCGTAAATGTAATGTGTTTACATTTACCTTCGATTACTTTTTAATTCACTGTGAATGAATTCCAAATTGAAATCTAGAGTTTTTTTTTTTTGAGGTGAATAAATTCAAAATTAATAATCACAATGAATGAATTCAAATTAAAATTTAATTCACTTCTATTGTTGAGCAGAATGAATTCCAAGTTTTTTAATTCAGTACGCATCGATTTAAATTTGAATTCACCAAAAATTTTTCATAGCAGAATGAATTTAAAATGTTTTCATTCACCGTAATATGCCATTCAGACGAGCACCGAAATCCCGGGATTTTGGCTCTTGGATTTCGTGAAATCCATATCGAAATCCAAGCGTTCACACGACAATATCGCCATTGAGAGGATTTGGTTTGACAGCCATTCATCTGTTTGTAGTGCTGCCAATTGTAGGGAAATTTCCTTAAACATTTTAAGGGATTTTTTTTAACAAAAAATGACTTGTAGGGACAAAAGTACAGATTTCTTAAAATCGGCAAATGTATAAATTTGGTTGTCATAAAATTAAAAAGACAAAATAAAAACTATGCCAACCTGTGTTTATGTGGAATAGTTCGGTAGAAGCTATCGTTAAGCGTCGATAGTCTACAAATTTGAAAATTGAAATAGTATTTGTATAGGCTTTTTTGAATAAATTGAAAACTGTCTTATTTACCGCTGCAAGATAAGGCCTATTTATATTTTAAATGAAATCATTTGTACTTGAACCACAACAGAAAAACTTATTTTTTGAAAGAAACATTTTATTTTGAAATAAAAAAAACAAACAAAATTTCAAATGACTTTAGTACGATTCGGAGTTCCAGACTACCCTGATTCTGATTCTCCAAAAAAAATTATAATACCATATTCATGGCTACTCATATATTTTGGTATGCAAGAGGCATATTATTTTTAAAAAAATATAACGATATTTGTGGTAGGGAAAAACGTAAAGAATTGTTTTGATTTTTTTTTAGTTTGTAGGGAATTTTTCGTTTGCGTGTGGCAGCATTGCCTGTTTGTTTACTTTGGTTTTTCCAGAATTTGACAGTAGTGTTGCAGCATTTCTTCGATACATATCGAAAAACACAGAGTTGCATTCAGTTTGTTCCGGATTTCTCTCGGGATTTCGTTGAAATCCAATTTCTGAGCGGATTTCGTTTGACATTCATTTGTATGGGAAATCCGCTGGATTTCGACTGGATATCGGCTGAAATCCTCAAAAGTGCCGAAATCCCGGGATTTCGATGCGGTCTGAATGCCATATAATATGCCATTGTGACGAGCATCGAAATCCCAGGATTTCGGCACTTGGATTTCGTGAAATCCATATCGAAATCCAAGCGTTCACACGACAATATCGCCATATAGAGGATTTGGTTAGACAGCCATTCATCTGTTTGCAGTGCTGCCAATTGTAGGGAAATTTCCTTAAAATTTTTTAGGGATTTTTGAAAACAAAAAATGACTTGTAGGGATAAAAGTACAGATTTCTAAATATCGGCAATTTTACGGAATTTGTGATGTATTCCAAAATATTTAATTAATTTTGTATAAAATTGATTGTCATTAAATTAAAAAGACAAAATAAAAACTATACCAACATGTGTTTATGTGAAAAAGTTCGGTTGAAGCTATCGTTAAGCGTCGATAGTCTATAAATATGAAAATTTAAATAGTATTTGTATAAGCTTTTTTGAATAAATTGGAAACTGTTTTATTTGCCGCTACAAGATAAGGCCTATTCATATTTTTAATGAAATCATTTTTACTTCAATCACAACAAAAAAACTTAATTTTTCAAAGAACAATTTTATTTTTGAAAAAAAAAAAAACAAAATTTCAAATGACTTTAGTACGCTTCGCAGTTCCAGACTACCCTAAATGATTCTCAAAAATATTAGCCTACCATATTCATGGCTACTCATACATTTTTGTATGCAAGAGGCATATTATTTTTAAACAAGTAAGAAAGCTAAAGTCGGTCAAGCCCGACTTTGAAATACCCAGCGTCCTGACATTATGAGCGCACTATGTTTTGCTTCTCTATTTGTGGGCGTGGCAGTGGAAGGGCGACATAAATTATTTCCCTACACCTTTCATTCGCCTTGGTGAACCTATGTTGCGAATTTGAAGCTTCTACGCCTTTTACCTCGGAAGTTACGATAATCTTCATTTGTGGGCGTGCCAGTGGGCAGGCCACATAAAATTTTTTCCTTCACCTTTCATTCGCCTTGGTGAACCTATGTTGCGAATTTGAAGCTTCTACGCCTTTTACCTCGGAAGTTACGATAATCTTCATTTGTGGGCGTGGCAGTGGGCGGGCCACAAAAAATTTTTTTCTACACCTTTCATTCGCGTTGGTTAACCTATTCTGCGAATTTGAAGCTTCTACGCCTTTTACCTCGGAAGTTACGATAATCTTCATTTGTGGGCGTGCCACATAAAATTTTTTCCTACACCTTTCATTCGCCTTGGTGAACCTATGTTGCGAATTTGAAGCTTCTACGCCTTTTACCTCGGAAATTACGATAATCTTCATTTGTGGGCGTGGCAGTGGGCGGGCCAAATAAAATTTTTTCCTTCACCTTTCATTCGCCTTGGTGAACCTATGTTGCGAATTTGAAGCTTCTACGCCTTTTACCTCGGAAGTTACGATAATCTTCATTTGTGGGCGTGGCAGTGGGCGGGCCACAAAAATTTTTTTTCTACACCTTTCATTCGCCTTGGTGAACCTATATTGCAAATTTGAAGCTTCTATGCCTTTTACTTCGGAAGTTACAAAAATTCTCCATTTGTGGGCGTGGCAGTGGGCGCGCTATATTAATTTTTGTTCCTGCACCTTTCATTTGCCTTGGTCAACCTATGTTGCGAATTTGAAGCTTCTACGCCTTTTACTTCACAAGTTACGATAAGCCCTTATTTTTGGGCTTATTTGTGGGCGTGGCTCGAGGAGGACGGCGTCCATTTTTTCCAGGATATGTCCCTTTTCGTAGTTTACCAGAACACCAAATATCAATGCAATGTGTTGAGTGATTCGCGAGTTACAAGAATTTTACTGAAAGCACAATAAATTCATTTGTGGGCGTGGCAGTATGCGGATGTCTCCAATTTTTACTTAGGATCATACTCGGACCCCGATACACATGTGTGCCAAATTTCGACTTCATTGGTTGAACCGTTTCGGAGGAGATCCGACCACGGACGGACGGACAGACGGTCAGACGGACATGTCTATATCGATTCAGTTTATGATCCTGATCATTTCTATATATAATATACTTTCCTATATCTCCGGAGCTTAATTCTCCCTGTTACAAGATTTGCACAAAACTAATATTCCCCGCTTACGCTAGGTATAAAAAATATAAAGATATTTGTGGTAGGGAAAAACGTAAAGAATTGTGGGGATTTTTTTTTAGTTTGTAGGGAATTTTTCGTTTGCGTGTGGTAGCATTGCCTGTTTGTTTAGTTTGGTTTTTTCAAAACTTGACAGTAATGCAGCATTTCTTCGATACATATCAAAAAACACAGAGTTGCATTCAGTTTGTTCCGGATTTCTCTTGGGATTTCGTCGGGATCCACTTTCTGAGCGGATTTCGTTTGACATTCATTTCTATGGGAAATCTTCTGGATTTCGACTGGATATCGGCTGAAATCCTCAAAAGTGCCGAAATCCCGGGATTTCGATGCCGTCTGAATGCCATATAACGAAATTCGAATTTTAATTCAGCTCATAGTTTTTGTGAGCAGAATGAATTCAGTTTTTTTAAACTCATTGTGAATTTAGAAGTTAAAATGAGTCATTCTTTTACAGCTCTGGTTATTGCAACTAGACAATTTTTCAAGAATGTCGAATGCTTGTGTAATGGCTCAATTCAAACTATGATTCGCGCAATGAAGATAGATAGCTTCTAGGTAGACTTCTCGTACCTTAGCGGAACAACCGTTGTATTTTTCGCTCATGGAACGCGCTCCATCATTACCTGAGCAGTTAAACAAATAATATGTGTAAGTAGTTTGAATTTGTAGTTGTATTGTCAGTTAGGTTTATAACGAAAAATCTTATTTAAAATAAAGTTTTAACCATTGCTCAAGTATTAACCCGGTAGTGCCTGAATCGGAAAAAATAAAATAGAAAATTTAAAAAATATATGAACCAGTTCACCAATGAAGATTACAAGAAAGGAGCCATATGGCTACCGGGTTAAAACCTTAAAACCTGAAATTTAGTCTAAATATATAATTTTAAGGTACCTTTAAATAAAACCTATTAGATGTTTTCAGTTATATTTTCAGTCGCAGCTAAAATCTTGATACCTTGCATGCTAATTTTTATTATAATTAGACCTAAAACAAAAAACTATTCAGATCAATCAGACAATCTTTCGACTTAACAATTTTTATTCCGTAGTGATACTTCATCTAGTTCAAAAAAAATTCTTAACAAATAGTCGGTATTATAGCATGAAAAACTTTACTTTCGCATAGCACAAAGCCGCTTACATCAGCCGTCTCTTTTACGCATACGTAATTTAACAGAGGCTTTTATCCTCCTCGCTCTCACTCATATCATACCCTTAACTTTTTATTTTATTTGTATTATTGTTTATAAAATTTTTTTCAACTGTTTTAGTGTTTCGGGTAGGCACCCTGTAGGAAGTTGAACTAGTGCAGAAGTATTCTTCGACTACTTCTCAAATCAACAGTACTACTCGCTCGTAATTTCCCCGCCAATGCATTGAACTGTAAACTTTTAAGGTGCAATCAGTGATGCCATAAGATTCCATAACAGAACAGAACATAACATAAAATAACACAAGCGCTTTTTCAGTAGTCAGTGAAGACATAAGAATCCATAAGAGCACATAGGAGCCGATGTTGCAATATGATAAGAATGTGCGCACCTTAGGGAAAGAGGGAAAAAATTATTTCGGGAAAAGCGCAACTTATTATGATTTCTTGAAAAAAAAGTTAAAACAAACACTTCTAAATAGGGTGAAAAATATTGCCATATATCATTATATTTAAAAAATTATATAATTATAGCTTTTATCATATTTAAAAGAGTTGTAATTGCAGACTCTTGGCAATTTCCGTAAAAGGGGAAATATGGCAGATTTAGGAAACATTTGGCAGCACTCATAAATATCAGCTGATTCGCTCTAACATAACACGCCATAAGAAAAATCTATTTTCTACAGCTTCTTCTGTTATGGTAAGTTATGTTATGGGTTGACTAACCACTTGCATGCAAAATGTATTGAATAGATCGAATCAGCTGATTATGTTATGTTCTGTTATGGATCTTATGGCATCACTGATTGCACTTTTACTCTGAGGTGCTTTTCGAAAATCGACAGTCGCGTCTGAACTAGTGCAGAAGTAGAGGCAACAGGGCCAATTCAGTAAATTTGCTATACTACGTTGATAGATGGGGGACCGGCCCGCGCTGTCGTAGCTCACAGCGTAGCGCGTGCACCCCGCGATCCGAAGGACCCAGGTTCAAATCCCGGGCCAAGCGAACGCTGATTTTTTTTTTTTAATTATTGGTAAAAATTGCAATCTTAAGAGGAATAAAAAGCAAATACTCATTTAAAAAAGAAAGGTTTCAAATTTGCAGAAAATTTTGAGCAAATTGGTGCGCAAAGTTGTGAGACACCATTGGTGAAGACTTGTTCTTCAATCCAATTATTTGAGTTTTTCGAATTATGTCATTCTTCCAAATTTTTTCGCCTGCGACAGGAATCGAACTCGAGCCCTTCATATTGACAAGCGAATACGCTTTCACTACGCCACGGACCTATCTGACTCACGCACAGAAAATATATTAGATTAATGTGTGGACAAAATTGAACTGTTGAATATGCCACTGTCCGTGTCTCTACTCGCGTACTAGTTCTTTTTCCTATGCTCGAGAACTACTAGCTAGGGCGCAATTGACCCCACTTTTCCTACAGAGCATGTCTTGCAAGGTATTTAAGCGCTAGCTAGAGCCACCCCAGTAGGGGCGCTGACTACACTGAAAAAATTTTGCATCGTTGTTTCTACGATAGGAAGACATAGAAAAATATAATAGAAGCTACGTCAAATATAATAAGTTTTACTGTAAATCCAATAGTTTCTACTGTGGATGAATTTTGTCCATCATAGATTTTACGATGGAAAAATCATAGAATCTACGATGGAAATGTCATAAAATCTACTTGAAATACAATTGTACTATAAATCTAATAGTTTCTACTGTGGACGAAATATGTCCATCATACAGTCTACGATGGAAATATAATAGAATCTACGTAAAATGCAATAAGTTCTACTGTCAATCTAATAAATTCTATTGTTTCCCACTTATATTGATATAATAAAACTACCAAGCTCAAATGATATCTCGCAATGGCGTAGTTGAAGTGTGCTAGATTTGTAATCGGGAAAGTCCGAGTTCGAACCTGCCGCAGGCCAAAGAATTTGTTGACAAATGGAGAATAAAACAGGCAAGTAAATTTTAGCGAAGAAATGCAGAGAAACTAAGAGTTGGACGCGATCCAATGAAAGTATTTTATTTCGCAGTTTTTTAAATAATGTAAATGTTAAGTTATTTACTTTTCCGAAACAAAAAAAAACATTGCTCGCTGGAGCAGGGATCGAACCCGCCGACTAGAATTTACTAGCCGGGCGCTACCTAGCCGAAGCATTAACAAACTAGGAAGGCGCTACCTAGACTTTTCTAACTTAGCCCAAGATATAAACAAGCTAGGGCCTAGCTAGGGCCTTTACGGTGTATTTGCGTTGCTTTGTGTCTACAGTTGATCGGCCTAACGGCTTTGTGCACGCAAGAAAAGAGAAGACAAAGCAAATAAGACGACAAGCACGTTGGTCAGCTATATCGCAGCGCTGCTACCGTTTGTTTTTTCGGTCGCTGTTTCGATCTTTCGATTTAAATTCGCAGTTGGCGTACGAAGCAAGGCAGATTTTTCTCGCATGCCATTTCTTCACTCAGAAGAATTTGAATTATTGCATACAGCAAACAACAATTATTAGTAGGCTGCACTGCCAAGCCTGTTCAATTTCGACTACTTATTTTATTTGCGTATTTGCTAAATTGATTGGTGTACTAGCTTACCAATTTAAATAAAGCCTGAAGAATTTATAAAAGATTTGGATTCCCAGATCAAGCAAATTAGACGATCAGCTATATCGCAGCGCTGCTACTTTGGTTTTTTTTCGGTCAATGTTTCAATCGTTCGATGGACATGATTGGAAATTTCAACGACGCTTTAAATCAATTCATGGATGCGTGCAGATTAAGTAAGAGGTGTGATGAAAATTCACCGAGATTTCCGCTGGACGACGCGAGGACGGACCTTGACTCAGTGTGGAGAAGGTTTCGAACGGCTTACGACGACGCCTGTCTTTCCGATGCTGTCAATTCGGACGAAATTACAAATCTGTCGGATACTCTAGAGGTGTGTAGGGAAATTTATTACGAAGCCAAAGCCCATCTTCTTGAGCTACTGGATCTCCTTAAAAACTCAGTGGATTCAACGTCTAGCATGCAATACCACACCTCTGATGTGAACATTTCTTCACCACCAACAAACATCTTTCTTGGTCGCGAGCAGCCGGCGAACGTGTGCCACTTGTGTGGAAATGATCACGCACTGCGAGAGTGCCCACAATTTTTGGAAATGACGGTCGACGATCGTCATATATTTATCACGCAAAATATCAGATGTTATAATTGTTTTATTGCCTTCCATCGCTCTGCAAAATGTACCAGCCCCTATCGATGTTCGAAGTTTAAGAAGCGGCACCACTGGCTGCTTCATGGACATGCTCCCGCGGTCTCACCGAAAGGTGCTTCTCATTTGTCCTCCCAGACCCCCGGCCCGTCGACGATGAGCTCCGCTGTTGCATCATCGGCGACGTCACCGTCCCCAATTGGAGCCTCGATTTCCTCCCATCAAACCAACGCACATGTGGCTGAAAGCCACACTCAGGTCCTATTGCGTACTCCCCTCGCGCACATTCTCCTTCAGGGCGAGCGATTAACCATCGAGCGCTCCTGGATCAATCCGATATCTAGCTCTCCTCCTGGGACGATCGTCTCCGACATCGTAACCGACAGCGACAACCAAGTTCTGCGGCCCAACGCCCCCTCGCATGGACACGGCCCTACTGTATCAATGAATCGTTCATTTCTCTCTCCGTCATTCCAGACGCTAGGCTCGTTGACGACGAGCAGCTCCGTACAACATTCGATGATGCTTTCTCCTTCGGCACGTACGTCCATACGAAAAGCAAACACGCATATGGCTGAAGGCTATACTGAAATACATCTACCTACCGCCCTCGCACATATTTTTCATCAGGGCGAGCGATTTACTGTGAGGGCGCTCCTGGATCAAGGCTCTCAGCGCACATTCCTCGACGACAGCAAACAAAAACTGCACAATCTTCCCACACTGCAAAAATTTCGCAAGCTCTCTGGCATTGGAGGGCAGAAATCCACAGCGGAAAAGGAATGCGTTTTCACCTTGGCCGCTATACATTCCGAGTTTCAAGAGAAGGTGGCTGCCGTCGTCCTGCCAAAATAAAGAAATTTGATTCCATTATTGAGAGCAATAAATCCCATCGCGAAAGAGCTACCTTCCCTGGAGCTTGCAGATCCGCAATTCATGGAACCAGGACGTATCGATTTAGTTATTGGCTCCGACATCCTCCCGCGAGTAATGCTATCAGGAATTCGATTCAACGTCGGTGGCAGTCTACTAGCACAAAGTTCAGTCTTCGGGTGGTGCTTGAGTAGTCCTATAGCCAGCGAATCCTGTGAACCATATGCCAGCTGCGCAAACATTATCCTGCCTTTCGACCCATGATGAGCTTTCAATTATTGATAAAAGAGACAATGTATTACACTTTGGCAACACGATACGCTCCGCGTATCACCACAGGAGGGTCCACGCGTATTACTTACTTACCGTCGTCGCTCACCATCGCCTCGCCCCCTTGATCAGTACGTTACCAGCCACGCCCTCACCTTCAAGTTTCTTTTGCGTAATGCAAGGCGGGCAGTATGTCCAATTTTGACGCTGTCGCTACGCAGCTAAATCTCACCAGCAGCGAAAAACCGGGAAAAAGGAGGGCAGCACTTCGAGCCTACCTGATCGCCACTTTTCCCGCCGGGCTTGACTGGCAACACCGATCGGTTTTAAATAACATTCCAAAAAAACGGTTGATAGAACAACACCTCCGCGAAACAAAGTTAAAACCGATCCGCAATCGAAGTTAAAAACGTGCCGCAATTTATCTCGAAAAGTTCGATATCAAACCAAAAGCCGAAAGTGTAGTGATTCCAAATCACAAGTCCGGGCCGCGTTCGTTATTTATTAAATTATTCAGGACTCATTTCAAAACCCACGCAATCGCGGCCACAGCAGAAACAACACAGACAACACCAACAAAAACAACAGCAGAAACAACAGTCACAGCAGCAACAGAAGTCGTCAGCCGATCCGTTCGACGCCGCCGTCATCAAGGGTGCGTGATTTTAATTTGATCTACATACGATTTCCCTTTGCCCCATTTGGGTCGCAAGACCAATAATTCTTTACGGGCCCTAATGCCTAATATTTTTGTGTGAACTTTTTTTGATGAAGTCCTACCCAGGGATTTCTATAAGGTAGCAAGCCTAGATAGAACCCCGAACATTGCGTCTGTCGGGCCATACTTTAAAACACTGTGCACGATTCATCAGAATGCGAACTTATAACAGGTTGGCTGATAAGTCCCCGGTCTAACAAAGAAAAACACATTTTTTTGTCAAAATTCGTTTTTATTATTCAACATAGTTCCCTTCAAGAGCGATACAACGATTATAACGACCTTCCAATTTTTTGATACCATTTTGGTAGTACTCCTTCGGTTTTGCCTCAAAAGAGGCCTCAGTTTCGGCGATCGCCTCTTCATTGCAGCCAAATTTTTTCCCTGCGAGCATCCTTTTGAGGTCTGAGAACAAGAAAAAGTCGCTGGGGGCCAGATCTGGAAAATACGGTGGGTGGGGAAGCAATTCGAAGCCTAATTCATGAATTTTTGCTCCAATAACGACATATAATAGTCACTGTTGATGGTTTTTCCCTTCTCAAGATAATCGATAAAAAATATTCCATGCCCATCCCAAAAAGCAGAGGCCTTTACTTTGCCAGCGGACTTTTGAGTCTTTCCACGCTTCGGAGACGGTTCACCGATCGCTGTCCACTCAGCCGACTGTCGATTGGACTCAGGAGTGTAGTGATAGAGCCATGTTTTGTCCATTGTCACATATCGACGCAAAAACTCGGGTGTATTGCGAGTTAACAGCTGCAAACACCGCTCAGAATCATCAACACGTTGTTGTTTTTGGTCAAATGTGAGCTCGCGCGGCACCCATTTTGCACAGAGCTTTTTCATATCCAAATATTGATTAATGATATTACCAACACGTTCCTTTGATATCTTTAAGGCCTCTGCTATCTCGATCAACTTCATTTTACGGTCATTCAAAATCATTTTGTGAATTTTTTTGATGTTTTCGTCGGTAACCACCTCTTTCGGGCATCCACTGCGTTCACCGTCCTCCGTGCTCATTTCACCACGCTTGAATTTTGCATACCAATCAATTATTGTTGATTTTCCTGGGGCAGAGTCCGGAAACTCATTTTCAAGCCAAGTTTTTGATTCCACTGTATTTTTTCCCTTCAGAAAACCGTATTTTATCAAAACACGAAATTCCTTTTTTTCCATTTTTTTCACAATAACAAAAGTTGCTTCACAAAAGACGCTCTATCTCACAAACTAATTGACTTACAGACGTCAAATTTTGACACGAATCATTTGAAGGTTGCCACTATATAAAAATAATATGCATTTAATACTTGCGACGCCATCTATGTGTCAGACATGGGACTTATCAGTCAACCTGTCATGTACGTCTAAGTGAACGAAATCGAATTTGAACATAAAAAGAAACTGGTTTTCAACTGTTCATTTGACTGCCTTTTTCAGTGATTTAATGTAAAATACGGTTTATTTTACCACTCCTAGTTTAACTGTTTTAAGTAGTTCATCTCACTGTTGTTATTTCTCTGGGTGAAGTCGTTCATTGTCGAATAGTCGTTCATTGTCGAATCTATGTATATAGAGTGGCGGACATGCATTTAAAACATATCATATCCATGAAGTATTTTCGATTATCTTGCACAAATCGAAAGCAAATTTTATCCTTAAATTTTTCTTATTACGCATAGCTGTGTAGTCTTAATCTTTTTTTTCGAAACAGGTGCTTTATGTTGTGCAATGCTATCCCAAAATTTTTTTCATTCAGACGTCTTCCCACAGTTCTGGAGGACACATCGATTCCAAATTCTGAGCAAACCTCGCTCCTAATTTGCTACACACAGAAAAATATGACCACATAAAATCAATAAGATTGAGCGATTTTATAGAGAAATCTTCATAAACTATATGAACGATGTGCTTTTTCCATAGAGAAAACACTTTGAATGCATAGAAAAAATCTTATTGAATCATTTTAATAGATATCCTCATATATTTAATGTGATAATCTCATTATTTCTGTTGAAGAATATGGAAAACTTCTTGATATAGTCAAATAATAAGGTGACCATATCAACCAAACCAGGCGCGCAGCCAGGATTTCAATTTGGGGGGGGTTCGCAGAAAATTTTTCTAAATATTTTTTGTTTTTATTTTCGTAAAAAGCTTACAAAATAGATAATTAAAATATATTTACATAAATATTTTACATTTTTATAAGGTGTACAAAGTAAAAAAAAAGTATTTTCGACGGAACTTATTCAATTTAAAGTGCAATGTTAAGTCTGCGCTTGCTTTCAGCAAGTTTATTTAGTATGTCCTCTACACTGGGAGTAAGATCTCGATTGACGTGGAGGAGTGCTAAGGCATTTAACCTCTGTTCTGTCATTGTAGATCTAAGATAAGTTTTGAGTCGGCGGAGAGTTGAAAACGATCTCTCATTTTCACATGTGGTTATTGGAAGAGTAGCCAAAATAGTTAATAAATTAAAAATATTTGGTAAAATATCTTTTTTACAAAATTTTATAGCGTCAAACACTGTTTTTGGTCTTTCATTTTTTTCTAAATTATTAATTTATTTATACCAAACAGTGAGCTCCATTTTTGAATCATCAAAATTTCCCTCTAAATCATCTTGATAAAACTGAAAGTTTTTTAAATTTGTCTAAAAATCATCAACTTTTGCAGTATCGCTTTGAGGAAATAAAACTTGAAAACCAAGAAGAATATCCTTGTGTTTTAAAATGCGATTGGTTAAGTTGACAATAAATGCATCCACAAAAGGTAAATAAAGGGAAATACGATAATAATATTCAACACTTTTAGTATGAAAATGTGCTTCGTGGTCCTGAGAATGTGCGAGCCTAGGTTTTTGCAAAATAAGTCCGCTTGATAAAGCTTGCTTCTCAGCGTTTTTAAACAATTTCTGAAATTCTTCCTCAGCGTTACTTCTTAAGGTTTGAATATTCTCTAAGCATATATCTGCTAGGACAATAGTATATTTGAGATCAATGTTTCTACCTTGTAAATATTTACATAAAACAAATGTGTAACTAAAAACTTGGTTTATGCAATGAAGAGATATAAGAAATTCGCCTTTTTGTAAGGCACATTTTAATAAATTAGACTGACTTGACACATTTTGATCATTCCAAGAGGAAATTCGGTCAAGATCTAAAATTATTGCATCATAAAATTTAATAAAAGAGTTTGTAGGACGGCGGTGTAGAAATGTAAGCGGCTGTGTGGTGTATTTTTTCCTTAATTTGGGGAGGGTTTTAACCCCCAAAACCCCCCCCTGGCTGCGCGCCTGAACCAAACTATGTGACATTCTTATAAAAGTGACCTTTTGATAAGTTATCCTTATCGCTTTAAGAAGAAGCCTTTTTAATATAAAAAGCAAGATTTATTGATTTAAACAAGTATATGAATTCCGTATTCATTCCATAGTTTAAAAAGACACACCAGTTTTTTTTTCACTAACATTGATATAATCAATCTATCAAGCTAAAAGACTTGTAATCTGGAAGATCCGAGTTCGAACACCGCCGCAGGCCAAAGAAATTAGTGGTATTCAAGCAGGTGGGCATCTTGGGCATTTGGGCATCTTGGGCAAATTGGTTTGTATGGAAAATCGTTTCCGCAGCTGGGCAACTAATGCACATCGATTTTGATGGTGCAACATTTGCCCGATTTTGTGTGCAAATGAGTGATATGGCTACCCTACAGTGTCAAATGGGTATGAATGTATGAAGAAATACAAAAACCATGATTTATAAAACTCAATAAGTGTAAACCAAGTGAAATTGAATGAATGCCATGCATCTATTTAATAATACGACTATGGTTTTTACAAATAAATATTATTTTTCCAAAAAATTTTTGCATCTTAATTTTTTGATATCAATTATATCTGCGTAATATAAATGTGAAAGACCAAACATGTTTGACTGTCCGTATTGATCTTAAAATCAAACAGCTGTTATCGTTGAATTTTTGCACTCGTTCTTCTGAGGGTTGTTCATGCAGAAGTGCAAAATTTGCTAGTGCAAAATTTGCCCACTCCAATTGCCCCACCTGCTTGAATACCACTATTGTGTACAAATGGAGGATAAAACAGGCAGTAAATTTCGAAGGGAAAAATACGGAAAGCAGAAAGTAAGTTGGACACGAACCAATAAAAACAAGTTGCTTTCGTCGGGCTTTCCAAAACGTCACGCATAAGCTCTTTCAAGAAATTCCTATAGAATCTATTTTTTTTAATTTTTTAAGCATAAAAAAATTGGTAAAATCTTTTATTTCTCAGTTTTTCAAATAATGTAAATGTTAAATTATCCACTTTTCCAAAAAAAAAAAAAAAACGACGCTCGCTGGAGCAGGGATCGAACCCGCCGACCTGGTTTTTTACAAGAATTCATATCAAAATGATAAGTTATCTTCTTGACTTTTCGTTCAATTTTTGGTAAAATATAAGTCGACGATACGCTCAATATTAAGTCGTGTTTTTAAATCGCTCTCAATAAAAATTGATGTAAACTCGAATCAATTACGATTTTGATATTATGAACTGTATAAAGTGTATATTACAGTGCTCTAGAGACGATCATGTCGATTGTGGCGTTTGTGCCAATAAATTTCATTTAAAATGTGCAAAATTAAATACGAACGTATTAACTCTAATCAAAAATAATAAAAACTTGCTATTTATATGCGACAGTTGCTTAAATCGCTCTTCTCTTCTCTGTAATTCTAATGTAACCGACGCTCTTAAAAATCTAAATGCATTAAGTGGCTTCCTAAATTCTCTCGCAGCAGCTAAACATAGTTCGCGCCCGCTAAATAAAACTGAAAGTTCAAACGCTCAAAATTTATCGAGTGGTAACAATAGAATTCTCACACTATATTGGCAAAAGATGGACAAGTCAGGACTGTTACAATAAAGACCAAAATGGGCATATATCAGCGGCCTGTAGCAAAGGTGGCAGTTTTAGACGTCAGCTTACCAAGGAGTAAACTCGCAGAACCTGGCTCATTTACGGTCGAGGGGATGTTGCCGCCGTCTGAACCGTGATTTAGTTTCAATTATCTTTCCTATTTTATTTTCGTTAAATACGTACACATATACATGAGTAAGCCTATATTGGCAACATATTCCATTCTTTGACCTTGGCATATGTAAAACCGAAAAGAAAAAAAAGCCGTTATTTAGCAAACTGCATCACATTCTCTGTATTCTGAAAATTCTAAGCATTCAGTAGTCATACAGTCGTGTGCGGTAAAACACATAAATTTTAAAACCTCGCTCGCTCGCAAACTAACTCGGTTGCTCTTTATTGTGCTAAATAGCAATTTCATTTAATTTCCTAACTTGAATAAATATTTATTTTTTTTTATTATACATTAAAATTTGTTATCGTTTAAAAACATTGAATAAACAGTTTGTAAATATTAAAGCGTGTTCTTAGAATTCATTTTGCAACCGCATGGCTACCTGCATTTATGCATCGACGGTAACAAAATTTTAAAATTTATCTGTAAAGCCTCGTCGTGAAATTACGACAAAAGTTCAAAGAACTCTAAACTTTCGTGTGTGAAAAATTTCGGTCCGCGGCGCGAAATCGAAAGTCAAACATGCCTCATAATTGCATTAGATGCACAAATCCTGACACTCAGGAAATGGTAGCGTGTGACAAATGCGACCGCTGGTGGCAGTTTGGATGCGTTGGTGTAGACAGTAATGTTGCTGATTATAGTTGGAGCTGCGAATCTTGCCTGCAAACTTCATCAGTACCAAAGCAACCTACGAACGCACCAACAATGACCGCAAGTGGGGCAACGGCATTGTGTCATTCATCTCCAGTAGTGGAGTCCGTACGACCAGAAGAACATGTGGAAACCACATGGCCAAAGCCAGCAACAAAAGACACGGAATCATATACAGCGTCAATTCCGGCAACGAGCATAACGGGATCTGCACTCTGTGATCGGCCATCATTGGCAAATCACGTGACTAAACCAACAACGCAACGTTTTTCAAATTCTTCTTCACACTCTTTCGTAACGGCTGGAACTTCACTTCCAGTTACTAGAAGTTATCTACCTGCAACGCAAGAAATCTACCTTCAACCTCAAACTAGTTCCGCAATGACAGCACCGAATCTGGCAACGCCGAATATAACACATGATATTCAAACGTCGCAGCAAATAAATTTACAAATGCAACGATTGGAGGAGGAATGGAAATTGCAACAGCAGTTCATCGAAAATAAATACAAAATATTGGCGCAAGGAGGAGAAACGATGCCAATTAGCTTAAACACAAGCATGTTTTCTATTACGCCAACACCAGCACAGTTAGCATCGCGGCAAGTGATTCCTCGCAAGCTTCCTACGTTCAGTGGCGACCCAGAAGATTGGCCGCTATTTATTAGCAGCTTCGACAATAGTACTTCTGCAGCTGGGTTTACTAACGCAGAGAATCTGATTCGGCTTCAAGATAGTTTGAAGGGAAAGGCACGAGAGATGGTAAAGTGCAAGCTTTGTTTACCCGAAATGGTGCCGGCAATAATCTCGACATTGCGTATGTGTTTTGGTCGTCCGGAACACATTCTTGAGCGCGTAATACATAAGGCGAAAACTATGCCAGCGGTAAAGGATAAACTAGAGTCGCTTATTGAGTTCTCGCTCAGTGTGAAAAATATTTATGCTACAATGGAGAGTTGCCATATGAATGTGCACATGCATAACCCGCTTTTAGTGAAAGAATTGGTAGACAAATTGCCAAATAGTCACAAATTAAGCTGGGCAATGACTCCTAAAGATGGTAATGTTCCTATTGTTAAACAATTTAGCGACTGGTTATATGCGTATGCGGAAGCGGCAAGTACTTTGGTGTCTTTCGCTCCAAGTAAGAGTAACGCTACGCTTAACGCACACATAGTTGTTGATGGCAAAAGTGACAAATGCCTCGTATGTGAAGGGCATGGCCATAAGATACCAGACTGCAAAGCCTTCAAAGAGCTAAATCTTGGTCAAAAGTGGAAGATAATCAAGGAGAAAAATATATGTCGTCAATGTCTAGGCGTTCATAGACGAAGATGCTCAAGCGAACAAACATGCGGCACTGGAGGATGCACAGCGAAACATCATCCCTTGATGCATAATGGTAGGGCAGAAAACAACAAAGAAACCGTGAGTAAGACTATGAATACACTAGAAAACGTGCAAGTTAATGCTCATAGCCGCAAGGAGACTTCACACCATCCTTATTTTCGGATCGTTCCAATAAATATGCACACCAAAAATGGAAACATTATTAAAACATTTGCATTCCTAGCAGACCTGGGCAGTCCAATTACAAAATTGTAATTAATTACACAATTAATTACAATTACTTGTAATGGTAATTGAAGAATATTCAATTACAATTACTTGTAATTGTAATTGGAAAATTTTGAATTACAATTACTTGTAATTGTAATTGGGAAAATTCAATTACAATTACTTGTAATTGTAATTAATTTTTTTCAATTACAATTACTTGTAATTGTAATTGAATTCTCCCAATTACAATTACAAGTAATTGTAATTGAGTGTGTAATCAATTACATGAAAGTAATTGAAGTATATATAGTAATAATTACA
Organism: Chlorops oryzae; assembly: GCA_020466095.1. Taxonomy (NCBI): domain Eukaryota; kingdom Metazoa; phylum Arthropoda; class Insecta; order Diptera; family Chloropidae; genus Chlorops; species Chlorops oryzae. Next base: position 65,087,906 of record CM035807.1, on the reverse strand, counting down.
TTTTTGAAGTATTGGAAAATATTCAAATATTTAAGTTACGGTTTTGAATTGGGATTGTAAAATGAGTCAGTGGCTTGGAGTTAGAATGCTTAACTGACACGCGATGGGACCCGGGTTCGATTCCTGGAAGGTGTGGTTTTTTTTTTTTTTTACTTTTCAAATTCAGCACAGTTGATTTTATTATAATATTTTGAAGTTGACAATACAAGGCCGTCGGTAGTGTACGGGGTAGTGTGCTTGATTTGTAATCCAATTGATGAGGGTTCGATTCCCCACAAAGTAAGAGATTTTTTTTAAGGCAAAATGAGCTATTTGCCTCAAAGCAGAGCCATGCGAGACAAATTGGCGCCTCAATGATCAGTCGTAGGTTGACGGATCTTAGGTTTCCCCATGGACCTACTGACTCAATGTCATGTCCACAGTTATTATACTTATTAATTGATGCATGTGTATATATCTAAGTAATTTTTTTATAACTAGAATTACAAATTGTAATTGAAGTTTTTTCAATTACAAATTGTAATTGTAATTGAAAATTTTTTCAATTACAATTACTTGTAATTGTAATTTAAGTTTTTCAATTACAATTACAAGTAATTGTAATGGAAAAATTTTCAATTACAATTACAAGTAATTGTAATTGAAAAAATGTTGTAATTCGACTGCCCAGGTCTGATTCCTAGACGAAGGCTCTGCCGTAACTCTTGTGGAGAAGAGTCTGTTTGATGACTTAGGTATACAAGGCAAGCAAAATCCATTGTGTCTGAAGTGGACCGGAAATACGACACGGATGGAAAATGATTCGGTAAAAGCGACAATAGAGGTATCGAATGCTGCGTCTGGAACCAGGTTTCAACTGCGAGGCATTCACACTGTGCAAAATCTCAACTTACCCGCTCAAACCCTGAATGTCGCCGGCGTCGTCACAGAGTTCCCATATTTAAAAGGACTACCAATCGAATCATACAATAATGCACAACCAAAGATCCTAATCGGAGTAGATAATTAGCGATTGGCCGTTCCACTTAAAATTCGCGAAGGAAAGGCAAGCGAGCTTATAGCATCAAAGTGTCGTTTGGGATGGACATTGCAAGGAAGCTACGCCAGTAATATTCACGAGTATCACATTAATGCGCATATATGCGACTGTCGCCACAAAGATGAAGATTTGCACGAAACTGTGAAAGAATATTTCAATTTGGAAAATCCAAATCCAAATCAATTATTTTCGCCAGACGATAACAGAGCTTTGCAAATTCTAAATGAAACTTGCATTAAGCATGAAAATCGATACGAAATCGGACTGCCATGGCGCACCGACGAAGTCAATCTGCCAGAAAGCTACTCTCACGCCAAGCACAGACTTATGTGTTTGAATAAAAGATTCGTCAAGGAGCCTGAACTTAAATTGATGATCCAGACGCAGATTGACAATCTCATTCAAAAGGGGTATGCCCGGAAAATTACTCCTGAGGAAGCTGCACAATCAACGGGAAAAATCTGGTACCTACCAATATTTGTGGTAAAAAACCCAAATAAGCCTGAGAAGATTCGCCTAGTGTGGGATGCAGCCGCCAAATCGGAAGGGACATCGCTTAATGATAATCTTTTGAGCGGACCAGATTTGCTTAATCCATTAGTGGACGTTTTGCTTGCCTTTAGAGTGAGCAAGGTGGCGATTTGTGGAGATATCGCTGAAATGTTCCACAGGATCAATGTCAGAAGAAGCGATATGCACGTTCAACGGTTCCTGTGGTGGGATAGCAATGATTCAGTAAATC